>VZRV01004440.1:104905-200469 GCA_013398115.1 Falcunculus frontatus | reverse complement strand
ACAGGGACAGAGAGAGAGGCAGCGGCTCCCACGTCCTTGCCTCGCACAGTCCAATGCCCGGCAGCTCGAGGCGAGCGGCGACTACGCTTTCCTGCCGTGGCACAGCGAGTGCCTCCAGCCTCGGAGTTCTCCTGAAGCAGCCGTCACACCGGGAGCACTTTTGGTAGAGAGGGACCAGGAGACCCCGAAATGACTTACCTCCCGAGGCGCGACTGAAGGGGACTTACTGGAGTGGAACCGTAGTGGAATTTGGGTCTGGAGAGGAGTTGCTAACGCGCTTTTTCTTCTTTTTTTTTTTTTTTTTTATTTTTCTCCTTGATCACTCCCCTCTTCGCCCATCATTGGAAATGAACAAATTGCTTTTGCAATTCAGAAAGTAGAAATATTAAATATACCATCCCCCGGGAAGCACACATGTAGTAATGACAAAGGATTGCAAAGGAGAGAGTGGCTCCAGTTTCCCAGAGAGATCCCCTAAAATGGATTACTAAATGGGACACTACATCAGCTAGTTGTCCTCTAGCTGCCCAGATACATGCACCGAAAAGGTACAGTACCCCCCTGTCCCTACCCCTACCTTGTGTTTTGGGATTGCTCGGAAGGGAAGGCTCCCGGATCGCCCGGCAGGCTCGGAAGGAGCGAGGGTGGTGTGTGGTTTGAGGCAGGCTGCTGCCTTCTGTCTCGACATCGTTTGCAGCGCCTAGGGAGGAGGAGAGCCGCCCGCAAGTGCACACGCTGCGCTTGCTGTTGTCACTTTCCCGGCATCTCGTGGCTTCGTCTTTCTTTTCCTTTTTTTAATTTGCCCCCCTCTTTTTCTTCCCCCCCCCCTTTCCCCAATTGCTTAACATGTTATCCTCCCTCCCCTAGCCCTTGGCACGGCTTGCATGCGCCGTGCTGGGGCTCCTCGTCTCCCATCTCCGAACCCTGCTGGCAGGGGGTCGCGCCCGCCGGGGCACCGGGGGAAGCCGGGCGGCCGCGGGACGCCGCCGCCGGGGCCGGGGCCGAGGCCGCCGGGTGCGTACCCCGGCGCCGCCGGGCATCGTGTGGGGCTGGGTGGTGGGGTCTTTGTTACAAGAACTATGTGGGCGCTCCGTGTAGAGGCGTAACCCCCCCGTCTCTGCTCTTCCCGCGGTGTAGTTGGATCGCGGCCGATGTATTTATTTGTTGGTTTTTTCCAAGGCTTGCGCTGCTTTTTGGGGGAAGTGGCCGGGAATCGAGGCAACTTCTTCCGCGGAGCAGCCCTAGGCGCAGCCGCGGGCTTTGTTCGCGATCGTGGGCTGCGGCCGCGGGCTCACCTCCCCGCCCGCTCCCCACGGACAGTGGCCGCCTTCCCCTCCGCCCTGGCCCCGGCGAAGGTGGGCTGCCGGCCGCCCTCCCCCAGCCCCGCGAAGGGTGGCTCTGGGGTAGGGATGCTCCCCGCCCCTTTCTGCCGGGCGCCTCAAGCCTCTTCCCCCGGGGGCCGGTGGCTCTGCCAAGCCGCTTCTCCTTGGCTGGGGAAGGCCGGACCCCTCCGGGGCAGCCCGGCGGGAGGGAAGCCTTGAGAGGCAGTCCAGGTCTTCTCCCTCCGCCCAGCACTTGCCCTGTCGGGCTTTTTTCCTTCAGCCCCTCTCCGCCCTCGGGCTCCGGGCCAGACGGGAGAAACGGCGGAAAAGAGAAAGTTTTTTTAAATGGGGAGTAACAGGGCTGGCCTTCCAGGAGGGGCTGGGGGATGGCGACGCGGCGCCCCGCAAACGCCCCGCGCCGCCGCGGACCGCAGGGGCCGGCGGGGAAGCCGGGCGGGGACCGGGAGCAGGGCTCCTTCGTGCCGCGGTTGCTGAGGTGGGGAGGGATGCCGAGGAGGGGACAGGATGATGCTGAGGTGAGGAGGGATGTTGAGCAGGGAGCAGGATGATGCTGAGGGGAAGAGATGCTGAGCAGGGAAGGGATTTCACCCTGCACACACACACCCTGTCCCCTTATCTGCACGGGCGGGGAAGGCTCCCAGCTGAGGGCAGGGTGCCTTATGAGGCTGTGCCTCCATCTGCGGTGCGCTGGCGACACGGCGCCGAGGCACGGGGGGCGGTGGCGGGGGCTGGGGCAGCCCCTGGGGCGGCCGAGGGTCAGCACCGCCCCTCGCTCCGCCGCCAGGGAGGGCCGTGAAAAGTTTGGGTCTCCATCGCGCGTGAAGAAAGTACCTGCTTCTTGCGAGGGCTCGGCCGTCCCACCTCCCCTTTCTTCGTGCCCGACTGCCTGGCTGTCCAAGGGAGGCGTTTCCCGGGGGTGGACTGGACGGCGTGCGGGTAGAGGGCTGGCGGGGGAAGCGGGGCTGAGGCTGAAGCTGCAGCCCGGTCAGTTGCAGTGGAGATGCCCTTCTGCCCGTCGCCACCGCCTCTGTCCCGCCTGGCTCATCCCGGGGTGAGTCGCAAGGCGGTAACTGCTGGGTTTTCTAGGCAAATGGCTCTGTCTTTTTCTAACCTTGACCGCTTGTTCAGGGGATAATTTGTTCTCCTGTTCCTCTCCCGAGCTAATTGCTGCTTTTGAAGTTTGTAAACACGCACATTTGTGCCAGCGTCTGTGCAGCACGGGTGTTTACCTGCTGCAGAAAATTATTTCACTGATAGAACAGCAAAAAATAAAGGCTTTAGTTAGCTCTGTGTTAAATTGTAAAAGATACTAATTCCTGGCGCTGCAAGCAAGGTGAATGCTTCATTTTCTACAGGCGCACACACAGCATGCGGATGTTGTAAATAACGAAGTGCTAAGTGTCCACAACCTTTTTCTGCCACAAAGCTTCACGAAGTGGCTTATTATTTGACATAGATTCAGCTAACTTGTTTTGTATCGTCCAGCAACGATATTAATTACTAACTTAACCTCAAAGATTGTAGCTAAAGTTGTGATTTCCCCCACTGTCTTTGCAACAGTTAATTCAGTGACTGCTTTTGGTGTGCATTCGAGTATTATCAACTAAATCATTCTCATCCAAGTAATCTTTACTTAGTGATTAAATCCTTTGACATCAATATGACAAAGTCCGGTAGAGTCAGGCTCTTTTGATTCGAAATTCAATTCTCAAAATTCATTGACATTTTGTAGCATTTCTCTCATGGTAAGATTTATGCAGCTGTTATCATGTTTAGAGTTTCTTTTGCTGTTTGTTTTCAAATTAGAAAAGCAAAATGATCTTGCTGTGGTTAGCTTTTTTTTTTTTTAATGAGGCTGTTCTAGTGTATTGTGAGAAAATTCAGGTCTGCTCCAGCAAATCTCTTTCTTCATGGAATTGCCTTGAACATGGTTGAAGGCAAGTACGTGATTCAATAGGATGGGGAATGTTTGTCACTGTTGGAGAACTATAGCTGCCAAGGTGTTTCACCGTGTAGGGTATCCTTTTATCTGGCAAGAGCCTGGTTTTAATATGGTAGCGTCTCATAAGTTACAAGGCAGAGAGAACTAGCTCTCTTTAAAGCCAAATAATTTCATACGCATAAAAAAAGTTGATTTCTGTTCTCCACCACTCTTCACTGGAGAAAATCTCTGGCATTCGTGGAAACTTAGTTCAGGAGCAGCATGCCCAGATGAGATTTCTGTCTAAATGTTAAACAAAATTTAAAATAGTAAGTAATACTGTAATGTATATTTGCAGCATTTGCTTTTCATGTACGAGGCATCAAACGCTTGAAGCACGGGTGAATGCTTTTAGGGATTACAAATTATGTAGTCACAGATGTTCTATGTGTTCTCAGTCTACTTGAAAACTGTATGTTCTTACTTAATGGCAAACCAGCCTTATCAACTGAACTCATACTACTTGAACCAAAAATTGATTGGGCAACGACATCTATGAGGAAGATGGCTAGTTAACATTTCTAGCTGCTTGAAGATGGAAGTGAACATTAGCCATAGTGTCTTCTTTATGTTTGTAAATAGAAGATTGCAGTTACCGGTGTTTAAGACTGAAGGAGGTGGATCCGGCTAAGAATGAGGAGTTGCCTTCATTAAATTTTTGAAAAGAATTTTAAAAAAGGAAAAGAAAAAGGGAAGCACAGAGATCAAATTAATGACCTGTGATAAATCCAGACTAGAACTGTTTGCATTAGAAAGGAAGTAGGTGATTGTGAACTTGCTTGTGCATGTTTTGTGAAGGGAAGGGGAAATTTGTCATCTTGTTTTGAAGAGCCATACATAAATACACATGAAAGGAGCTCACATGGTTTACAGCAGGGGAGACATAAAATGTTTTAGGATTAAATTGACCTGAGCTAATACATGTCTTACATCCAACTTGTTTGCAAGAACACAATGTTATACTACCGAAACAAATGTTTTGTGTATAGTACCTGATTCCCATAAGTTATAGCAGAGTGCTGAAAACAAACAAGCCAGTAAATTCTGGAAAACAACACTGAAATTATATTAGATGCAGCATATGCTAGACAAGTTGAACTGTACTAAACCAGAAGTTTTCACTATCCTAATTTGATACAGATGCTGCAGTATTTGACCTCCTACTATTCATTTATTGATGAAGTAAATCTTTAGCCCTCATCTTTTGCAGTCTCATTCACCCAAGTAAGCTTTACTGACCCAGGAAAGCCATGCCTGCCGGAGTAATTTTCTGAGAGTAAACGCAATTGCTGAAGTATTACTTAAATGGGGACCTTTTTTTCTGTTTAAGCCCCGAGCTGAAAATACTAGGGAATTTTCTGCTGGGAATTGATACATGTTAAGGAGCTGAAGCTATCCTGTGAGTACATTTGGTCTGGATGGATCCTTAACGTTAAGTCAGGCCTAGATCTTGTCACGGAGTAAGTCACATCCAACAAATTGTGAGAAGCTTTGTTTGACAAGGCAACAGAAAAATAAGAGTAATAAGCAATGCTTTTTATTGGTGACCATTTAAACATTTTATGCTTATGAATTCTGAGCATCAGGATTATTCTGAGGTGAGCAAGACATTTTGGCAATAAGATAGAGTCAGTTGCACAGAGTCTGACCGCTGATCAACAGCATACAGCAACCATGAACAATGTTCTAACACAGAAACGATCAGCTGGGGGTAAGCCTGGACCTGAGCCTGACAGGTCTCTAAAGGAATATTTTTATTTTCAGCCTGTTGCACCAGTCCCCTGAGTGAGGAACAGCTTAGATGTGCCTAGGGTCTGTGAAGATAAAAGTGGACTACTCCAGTTCAAGCACAAGCCTGGCAGAGCAGAGTTTGTATATCTCTCTTTTCTCTATGTGCTGTGTTACCCATGGTCGTGGAAATAACTCAGTGCTAATGTTTCTGCAGCGTTAACAGGTCTTTAATTATCCATGGTGAGGGATGCTTTGGTTTGGGGTCTTGATTGCAACATGTCAATATGGCAGCACGTCCCCAAGGCACAGCTTTAGGTTTTAAAGGGAAGAGTGCCACCTACTGTGTTATAAATTTAGGTATTGCAGCTCCTGTGTGTCTTGAGGAGTTCCCAAGCTTCTCGTTTGCCTATTTCGTTTTAGCCTCTGGAAGATGTGAAAGGATTCAAAATTAAATGTGGTATGGGAATGGAGGGAGAAAAAAAAATTGAAAAGAAGTACAAAATTAGGGTGTTCTGGAAGTCTAGGTTCTTTGAAAGATAGGCATGCATAGAGACAGTTGCAGTTTTTGTCACTTTTTATAAAGGCTGCTAGCACTGGAAATAGGGAAGGGGATAAGAGATCTATGCTTCCCCCCATAAAATAATCATGTTCTCAGCTTTCATGCACCAGATGAACTGCCAAATGAGGCTGCCAGGCTTATGCCCTCTGAAATCTAAAGTTTAACTCTGGCTATAGTTTAATAAAAAAAAAAAAGTAGAATTCACTTTAAAAAAAGGAAAAACAAACAAACAAAAAAAACCAACAAAAAAACCCCACCCCAGCTTTCAGAAAAGGAAGGAGAAGATGAGAAGAACCCTGGATGAATTTTCCTGTAATTTGCTGCAAAATCTCATGAAGTCTTTCCTAGTATAGAACTGTAGTTATTTATCAGCCCAAAGGAGGGGTGAAATATGCTTGATGTGAATGCAAAGTCATTTTTGTATGAAAAAAATTTTTCCCCAAGCCCCAGATTGTTTCTTTAGTGGCTGAAATAGAGATGTAAAATGGGGTAGATAAACCAGCTATTAACAGAACTGCCAGTTGCTGTATCTCTAGAGTGAAGACATATGGTAATTCACTACATTCAGTGATGACCTTTCCTTTAAAAGTATTGTTAATAATAGGCACTTCTATGTAAAGTATTTATATTACATACTTGAAATTCATATATCGCGGACTACTCCATGCCATTTTTGTTGATGGTGGGATTTTGGTTTGTTGTTTTGGGTTTTTTTTAGCTACTGACAGAACTGCTTCTGAGGAACTTTCCACAGCCGTACACTTTTGCAATATGCCTGCAGTTCTGAAGTTAAAGAGTTTCCGGGGGCAGATGGACAGCGTTGCTGCACCTATGTGACAGGGCAGCATGGGTCCTGTCCTCAGGATAGGAGGCCTTTGACATCATCTCCCTCATCCTTCCCAGGCAGAGCCATGCCTTGTCTGCAGCATTATACCATTTCCATGAAGCAGGCAAAAAAAAAAGCATTCTTATGTTTTTATGATCTCTGTAACCAGTTGCCTTTAGTGAAAACTTAATGCTTATGAAGATGGAAAGAAAAAACCAATATTTTTGTTATGCACCTCAGTCTGAGAACATCTTATTGAATGAAGACCACTCTACTAGTATTTTTACTGGCAATAATAGCAGAAGTTTCATTATGTGCTTAAAAAGAAAAGGTATTCCTAACTGTCATTGATTTTGCAATGACCCTGAGAGACTCAGGGATCTTCTAATAATGAAAATGTGTAGAGTATATAATAGATATGGTCAGGTGTTACAGTTCAGCAGATGGAAAAAGTACTCTCCCATAGGAATTCCCAGCACAATGGGAAAAACTGCATCCAACTATATTCCTGACTGCAGCAAGCATTATTTCTACCATCCTATCTATGGCTGCTCTGTTTCACTCAGATGTTCTATATATTGAGTATTCCTCATATGGCTTTTATAGTTGAATATAAAATTTCCTATGTTACTTCCTTCGCCATTGTTCATGAACATTTATCCATTACTTGCTCTTGAGGCAGCCGTTCATTGAAATGTTAATGAGATTTTGAACAGTTTATAGTTCCACAGGGGTTTTTTGTTTGGGTTTTTGGTGTTTTGGGGGGTTTTTTCTGCGGAAAAAAATGTGGTTTTGTTGATGTCTTTCAAAATCTACTTTTTATTGGTAGATTGAGATGGGTTCTATGCTAATTCCTCCTGCATTCCTGAATTATGGCCTAGCAAGGCACTGTCGCTGGGATCTTCATCTATTAATCATGGAAGCTGCTTTCTTATTCGGTTGCCATAGTTTCAGTGCCTCAGATAGTGTTGGGGTGCCTTGGGAAAGGCTTACGATACATTCGGACTTGCAAGCCTTGCAGTTATTTTGGCAGTAGAAGAGCTCTGAAGGAACAGAGAATAGCATCCAACATTATTCAGAGTTGGATTAAAAGCGGAAACTTCTGGATATGTCTCTCTGGACCTTGTTATGTGAATGTCCAGCCGATATTTACTCCCAAGATTTGCTTTTTGTTTTGTCTTCCTGGTAAAATCTTACACTTCGGAGACTAATGGGTACCTTTATCCATTCCAAGAACAAAAAAGGCTTTTCATTAGTTTTTCTGATAAATGGTTGTGTAAATTAGGGCATTTAGGGTTTCCTAAGCAATTCAGGTAATTTGTTTTACATTCCCTTTTAACCTAGCTATGTACAGTATGATATCCCGTTGGAGACTGAGTTAACGTTTGTTGCTACCTTAAATTTAATAAGACAATAAGAACCTTTTTGTTAGCTGCAGAGCAGCTCAAATTACAAAGTAGAAATGGGGAAATTAACTTTTTGCAGACAGAACTAAAGCTCTTTCATTGCTGTGTTGGCACTGGCAGTATTTTTTCAATGATGTTTCAATATTTGTTCATAAACCCATCATTAAAACATACATGCTTTCAGAAATGCAGAGCTGTGAGAAGTTAGAAATAGCTTTTTTCATGAATGAGAAAAATGGTAAAGTAGTAAATATGTCAAACAGGAAAGTAGCTGGAAGACTGACTTGTCAATGTAGTGCTCAATATTAATTGGTCTGTTATACGTAATATAAAATAATGCAAAAACATATTTCAGTAAGCAAATCATGGTTTCCTTTTTTCTTTTCCCATTGAGAAAAAATCTTCCTCACTTCTGTGTGATTAATAGTAAGTCGCATGTTTGACCAGATACTTAAATCCCAATTGTTCTGCATTTTAGTATCTCCAGAATGATGTCGTATCCCTCCAGTTCTAATGAAGCAATTTGAGTCTAGCACAGATAAACTTGCTATGTACCTTGTTTACAAAAAAAAAAAAAAAAGCCAGTCTTGACTATTCAAATCAAAGTATAATGTTAAAAAGGTGAGCAGTTGAGATTAAAGAATTCAGTATAATTGGAATTAATCAGGAAAATAACCACTTTTTTGCTTTCAGATGGTTAGTTTGCGCTCAAAGATTAGCTTTAAAGCTTCAGCTTGGGACTTCACTACCCAATCTTGTCAATTATTCAATTGTGAGATCAACAAGCAGATTGAGAACATGTGCCTGTTATATGTAATCCTCAGGAGCTCCACGAATTTAACAAATTCAAGTCCAAAAATTTTACATTAAAGTTTCATTTCTTGGTAGATGCACACAAAAATCTGTGTTTGTAATTTTATACTTTCACATTGTATGGAATTTTCTGGTTTATAATCTTCTGGATCTGTGTTGCATACACATATTTTGAATAAAATTAATCCCAGTCTTTTTGCTGGTAAACTCACAATGTGTATGTCTCTATTAGACTGACAGAATAATATGCCCCCGTCATTTCGTGTTTCCCTTTTGGAAGGGAGGTGGTGATTGAGTAAGAAAATTGTAATGGTGAGGAAATATCTTGGGTCAAAAGCTGTAGATGTACAAATTCCATTGTCTTTTTTTTCCTTAGAATTTATTATATTCCATTTAGTTTCAGGTTAGGTATAGAATCCCCCTGCATAGAAATTAGTTTAAGCAGCTCCATAAGGAACATTTGTATTTTCTTTAACACTGGTGGGGTGTGGTTTTTTGCTTGCTATTTATTTTTTGCCCCCAAGAAACAGAGAAGTGAGTGATGAGTCTGTACTCAATATAAAGGACCAGCCTGGTTCCTGTTGGAGGGTAAAAAAGAATTTCTACTCAGCACCCATCAACAAGCCCTGTCTTCATTTAGAGTTCAGTATAAAACAGCAGAATAATTTAGGTTGGAAAAGTCCCTGAAGATCATCAAGTCCAACCTTTAATCTAACACTGCTGAGTCCACCACTAAACCATGTACCTAAATGCTACATCTACACATCTTTTATATACCTCTATGTATTTTAAATACCTGAGTTGATGACTCAGCCACTTCCCTGGGAATATTCTTCTTTCAGTTTATTTATGGTTGATAATAAAGGTTCTTCTGCATCCCCAAACAGCTGAATTTTAGCATCAAATGTACTAATGAAGAAAAGAAAATAATAATTTCTGGGAAAGTAATGGTTGTGTTTGTGTCTTTTAAGCAATGCCACAGCATTTGCTTTGCATATCTCACACATGTTCAATAGCATCTTACCACCTGAACGTTCCTGGAAGGCTGATGCTTGTCTTGGGCTGTGTGCTTATGAGCAGAGCTGAGAGAGGAGAGCTGTGCCCTGTTTAGCCTTTAGGCTCCCCCAGTGCCTGCAGCTGGTCAGTGGGTGTAGGCGGAGCACACCCACCATTCCACTGGTCCTTTGGAGAGGGTGGATGGGGAGGAATGACTGGAGGGCAGCTGCAGCCCTGGCCTGCATGCCTGGGTTTGCATGGGAATCCTGTCCCAAAACACCACAGCAAGGAAGAGGACGGGATGACATGCCTTTTCCGACAGATGCTCTGCACGCAGGGCACAGCCTGGTGTCTGTTGCCTGACGGCAAAGCGGAGGCTGAGTCCCACAGGATTATCTTTCATGAGTGGTACTTCACGCCATGAGCGTGGCTAAATGCAGCCTCGTATTTGATTCAAAAATGCCTTTTTTATTATATAGAGAGGATTAGAGGCTGTTCAACTGCAATCTTGAACTTCGGGTTATGACCTGAAGTCATAATAGTTGTTATATTACTGGCTTTTCATCAGAGCTCTCTAATGAAAAAAGGGCATCGTGCATTAAAATCAACTTTGGAATTTAATTTTCTGTATGAACAGAACTTGGTACTATGTGTATAAACTTCTAATGGCATTCAACCCATTCCACTGCTGAATAACTTGTACTCATTAATTACAAATGTACAGCTTTTGCAATTACAACTTACTGATCCAAACCATATTAAATCAGAAATGATCACAGTTAAATTGATTTTTAAAAATTTGCTGTAGTCTGTTATATGAGGGTGATTATGTAACATATCTTTTAAGAACTGTGTCCCTGCAGTAGAACTTTGTTTTCTAGATTTGCGTTGTTCAGAATTTTTGTTTTGTTTTGTTTGGGGGTTTGGGTTGGTTGGGGTTTTTTGTTTGTTTTTGGGAAGAACTTTAAGTGGAGAGTTATGTCAGGTTTTATGAAGAAGACAAACTTTATTGTAATGATTCTTTGGAATGCGCCTTTTTTTCACCCAGTGAAACTATTCTTGATTTGGAATAGGAATTTGTTTTTCTTTAAAAAGAAATTAAGAACTAAATCCTTAAAGATCTGCTCTGGGAAAAGGAAAGATTTTTGCATGAGCTACTACACTTTTTCATTATTATCTGCAAGGTGTTTCCTTTTAATTCTGTTGTAGGGAAGTTCATCATGTTCAGAAGCTGATTAATTCTATCACGAGATGCGTATATTTCAGGGTGGTGTCATCTTTTTTTGCTTTATCCTGTTCTACGCATAAGACCTAGACGTGCTGCCAGAACACTTCCTTTCCCAAGATAAAAAAAGAGAGATCCTGTTCTCATTGAACAACACATGTAGTCCAAAAGGCAGATTTAGCCAACCTGGAGCTAATGGCCTGAAGGTGTGAGATGAAGGCTGGTGACTGGATGTCTGTGAGAAAAATGCAGTTTTGATTTGTCAAAACATTTATTAAGAGTACTACATGCATGAATTAAAGCACCTATCAGAGAAAAACTTTGAAAATATAAGGCAGCCTGTGGAATAGAGTGAGTTTTCTGACACGTGAATTTTAATTGCTTTTCAATGCTCCTTTTCATTTGTAACTGTTTGGTTTTTATTGTGTTCATCTTTGTCATAATCTCTCTTATGTAGCTGAAATCCTGGAGATAACATCATTTTCAAAAAAAAAAAAAAAACCGAAAACAAAAAACCAAAGATATAACACCCAACTCAAGTGCTGTTTATGTGAGAGAGGCAATTCAGCCAGGCTCTTCTTGGTAACACGTTGCTACAATTAAATGCTGGTGATGTTCTGCAAAGGGGTTGCAAATGTAGACTATATAATGCCTGCTGATGTCAGAGAAGTGGTATGTAAGAACACTTGCAGTGAATTAGTTTCAACAGCGAATCAATTCATTAGACCTTTTTTTAATTCTGTTTTTCCATAAATGGTCAGTAATGTGTTTTAGATTGAAGCAGATAAAAGAATTTGTTGTTATCACAGTCAAAGAACTTCAAGAACTCTTCAAAACCTGGAACATCTACACAGATGCTTAACCACTGCATTTTTAGAAGGACTACTCTTCACTTCCTCCTTTGTGCCAGGCTCCACATATCCATCTATTCAAATGAATGTCCTTAGTTTACATGCACATGCCATCAGAACCAATTACACTGCTTATCTATATAAATGAAGAGGAGCTGGGTGGAGACAAGAAAATACAGGTTATCAGGATCTGACTTTTAATCCGTTACCATCAAACAGAAAAATGAGGGCACAGTTTTGCTTCAGATTGTATCTCCATGTTTATTTTACTAGGCATGGAGTTTGTCTAGAAGAGCTAGCCTCTGGCATGTTCTTATTGGTGACATAAACTTTGCGGACTTCATTAGAAGTTATTAATTGCTGATTATTTTTTTCAGGAACTTAACTCACAAGCTCAAAATACCAATAATAATAATAAATGTCAAAACAATCAAGAAGGCGTGGGACTGCAAAAGATCTGTAAATTGAAATGGTATTTTAGCTTCAAAGATTCAAGTACTGGAAATTTTTCAACAGTAAACCAGCAGAGAACGTGTTAGTAGGGGGGCTGGTGTGCTACTTCGCAGCTGCACTGCCTACTTCTAGACAGTCGTCGTATGACAGCCTGCTGTAACAGCTACCCACATTTAAATAGCAGGGTTGTGTAAGAATGAACACAACACATTTACTGAAATACATTTTTGGTGGGGAGAGCCTTAAATATTTCAGCGGGTGGAACACACTGAGAGAGAATCTGTCACATTTTCATTAGGCTGCGTGTCAAATCTCGGAAAGAGGGAAAGTAACTTTTCTTCCTGTTATAGAGGGGCCTTAGAAATTGCTACAGGTTTCAAGAGAATAAGAACATTCGCTTTTTGACACAGTTTTTAATGCAGGGGTACAGCTGTAACTGCTAGTGTAATGACTGGAGAAACAGAAGTAGAGCTTGGTCACATACATTGTTGTGCTGAGTGTGAGAAGCGCTTGTCTATTTTCTGAAGTTTGCCGAGAGCCTGTTCAAGGTTGGCTGTTTGCGCTGTGCGATGCGCCTCGCTTTCCTTCGCATGTCGCCTGCCCTCTTGTGTTTGATCAGCTCCGTGCAGGCGCCTCAGGCATCCCGGGGAGCGGAAAACATGGAGCAGAACCAGGGAGTGATGGGCACGAGCCATGCTCTTCAAAGGCGCTGATTTTGCCTCTGTGTGTGCGTGCGTGTGTGTTGTCTTGCTGTTTCTTTCGCGGTGTAAAAAGCAGTATAGTTTTCAGCTTTCTTATACAGAGGCAGAAACATCAGAAAGTGGGTTAGCCAAACTGATGTGCAGAAAAGCTCTAGGAGTGAATTTGAAGCGATGGGTAGAGGCTGTAATGCATATGATTAAAGTGAAACATGCTGCCTACACAGAGAATTGCTAACAAGATTCTTTCACAGCTTTCATGTCTCAGCCCTGCTTTTACAGAAAATAAATTCATGTTTGGTTTCAGTGGGTGTGCCGCTTTGCTCAGCCCTACAGGATAGATAAGACAGTCGAACTATATAAATACAACCAATTGAACACAAAATAATACAATTTGCACTGAGCAGAAACAACGGCTGTGCTTATTAGCAAAACAGTGTCCCAGATTAACATTCACTTGGTCTGTCTTGAGCTTCTTTTCTCTTAGTACTTTATTGTTATATACTCATAGGGAAGGGAGGCTAAAAGCACAAATTAAGTTAAGGCAAATTAGTAGGGGGCAGGGGGAGAAAAGAGAAGAGAAGAAGAGAAGAGAAGAGAAGAGAAGAGAAGAGAAGAGAAGAGAAGAGAAGAGAAGAGGAGAGAAAGAGAAGAGAAAGAGAAGAGAAAGAGAGAAAGAGGAGAGGAAGATATCCTGTGCCCTTCAAACATTTTTTTTTTTTCCTCTTCAAACAGAAGCACAGATACTGCTGCATGCCATTTAATAGTTTCTGGCAGTAATTCTACCACATCCCCTTGCTCATATGAAGTATATTTTCTGTAGTTCAAAAGAGTATTTAAATACTCTCTCATGTTTAAAGAGCTTCCAGAATTATCTAAAGTTTTTGCAAGATGCAGAAAAATAGACTGCAGCAGCTGTATGTTTTCCCAGTGTTTAGGAAAAAATAAAGAAATAGTAATTCAAGTAATTATTTTAAAAGTGGTTTAGAACTTAGCTTGATCCACAAATCAAAGGTCATTTTAACTTTCAATTTTCCAGTTAATTTTTCTTATTATTATTTTGAGAATATCTGAGAATTATTTTGAGAGTTATTATTGAGAAATATTGTGCATTTGGATAGGAAATTTTACCTCAGGTCAGTCCCATGAGAACTCAGGGCTTATTTCAAACCATTTGGTTCGTGTCTTGCTTGAGACATAACATCTTTCAGTCTTCATTTTCTTAAAAATAGTCATTATGGATCCAGAGAGGGTAAAATGCAGATTTTGGAAGGTTTTTTATTTAGGTATTTTATTAGGCATTAGTTGCTTATGCATTAAGGACTCAAACCCAGGTGTTCAAGTCTTAACAGAAAGGACTTGCAGAGGTTGGCATGTTTTGGGGTTTTGTTTGGTTGGTTGGTTGTTCTTTTATTTCAAAACAAAATACATGAGGAGAAAGTTTTGTGTTTTGGAGTAATTCTGCTCCCAGTCCTGCTGATCTCTTCAGGTCCGCACAGGCTGAGAAATCAGCAGAAGGACACAGCTGGCTGACCAGGATGCCTGTGGTCACACATGTTGATTTTAGGCCTCTTGTGGCTTTAAACTTGTGTGTGTGTAATCCATTTTGCCAGGGTACAGGGGATTCGTGTCTGGGGAAGACCTTTCTGAAAGTGTGGCACGTTTGTATTTGCATCCTGCGATTGCTCTATGGACAGATGCCTGCTTCTGACCTGAGTTCACACCTTTGCCCACCACTCAATCCATGCCTCAAGTCCTAGATCTGCAAGCCTGCAAGTGTTTTTAGGCAGAGCCTTGAGTAGAAAGCTGCTGTCAAGCAGCAGGCATTGTGTGTAGAAGGAAGGTGATGTGTTCACAAAGAAAGCTCTTAGTTCTTCAGTCTCATCTGATCAGGTCTCACTTTTTTTAAAAAACTAGCAAGTTTTTCATGTTTCAATGTGTCATGACTGAAATGTCTAGAGACATTTTACAGATACAACTCAAATGCATACACAAATAAATCAGATGTGCCAAATGAATTATAAAATACTCTAGCTTTCTCTTCCTGGGTACATAATGAAGATGTTGCGTGGGAAATGCATTGGTGATGCATGGAAATTTATCTACAACTAAGATGTTTCCTGATTTCTTTACTCGCCTTGTTACCTACCTGATGGTAAACCAAACTTTTCAGACCAGGCATTTATTTAGGCCATTATTTATTTAGATTAAATTGTTTACTTAGATCTCTGCTTTGTGCAGGCTCATAACATCAGGTCTGAAGAAGTCAAGTCTGGAAGCCCGTTCCTCTCAGAGCAAACCACAGACTCAAGCCGTCTGTCCCATGACCACCTTAATAGTCACTGAATAGCCTGGAAAGTAGGGAGGTTGGAGAGTGTGTGGGACTTTTGGGACAGCAAACACAAGACATGAAGAATGTGTTGTAGCACCAAGTGGTCCTTCTGAGAGTGATGCCTCAGCAGCCCTAGCTCCGTAGACGTCACACTGCCAGCTCCAGCTTAGGTCTCGCTGCTTGAGACAAGGAAAAGTGCTTTCTGCCACAATGTGGTGAAACCATCTAGAAGGAAACACAAGTGCTGCTGAGTGACAAGGTGGCTCATACTAGCTAGTTAGACTGATTCTCTTCTGAGAAATAAATGGGATGGTCTGTAGAATTTTATAATACACTCATGATGGAAACTATGATCTCCCAAGAGTATACAGAGTATTTCCATTGACATCAACAGGTGAAACAGTGTGAAACAGAGTCAGTGTCTTTGGCCATGTTAGACTCAGAAAATACTAGGACATCTTAGAGTCACTGCCGTCATTCCCTGCTTAAAACTCCATTGCAACTTTATGTTATAGTGTGAGATATAAAAAGATGAAACATATTTCTGGAACTTACAGGTCTAAATGGAAAATTAAGGACAAGATGGCTCCCTTAACTGCAGGAAAAATTCAAACTTTTTATCAGTTCAAATGAAGCCCTTTCCTTGAACCAAATACATCATACCTAATGCATATTCTCAGCCGTAACTCAGCAGGCAAAAGATGACAAGCTGTGTTGTCCTGCTTAAGGATATATCAGAGGAGAATAAGTAATAGAGAATTTATCTACTTCAATATTTGTGGTGTCTTTGAAGTGCTAATAGTATTTATAAAAGTTTATATGTCAGGGTAACGCCTGCTCTGGGAGCTTGCAAGAGAGATTGCAACCAATGTATAATTTGCAGATTTATTTTTTTTCTCCATAGTAAAACCACTGAGATGGTCCCAGTTGATGTATCACTTTATCTTGACCACCTTTTTTTTTTTTTTGACTAATCTTCAGTCACAGTATTTTAATAATGAGAAAGTTGTTTCTGACAGATGCTTCCAGTTAATTAAGTCGAAGTTAAATTTATGGAGTCATTTCAGTGCTTTTGTTATGTGTAATCTATTGTCTTTGAAAAAATAGCATAAAGACTAAGTCAACAAGAAACCCAAAAACCTTGAAATTATGAGTGGATGCAGCTGTGATACCATACTGTTCTTGCTAGCCCCCAGCTTCCCCCACAAGTGATGGGACAAACACAGATATGTTTGTGTAACTTTTAAGGAGAAAATGTTATAGGAGGCAAGGAAAGTAGCTGTAAGGTCAAGGCTGAGAAGTGGAAGATTTCTTGAAAGAGATGGATTAAGGGAATAGGTGTAGGTGTATAGTCAGGATTGGTACAGAGGGATAGCTGAAGTGCCAAAATAGAGGAGAGGAGGGCAGGGTGGAAATGCTCTCTGCCTTACAAAATGGGGATGCTGTGGGATGATTCCTTTCTGATGAGCTGTCACTATCTAAAGTATATAGGAAGTTTGGAGTGGAAAAAACAGGTGGCACATGGAAGATGAAGTGGCATCATTTGTCTCTCTGCCTGATTTCTCTACCCTTCACATACAGTTTGGTAGGTAGGGGAGAAAAAAAGCCTGAATGCGGTTCTTCTCCATCCTACATGTTTCTCCTTGCCCTCAGAAGTCTCATGAGACTCCAGCTTCTCTCACAAGCTATTGGTAAAGAAGTTTTTCTATCACCACCAAGGATTTTGAGAGATTGGCTTGGAGAAGTGTTTTTTTTCTGTGGGGAAAAAAGATTGACACATAGCAATGCGGAGAGATAAGAGACATTAAAAACAAGAACAGTAAGCAATTTAGTTGTACTAAGGCTTGGGCAAAGAGGTGGAAGGAGGCTTTACAATATGTGTGTTTCAAGGGAAGTTGCTAATGGGCTATGTGATCCTCTTGCCAGGCCTGTGGTGAGTTGACATGTTTCAGCCATGAGGAAAGGGCATTGGCATCACCCGTTGCAGCTGGCTGGTCAGCTGCCTGGAACAAGTTCATGGCTTTTGGCCAGTTTCCACTGAACTAGTAAAGCTTCCTTTAAAAAAATCCCTGCACCTGGCACTGTTCAGGAAAATAGTTGGTAGACTTATTGGAGAAGAAAAAGTCTGGTGAACACAGAGGTTAAAAGCCCTAAAAGTTAGATTTTAAAAATTAGCAGCATGTATTTTTTAAAAGAGAGGATTTGTGGGTGGGGAAGGGAAAGGGAGAAGCTGCTGGCTCTGGAAGAAGGAGGCCTCCAGGTCTCTGCTGGATCCAAAATTCTTGCCAAGATGAGCAGGGCTTGTCTTTGTACAGACAACCAGTACTGGGCTGATCTTTGCAGTATGGGAAGAGTTACACTGATGCAAAGGTCATCATTTTGAGAAGTGACTGTGACACTGTCGCTGTTACTGCAGATGTGCCAGGAGGCATGTGAAGTTCAAAGCCCCTTTTCCAGCTCCAGACCTGGATGCCTACAGAGGGGAAACCTGCTGAGCAGGCCGCTCTAGAGTGAGCCAGGAGTGTGTTATGCTGGCAGGGTAGTACCAGGAGGCAGGGCAGGATGTGTAGTGACTCTGCCTGTATCGTGACGAACGTGAGCAATCTGGTGTTTGTCACAGGTCTTAAAACTAGAACTGAGCATAAATAAAGAACCCTACCACAAGTGAGCAGGATTTTTATAGTGGTTTCCAGGAATGGAATCAAACCTAAACTGCAAGGAAAATATTCTCTGCCATATTCAAAGTTTGTGTACAGAACGTTTCAAATAAATGCTCTGTAAAAATGATTTAATTCTGCTGTGATTATGAACTTGCGCAAACATGCTGTTTCACATTACTCCCTTAAATAAATTTGATTAGTAACAGCTGTGACTACACAAGTCCCCCAAATTTTATTTTCTCAATAGAAAAGGGTTGAAGAAATCCTCAAATTATTGTAAATGAAGATTTCGTTGGTATTTTAAGCTAAGATGTCCTCAACAACAACCCAGCAATAATAACGTGGACACACTCCTTCTTGGAGAGGCTGCAATGAACTGCCTTTAGTTCAGACAAATAGTCTTTTCAGTTCCTGGAGCCCTCTGTGAGTATTAGCTGCTTTGTGCTGAACAAGTACTAAAATCTAACCAAGTAATAAACAGTGCTGCTCAGTGACAGGCTGTTTGACCCAGAAGCAGGCTGCCGAGTCTGCCTTGTGAGCTATTCCCTTTCACCGTGCAGACTAGGTGCAGACAGTCATCCCCTCCCACGCACACAGATATTGCATATGTTTTCTGATGGTAGTGTTTGTTTACCACTCGTGACTGTGTTGGTTTATTCACCGTGTGGTGCTCTGTGGGACAAGACAAGCATCCGAACACTGTAGACAAGGGCTGTCTTTCCCACCCATTCCTCCTGCATGCAGAAAATGTTCCCTGCTGGTGGAGCAGGGATGTGCTCTGCCGCTTGCGCTCTGTGGTGGTGAATCCATTGCTTGGGTGCCCCCCAAAGATGCCGAGTCTCACTTCTCATCGCAGTGTGCTGCAGAGTCACACCTGCGTTAGAGGACACATCCCTGTCCCCAGCTCTGCCATCTACTGCTGTTGCTGCCAGCACTGGCTGGCTTTCTGCATGTGTGACTGCAACCTACTTCTCTGCAGTCCTTGATGTCAGCAAGGGCTGCAGGAAAACTCTCCTATACAGCTCTTCTGCTAATGAGCTTGTCTGCTAATTAAATAGAAAGGCATATTTGGCAATGTCTTTGATATTTATTCTCAGTATGGCCCTTTTGACTTGTTTAGGATTTCAGGGTGGTCTTGAGGGAAGAGATATGGTAAGCAATTTGCTGAGTTTGTATTATGTTTTATCAACACTGAAATAAAGTTTGCAAAATACTGTTTTGTTCCTTCTAAGTCAGATAATGCAATACAATTTTTAAAAAAAATTAAAAAGGAGGAAAAAAAGAAAAAAGTAAAGCTCAACTCAGACCAAACTTACAACTCAGAAGAAGAAAAAAAAAAAAAAAAAGACCATGTGGGAAAGGCCTTTTTAAATGTTTTTGTGTATGCCACATGTGCTCAGTGACATCTATGATGAATGACAATCAGAAGTTAAATATCATTTCTTACCACCTTATATCTACTCCCTAATTCCTCTTCAAGATTACTTTTGGCCGTGTCAGCCTTTTTGAACAGCTTTGGGCAGACAGAATTTTCTTACAAGAGGAAAACCCCCAAACAAACAAACAATCAGCCCAGTCTGGGATAGGAAGTTTGACTTTTTACCCAGCAAGTGAAGAGTGTCCTACCTGGACGAACATTTGCCAAGGGTAAAACACATTTTTTTGCTGAGGCAGGAAATAGGTTTGAAGCTGAGATCCTCTGATGTGGTAGGGTGAGAGGCAGATGGCTGGACCCCCAGGTGATTTGTATCTGCTCACTCACTGCTCCCTATCAAGCATCACTGCTCTGCAGTATGCAGAGACAGAGATTTCCATACCTCCAAGGAGAAACGTGCTGTTTGCCTCCTAGCCATGTGACTTACATAGGTACCAGAAGTATAACATTAATGTGCCTAAAAAACCCCTCAGACTGGGTCATTTTGAGCTTTAGAATTTTTAATTAGTTACAGATTTTTTCCTTTCATCCCCTCTTTATCCATCTCTGTAGACAGACGCAAGGTAGCTAAAGCACTAAATTTGTATATTCACAAAAATATGTAGAAAATGGCACAAAGCCACAAGACAGTTTAAATTTGTGAAATGCTACAAGCATTCAGTAATGTTTCTGTTCTTGGCTCTTTCCTGGGGGCTTGTTCATGATTGTTGCTAAAGATGGGACAGCAGGGTAGGTGGACTTCTGGTGTTAATGGCCAGTATCCCCATTCCAGCGTTCTGATGGTATTTAGAGATTCGGACATGTGCCTTTGTCTGCTGTTCAGCTAAAGATTTACTGGTGGATTTCTGTATGCAGATTGAATGAAAAAAATACAGTGTTACTACTCTGGCTCTTTGCTGGAAACGGGCAACAAATAGTAAAGGGAAATTTGAAGTAACCATCAGCCACCTTGGTAACACAGTAATTTCCATGGACATTCCCTACAGCATTAGTAATGGCTGGCTTCCCACAGTTAACTTCATGATGCTAATTTCAAGACTAAGAATTAAAGGGCTGCAGGTCTGGCAGTATCCAGTAATACCTGAGAATGTAGATCCATTCAAAACCTTTTGTCAATCCTGGTAAGTGTTGCTCAGTGTGTGGCAACCATCAGGTTCGATGGTGCGTTTGCAGAGATTAGATGGAAACAAGTGCTGCTTACATTTGTGTCTTCCTTGTGAGAAAGTTGCAAATTCAGAAATTGGCATTAGGAATAAATTACACTGAGATTATGAAAATCTGAAGATATTAAAATCTGTGAAAGGTGTTGAAGGGTATGTGTATGTTATATAGGATGAGCTTTCTATTTCTTGGTAGTTCATTAATATTCAGTGTGTATGAGGACTGATCTAGGCTTTGTAAAGTAAAATGGAAATATGGCTAAATAATTTTTCTTTGTACGACTATGCAGAAGAGGAATGTGAGTTAATTATCTGAGACTTATTTTCTACCTGTACATGGGAAAACTGAACTGGCAGGGAGGGCACTGTGCCTACAGTTATTTTCATTTTGATCTCTTCAGCGATCATGGCTTGGTGCTAACCACTAAAAATGTTGTCCAGTTTCTTCAAAACAGAGAAAAATATTCTTTTCTATAGAGGGATATGAAGAGGTTCACTATTAATTGCTTGCTCTGTATTCTTAATGGAAATACTAGGGAGCTGTAGGTTTTATTATTTTGCTTAATAGTAAAGGTTAATGCTGAAGGGACTGTCTTACTGGAGATGTATTTGATAAATTTTTTCTCTCTTACAAATAAAGGGTTTTATTTTCTCCAGGGGTTTGCTCTTATGATTTTGCTTCATTTGCATTTGTGGAGGCTTAAGAGGGGTGTCATGACTTTCAGAACTGCTGAATATTCAAGGAGTCCTGATGGCACCGTAAGGTGCAGGATGCTCTCGAAGGGCAGGGCAGGCCACACAGACCTGTACTTTTTGCTTACAAGAATAGGCACCAACAGTCTTTTCTTTAGATGGATCCTGCAACTTCTGTTGATGCAAAATCCCCACGAACCACTGGCATCAGGTAGAATCAGCTCATCTGGTGCTGCCACCTCAACCCACTCCACCCCTCGCTGGGCTCTACTGGGTTGCACTGAGCTCTGCCCCGGGCCAGAACAAGCTCACTTCTGTCTGCAAGAAGTGGTACTTGGAAAGCTCATTTCTATCAGTGGTTTTAATTCCTTAACCTGGGTCTCTGCTGAGTGGTGATAAAATACGTCACAAAGTCTTTCGTAACATTCATAGGAGTGTTGTTTTTCTGGAGTCTCTGAAAATGTGAAGAGACATGGTGTTACCAAGCTTTTCTGATCAGATATTCAAAATGATGAAATAGGCAAGCTTGCAACATGTCCTGAGGGTCCAAAGAGTTCTCTTACTCCTGAAGAATTCATTTAATATCTTGATTTCAGAAGGCAGGGCATCGAAGAAAATACCCAATGTTATATAGCCTTGTGATAAAAAATTATGGAGGTTAGCAAAACTGGCACACAGGAGAACTTTTCTTTAAAGATATAAATATACATTGCATTAGCTGGCAAGTAATCTTCTAGTGATTCTTAGGTTATCTTCAAAAAAGTGTATGTCTTTGTCCACTGCCTCTTAAAACAAAAGATGGCTTGGTGAATAAAGAAATAAAGACTTTATAAACTTTGATGTTACTGTTCACTTGTTGTCAGGTACGTAAAAAAGGGACATTCCCTTTGAGCAGACAGTGTGGGAAACTAATAGTGTGCCTTCAGACTCCAGGCCTGGTTTTTTGCAAGTCAGTCATTGGATTTAAGTCATGTTTTAAACAGCTTTATCCATATACTCAGAGTCTGGAAAACAAGGTCAGTGTAGAATCTGTCCTGTAGCTAGTTATTAAAGCAGATGGCTGAAAAATGCAAGCAGACATCTGCATCTGCTTTGCATATTTAAATTAAAAATAAGAAAAAGCATCTTAGGTTCTGGGGGTCTTGTCGTGAGTCTGTACTTCTGAGAAGAAACTCTTATAATAACTTTATAAATTCAGGAATGCTAGGGCAGCACGAGAGGGAAATTGGGAACACCGTAACTCTCACAAAATTGTTTTTACCATTTATATAGGATAGGAGACCAGTGACATCGCAGTTAGATTCTTGAAATTTTTACAGGAAATTTGTCACCAGCGGTCAGTCTGTCCCTGGGAAAAGAAGTATCATCTGCAGGTTTCCCTTTAAAAATGTATAAAAAGAGTTTTCAGAACTTGTATCTTATTGTCAATCCCATAGTGTTTGAAAGTGGGAACCGAAGCTACTGAGTAGGGGCTGACTGAGGAAAAAGTAGGAAAAGTGAACAGGCTGAGGGTCGTTCCACAGTCACCCGCACATCTAGCAATGACACCACTAAAACAAACTGCTGAAGAGCTGGGAATTGGTGTAGTAAATTTGTCTGGTGAATGAATTTGCAGCAGCCCCGTGCCCGCAGCAGCAAGGTGCTCCTGTAGTGCAAGTTGACAAGGAACAGTATTTTTGCCCCAGTGCATGTAGGCATTGGAGTGCAGGAATAGGAGGAGCATCATCACAGCTCAGTGTGCAGAGGTTTACCGGTAGTTGCTCGGTGATTTTGTGCAGAACCTTTATGGCTCTGTCAGCACAAGGCTCTGCCAGAGTCAAAAAGCTGCTTTTCAGAGTCTTGTAACGCACTCCCTCCCTTGTTTGATGTAGGCTCGCTGTTGTTTTACATTGTATACGAAGCTCACACAAAGCCGCGCTTGTTGGTCCTATGGAATATTTCAGGAAATGAACTCATTGACTTGAGTATTTCTGTAGAGAAGTTGAAAAGGATTATAAAAACCATGAACATAGGTATTTCCTGGTAATGTTCAGAAATGAATCAGACAGATTTATGGATATTGGGGACATTAAGACTTTGCACATGTTTTCAGCAACAAGATGTAGTCTCTAGGTAAAGTAGATATATTAATATGATACTGAATGGTATTTCTTTTCCTTGAAGAAAACCAAATATTTGATAATTACTTGTCATTGAAAAAAACTTACCTCTTCAGTTCATGTAGAAACCATTTTTGCAGCCAACCATTGTAGTATATGAGCACTTTCGAAATAAAGTCAGTTAGTGGGAATTAATTTCCTACTGGAATTCACGGTGGTTAGAAGGTATTATTCAACCCAGTCTCACACAGCTAATTTTCAGTGCTCTGAAACTCCTTCCTTAGAGAAGTAACAATACTGTAATTTTCGAGGTTTGAAAGGAGTGGGGGAAGCTACAGACCTTGCTTGCAGAATCTATAGAAGAAAGTTCCCGTTGCCCGTAATAGCTTGTAAGCTTCCTGAGAGTGGCAGAAACCCGCAGGAACCTGGCACGTGGCATGACGACCCCTTAGAGCAGCCCTTGGTTATGAAAGCCTGGCTCGGGGATGTGCTGGGGAGAGGTGTGTGAAAACGGTGTCACAGCCTGGGGCCGGCCGTACTATTCCTGGAAATCGGTAGGACACAAAGAGGCATTGTTCGCAGCCTCTCTTCCTTCTTTATTTCCCATACAGTGGTGTTTTGGGAAGCAGTAGTTAAGGACGCAACCTGGCAGCTCTGTGCCAACATCAGACAGTTCTCTTTCTGAAACTAATCTCGTTGCAGCTGAGCTGCAGAGATCTGTGTCCAGTTTACCCTCAGAGCCCAGATGACAATGCTGAAAGGGTCTGAACCAAAAAAACCTCTATGAGCGGGACAAAAAAAGTGCTGTTGATGTTTTGTAGTCCAAAAGCAGAAATAGTTCTTCATTGTGAAACAAGAAGGGATAAGGAAATATTTCTTAGCTTTGTTTTCTTTTTCAACTCTCTTTAATTTTAGAACACATTTTTTATTTTTGTTACTTATTGCACTTAAGTCATACTAAACTGCCAGACTGAATTTGGAAACTAATTACGGTAGACTTCAGCATTTTTGCATGCCTTATGGAGTACAACACCTGCACTCCACGGGACTGAAGTCTCTGCTAATAGGTCTAGAGCCGTCTTCTATCAGGGCAAGTAGAGACTCCAGACATGACTGGCTGGAAATGGTGGAAAAAGTTACCCCACATCAGGCAGTTGTTTGTACTGGCTGTATCCTTATCAGAGAATTCCACAAGTTACTTGAGAGAAGGAACTTTTGTTTTATTTGTTCAGTGAGATCTTGTAGTTGACAGAAAAAAAATCACAAAAATTTTGCCTGAAAGGAGCAAGAGAAACAAACAACTTGTGTATCCAGGTGTCACATGGGTAGCTGGAAAGGAATTAGTGGTACTTGCAAATTTCTGCTGGCGGGATTGAGGTGGGAAGCGGGTTTGTCTGTGAAGGAACAGTTCATTGTTTGTCAAAGTTCTGTGCTCTTACCTCCTCAGCTAAATTTTAAAAATAACAGGAACAGGGGAGGTAAAATATCCTGTGCTCTTACTTGAAATGTCTTTGCTGCTTTCATTATTTCCTGTAGTAATGCACAGGATATCCAGCTGATTAGTCACAGCAGGCTATGTGATCTTCACATCCACAGGAACCTTCTAGGATGTAATCTCTTCCTGAACCTGCAGAATAAACCTTTACAATTTACCAGCAACGCATATGCAGGTTTTGGAGAAACTTGGGACAAGTTGTCAGAGGATGAGAATCTCATTGGTTAGGATGGAGTCTCACCATTATTTTGCCAAACAGACTTTTTCAGGTCTCTTATCTTTTCAGGTCTCTTATTTTCTCTGTGTCTTATTTTCTTGTATCTCCATTTCTGTGTGTCACCATGTGCTTTTTCTCCAGGACACGGATAGGTAAGACTCATTATGTACAACAAGGTTTTAAGTAAACTGCCTTGACCCCTGCATGAATGATCTTATTCTGAAGGAGTCTTACAACAGCTTAACTCTACATGCTCTGGAAGATTAGTATGTTTTAAGAATTACCTTTGAATTTACATCTTTCTTCAATTGTCTTGATTTTTCTCAGTATCTCAGTACAAGCTACTAATATTTACTGCTGCTCAACCAAATCCTCTCTTCCTCTGAGGGTTTCATATTTCAAGCCTTCTCCTTTCCCTTCTGTAATTGCAACTGCCTTTCTCTCTATGTCTTGATTGCAGTGATGCCTTCTTCTCCTTCTTCTCTTTTTTGCTTAAATTTTGACTCTTTACCTCTTGATTATTTGCCCTTGTCTTCTAGTATGTGATAACATCTTAGGAGGTCTGATCTTGAGGCTCTTTGAGCCATTGTAGAATCAGTCTTTGAGGAAAACCTGAATACTCTGTGTTAAGGAGATCCCTGAGAAGAAGAGAATTTGTTTGATGATCTCTTCATTATATTACTAAACACACTTTCTTTGAAAATAATAAGCCCAGCATAGAAATGAAGCAATGTTTATGCATATGTGAATAAATGTGGATGGGGTTCAGGATTTCAGCTGGAGTTCCAGTTGCAGCTTGTTCTTAATTTTTACCAACATCAGCTACTACCACTAAACCAAAAATCTACTCTTGTATTGAAGGAAAAGACTTGTGTTCATTTTTCTGTATCATTGAAAATAATTTGATAATTATCCTGCTCGTACAAAAGTAATCATCACTAGCAGAGCTGTTTTGCTAGTTAAATGTTTTTTAATGTTGCCTATTCTTGCAGCAACAGAAAATGTTAGCTATGGTGTGTGCTTGGAAAGAAGTGTCAGAGGAACCAGTCATCTGTAGATCTGACTACATGATTAGCTGCAAAACTTGCATCTTTTTCAGCTTTTGTTTAGGTTATGGACTTTATGTACAAAATAGGCAGAAATATCCATCATCATATCCTCATCTTAAAAGAATGGGTGCTTTGCTGTTCTTCATCTCATGAAAAATGGGTGCTTTCCTGATGGCGTCAGTATGAGTGTGAGCCTCACAGCAAGATACCAATACTTGTTCTTGTGAGGTCAGTGGAAAAACTCTTACTAACTGTAATTTTGTTCCAGGTTCTTGGCAGACAGTTCTGAACGTGTAGATTTATCTGGGGGTGAAACAGCAGGGGTGCCCTTCATTACTCCCTCTCTGTGCTCTCAGACCTCTGAACTGGCAGCAGACAGAACTGCCTCTGATGCAGATCCATCTCTGCTTGCTCACATCTGGATCAAGGCTGCCTTCTCTGCTGCTCTGAAAGCTGGAATTCAGAAGAAGTACCAGTGCACACATCAGTTCTGTGTATCTAAGAGCAGTATATGCTACTTCCTGGTTTGGAAAGCCTGTAGTAGTTTAAGCGTTTTTATGTTAACTCCGGCATGTGCATAGCTTGCGGTTTCTTCTGTTCATTTTAATGATGGACAAAGGTGAAAGCAGAGATGGAGGTAACCCTTCAGCTGAAAACAAATTCTCAAAGGGGAAAGAGAAATGGAGGATGAGAAAAACTGGAAGAGTCCGATGACCTTTGATGTCCCAGGTTCAGCTTGCAAGTGGATCCCAGAAACAGTCCAGCTGGAATCCCTAGTGGCCGGGGTTGTTTCAGTACCTTAACAAGGAGTGTATCCAAGATACAGTTGCTCAGGTCTGGCCAGAAAAAAATAACGAGCACACCCTCTCGTATTCTAAAGTTGCGCCAGTTGCAGCTGGCACTCTTTCAAACCTGTCATCACCTTCATTGCCTTCAAAAGAACTTTTTGCTAAAAGGTGAAGGCATATGCCTTTCCCCTTATTTCATCTGCACAATTTTTATAAACTTCAAATAAATAAAAGTGCTGCATAGGCTCAAACGGGTCTCTAGTCACAGTGCTGGGATCTATGGAAACTCAGATTTATCAGCTTGTTTTAACGTGTTGATTATTCATCACAAGTTGAGTCAACAGATGTGAGTGGAGAAAGTCTCGAGAAGGGAGCCTTGTAACTGGACAACTAAGCTTTTTAAGAAGCAAAGAATTAAGTACAAATGAAGTACAAATCCTGTCAGAAAAAAAAGGGAAATTAAGGTATTCTGAAAGTTCTTTGATGTGGGAAGTGCCATGACCTTCCTTAGTGCGACTCTTGAAAAAAGAATTTTTCGTACTTGAACTTACCTGTTCTCCTCAGCCATTTTTAAATCAGGCTTTTCAATTCATTAGGCAGAGAAAAATAGCAAATAAATTGAAGTGTGAGGGCGATAGACAATATGCATTAAATATGTTATGTATTATTTCAGGGGGAAAGGCCACAGCTTGCTTAGCAACCATGTTGTTAAGCATTGCAAAGGCTAAAAATGTATGGTTTCTAATGGAAACCATGGGGTTTAGATGTCCATTGAATTCTAGTAAAAAGCATGTTGTAACTTATTTCATTCTCACAGCAGAGGAAGTCAGGAATTATACCACTGAATCCAATACCATTGTTTAGTAGGAGTCAACCTGGTGGCAGTTAGGAGAGAATCTTTTACTTCGGTGGGACGACCCTAATGTGGAATTTTGCTGCAGAGAAGAATTTAAACAGGGAGAGTTCCTATGTAGTTTTCACTACTGCTAGCATGGTATCCTTTGCTGGGACTAGCAGGCTGCATATTTTTTGGTAAACTGAAGCTTGAAGTCCTTTGTTTTGTTCTGCTGAAAGGAGCACTATGTCAGTGAACAACCATCAGTGAGGGCTGAGGTTGTCCTCAGATGGGGTCTCAGAAGAAGAGCACTTTCTGCGCTCCATCAGAGTAGAGTTGCACATTTTTGAGTGTTCTCTTTGAGACTGGAGGGATTTTATGAAACCTGGAAGAGTGAAATAACTCACTGAAATAAGAGAGCACTAATTTTGTAATGGGAGTTGTAGAAAGCAGAAAAAACCCCGTGTGCACAAGGATGTGATGCAGCTACACAGGAGAATTCCCATGTGGATAATTCAATCTTCTTTATAGCTTACAGAACTTAGAGCTTTTCTTGTCCTAGGTATCCAGCCACATGTAAGATAGCAGCAAGTGTGCTTGAACTACTACAGTGTTTGAACTTGTAATGACAATAATTCGTTAAGTGCTGGAAGACGAAAGTTATGTGGGTGGATTATCATCTTCAGTATGTAATAATTAACCCTTTCCTATGTCCATGGCAATCTCCTTTCTAGCAGTTACTTCAACTATGTTTTTAGTATATATAGTTGTATAATATATATGTTGCATGATTTGTGTGATCCTTCTATGTATGGTCATATCATACAAATGATTTATTCAGAACGTTGTGGCTTTCAAATGAAGTCTCTCTGCAGTTCTTCTTCTTCTTCTCAAAATGGACACCTTGTTTTTGTAAGACTGATAGACAGAAGAACTGCATTGTCTGGTTTCACTCCCAACAAGTTCATGATTTTTAAACTCAGCTAATTTCAGTTAATTAGTAGTTTGCTTCACCAAGGCCAGCGTGTAATTCAAGCTTTCCTTTACTGCTGGGTTTTTTCTCACTACAGCCTGCACCTGCACCTGCCCCCACCCCCAAATCTCTGCAAGCGTTCCCAGGGATGCTCAGCCTTCAGCCCATATGGCACAAAAGCAATTGTTGACCTTCAAGCACTTTGTCATCTTTTAGCGAGCTCTGTGAAGAGTTTTTGCAGCAGAGATGAGGAAACTGAATTTTTATGTTACTGTCAGTTTGGCATATTTGAATTCCTGTAGTTTACACTGAAAACGTTGATACTGACTCAACTTTGCAAGTAGAGATATATTTGCAAAGAGGTTTTTGGCCTCAGTTTAGAGACAGAGCAATAAACTGTAGCCCAAGGGCTAAGAGAGATTAAAATTAAGAAGGTAAAATGTAGAATTGTGCCAGCTAGGAAAAGGGAGGATTCCCAAGGCACAGTAACATTATCATACTCTTGCCTGGCATCCTTTATTTGATTATCTTGAAGTACATTACAGGAATAAATGGAAGCTCATAACTTCCTTGTGAAGCAGGTACTATATTGCAACACTGATTCACAAATATATAAACAGAAGTCTTGTGCAATCCTGGAATTCTCATCAAAGTTGTCAATATTCTTAAGTGGGATTGGGACAGGGGAGCCAAAGATGAGATAATGTGCTGGTGGACTGGTGGCTACCGGTGAATCTCCCATATATTGCTCAGCCTTAACTCTGTACATCTGCCTGGCATCCCTCTCCTGGGTAAAAGTTGGCTTTGAATGTTAAGAGGAGAATGTTAACGAACTCCCTCCCCACCACCCAAAAAATGCCCCACAAAAAAACAAACAAAAAACCAAACAAATAAACAAAAACAACAACAACAACAATAACAAAACCCCCAACCAAACAAAAAAATCCCACCCCCAAACAAAAACTTTTGAAACTTTTGAGACCTGGTATTTCTTTTTGCTACTAGCTTTCCACTTTGAAGAGCCACTCCAGTGTGGCTCTGCTTTTCTCTTCTGATGCTTTATTTTGTTTTGCTTCTTCTTCCTCAAGGGCAATTCAAATTAGTCAGCAGTGGCTTAACTGTCTGCTAACATGGCTGTACGCAGCAATCTTAAGGGAATTTCACCCATCAGTTATTTGGCTGTGATTCATTCTTTAGGGAGAAAAAATTGGGAGCTGATAAAAGTCACACATTTCTCAACCTTTAAAAAATAAGTTTTAAGACCACCATTGGTGACAGCTTTGTATCTCCTGTGTTTGTACCTGTTGGGGAGCACTGGTGAGGGGAAAACCCTCTGCTTAGCACCTCATCATGAAAATCAGGCTTGAGTTACACTGCGACAAAATGTGTGATCCTTGCATGCCAAAATACATACCTTTTAATTGACATGAAAGCAGCTTCTGCCTTGGTATTTAGGACATAACACAGCTTCTAGTGCAGGCTTGGTTTCCAGAATAGAGCACATTCTTTTCTAGCATGCATGGTAATGCATTGTCCTTCTTCCTTCTCCTAATAGCCCGTGAGATTTGAACTTGGAGTCAGCAAAGTAGGGGCTTTGTGAAGCACAAAAGAACACCAGGTTTTTATCACACCATGCCTGTAAAAAGAACTGTTCAACCATTCAGTTGCTGCTCCTATTGTGCAGCTGTTATTCTGCTGCTGAGAACATCTTGCTGTCGACACTGAAGTAGTACCTGCAGGAAACACTGACACATTGAGCTTTTCAGGAGAAGCTGGGCTTGGGGATCTGCCAGATCCCTGTGTGGAGAGCTGAGGTATTTACTCTGCTTGTACCTTTCCCATTACAATCCTTGTAAATACGTAACCAATTTTTGTTTGCTCGCCAGCATCTGTTCTGCGATTTTTGCATCATGACCCTTTTCCCAACATGATGAAGGTCCATGTTTCTTGTCTTCCAAAAGCACCTCTTCAAAGCTGGTGGTGAGGCTGTGATGGCAGTGTGCTGTCTGGGTCCCTGGCGGCGGTTGTGGGTCTCTCACACAATGGCCCTTTCTTTGCTGAGCTGATGGCCAGTATCTGGCCAGCCTCATCTATTTAAAGTCAGCCAAGCTGGAATTGCAGAGCTGGTGGAGAGGGTGCTTTGTTTGCTTACGAGTTAACAGGAAATACAACTGTTTCAAATTAAGCACAAACAACTGCCTCAGGACACAGTGAAGGAAGTGTCTGAAATCCGCAAGACAGGGGGATCAGAGATAAGCTCAGCCTCGTTCATCCTCCATCCCTAAATTTGTCTCTGTGCAACTAAGGGTACAATTCCCACTGTAGTTCAGAGCTAAAATTCTTCTTAGTAATTAATGCAAATGGCTGTATTTTTAGCCTGACATCCTAAAGGAACAAGGCTTGTGTGATCACGTTGTCTATGTATAGGTGGTTGTCAGCTCACAGTAACTTTTGAAATTTTGGGTTGACTTAGCTCGGCCTGCAAGATAGTAATTTTCCAAGGCCTCTCCCGAAATCAGGCAAGCAGGTGAAAGAGTGGCTTCAGAGAGGCAAAGGGTGTGTGGCTAACTGGCCTTTTAAAGACATCAGCATCAGGACACAAATTCCTAGCAGTGGTTCCAGTGCTTGTTTAGTAGTAACGTTTCCATATAAATAAATAGAGCGTTCCTTCTGTAGGGTTGTGTGAGGCTGAATGTGGTATGTTGCGTTTCACACTGCCCGACACATCCTATAACATAAACTCACAGCCTAGCTAGTGCAGAATATTAATTTCATAAGGTCGGACCTGCTGGCTGCACTCCCATTGACTCTATTAAATTAAATGGCAGTTTTGTCTGCCTGTGTTTTTCAGGATCCAGACCCACAGTTTGCATATTTTTAACAGTTTGAAAGTGTAAGAGTGCACAGCTCCTGATCTTTGCCATGTGGGATACTAACTTTCGTGCCTTGTGTTGGAGATACAACCCCATTAGAATATGACACAATTTTTTTTAAAAGCGTGGAAATTAATGAATGACTGTATGCAAACAAGCAATGAGTTTGATAACAGCATGGCTGGCTGTTAAGTGACATACCACTATCAAAGCACTTACATGTTCTTGTGTTAAATATCTGTGCTTTGTTTGTTGGTTTGGGTTTTTTAGGGAGTTCGGGGAGGGGGGTATTTTGAGAAAAAAAATTCTGAATTTTCTGTGTTTCTGACTGGATCTTGTAAATCTTTTTACAGACTCTATTGAGAGCTAAACTGAACTTGCATTTCAAAAATTAACTTAATATTTTTTTCACTTTGTAGTGGTGTAGAAAGCATTTTAGACCCTTGAAAGTACAATTTCAGGCTGTAAAATGGAGCATTGTAGGTCCCCTTCTCAGTTGGAATTGATTTGGTGTCTGGGATTGCCAAATTCAAGTCCGATACAAATTGCAACAGCTGAGTTAAAATTTTTAAATCAACCCTGAAGATGAGGGTTTTATAATGGTTTCATGGGAAGCATGCTTCTTTGCAGCTGTATGAAAATAGAAGTCTATTCCAGTTAGATTCATCTACCCAACTCTCATGAGGACACTTAGGTACATATTGTGTTGGGCTTTCTGTATATATCCCGTCTCTCTCATTTCTTGAAGGTTCCCTTCACTCTGCCTCTCTTTCTCCCCCACTTCTGTCCTTCTCATCTTGCTCTTCTTCTATTGTACCTTGAGGCTTAGAGCTCTTTTCTTCCTCCTTGTGGACCATTTGTCAGTCCACTCCAAAGAAGCTGTTGACTGAGGTTTATGATAGTGCTGTGCAGGAGGATGTTTTCTCTGTGTTTTTGTAACGAGTCCCAGTGCTACAGGCAACAGACACGATTAATATATAAATCAAGGCGCATGTGGATACGCACAGGGAGCTGGGCCCAGACACCAAATCCTTCACCGCTGAAGCATAAGGACAGTTCTCATGCATAGGCAAAGTTCCCTTGGCTCAGTAAGTCTACAGGTTTTTCAGTGTAGATCTCACAAGAATGGTGTTGTTTGGTGGACCACATGTCTTCTCACCCATCATCTCAATACTACTTTCACCTTCCTTTGTAACTAAATTTCATCTCTGAGACAAATGCAGTGATTGCTGACTGAATGTCAGATACACTGGACTCAAGAGTGCATTTAGGAAGGTTTTTAATGTATTTTAATGTATTTGGATGGCTTGTGATCAGCAAGATGCTGACAGAAGTGCTGGGGAGTTGTCTTTTATCTTGTAGTGAGGCACAAAACACAAACCATGAACCTGTGTTTTGACATAGCCATCGAATTCATACCTGCAGCCTTCCTGTGAGCCAGCTGCTGGGAAGACAACATCATTGTCTCCTGTGCTACATGGCATCAGTCGATACACAGAAGACTTCCTTCTGTCCTTTTCTCTCTCTGACCACTTCTGTGAGTTAAAAAAGTTGATGTGTTAGTAAAGAAACGAAAATATCGTGCCTGAGAGACCAAATTTCCAAGCACAGACTCCAAATGAAAGGAGTGTGATACACAACAACGGCCTTAACAATGTGTTTTCTTACTTCTTTGATTCCTTCCATCCAGCTGATGTCCTTTTCTTATTTCCATTTGCTTAGGAATCCTCTGCATCTTTTCTCTTTCTTCTTCCTTTGCCAATAGTTGCATTCCTTCATTTCTAGAGATCCCTTTACACACACTTGCATCTGTCCTTTTGCCTCACAGTCTTTTTACAGCTATATTAATTTGGAAAGACCCTTCTCATCTTTGTAATTTTTGCTTTCTCCTGCTTGCCAATTATTTATCTCCCTTCATGCCCAGATGCCAGGACAGCTCTCCCTTCTTAGCCTGTTTCACCTGCCTGAACTTCCTGCTCCCAATTTTCACAGTCTTTGTTCTCTTCTTCCCAGTGTTTGTACTCAGAACTGCTTCCTTTTTTCCCCGACTTTGCTCTTGCACTTCCCCATTTCTTTTCCAGGTTCTTCCATGCATCTCGTGTAAATAGAACTGTACTTTCAGCCACTTCTATTCTTCAGTGTGGGGAATCTTTGTACAAGTCTGAGAGTAGGATTTCATCTCAAATCTGAAATATGTTTTGGATGTTGTGGTGGTGATTCATGCCTCATTCTCACTCATGCTGGGCCTGCTCCTAGTGTTTGGCTACGAGTGCTTACAAATCCCTGGCACTGGAGGATATAGGGTATTGTTTCTTCCATCACTGGATGTTACTGGTTCAAGATTGCCTTGAAAGCATTATAATATGAGAAAATACTAAGACAGCAACCACACAGCAGCGGGGTATGGGGAGATGCAGCCAGCATCAGCACAAAGGGGTTTTGGGACACTGCTTCGTCTTTTTGCATTTACATGATATGTTCAAGTGCATTCCAACCCCTCAGTGTCAGTCTTCACAGTAGTTTTCCTCAGGGCCTAAAACACAGCTCCTGTAGGAACACAGCTTGAATGTTATCTCTCACTGTACCTATCAGATGATACTACACTGGCTCTTACAAATGCTGTAATACCTGCTTCTGCAACTGCTCCCCATAGTGAAGTCAATGGGATTTCTACAGGCAGAATGAATGCCAAACTCCACTACTTTAGACTGTAAAAGCTTCCCAGGAGTAAGGAGCACATCTCTCTGTGTCTGTACAGTGCCAAGCACACAGCTGGTGCTCAATGAATAATATATGTATGGGCTTGGTAGGAGTGACTGTTCATCTAGTGCAGCAGAGGTGAAGCATCTTTTTGTAGCAAGAGGCAATGCATTATCCGTTTTACTGGTCTATTTTATAATTTAGGCTTTAAATGGTGAAAGTATATTAGCCAGCTAGTTCAGGGGAAGCTCATTTACACCGCCTTCACACAACATGTCCCATGTTTCAAATGACAGGAAGGATAGCTAGTTCTCTACAGCTGAATGCGTAGTGATTAAACTGTCGGGCACCAGCAGTAGGCAGCCATTGAGCAGATCATTATTAAGATGGCTATAATTACAGAGTCAAAGCAGCCACTTGCAGCACACTGGTAATCTGCTTTGAAAACTGGAGGCACAAAGGCATATCTCCTTTTTATGTTGAGGCCCAAGCTGTGTAAAGTAACTGCAGATTTTTATGTTACGTCACTCATGTCTTAAGCTGTTAACTGCTTCTGCCTGCTCTTTGGAGGCTGGCCTGGACAGAGGGATTGAGGTAGAAATAAATGCTGAGTAAAGAGCTACTGGAAAAAAAAGAAGTATAGCTATGACACCTCCACAAGAGCACTCATGGTATTGCTTTAGTCATTAGCTGAGTGGATACTTGAGCTTAATCGGTATCAAAGGGACATACACAAAGTCATCTATTTCATTAAGCTAATTTGCATTACTCGGCTTACCGAGAATCAAATTTTCATGTATTGTCCATCTTGCTGTCAGCAAAATAAGGGGAGGGGGAAGAGTAAGTGGTAAGCAATGCAAGACTGAGGTGTGGTGGTGTTTATTCGTTTTTTCAGAGATACCTGCTAGTCTCTCAGGAGCCTTCATTGCTTTTGGATACCAAAAATACAGACTAGTAAGCTTTAAAAAGTTTATTTTTACTAACTTCTACTTAGAAATGAAACTTCCAGAGCTTTACCAAGTGTGAGATCCTTGAAGCAGTGCACAGTTAGGCTTTTAACTGCTGCTGTTGTTGAAGAAGACGGTAAGTGTTGGTTTGGGAGGAGGTGATGGGAGGATTAGAGCAGTTAGCTAAAAAAGACCTTTAGCCTCCTCTGGTCCCCAAGAGACATCAGTGAAGTGTTTTGCGTGAAGCTTCACACAACATTGCAGTCCCAAGGGAAGTGCTGCTGCCATTTATATTGTACCAGATCTGGCTGTGGCTTTAGCAGAAAGCTGTAATGTGCTGAGATGGCTGTTCTTGTTCTGTTTTGTCCCTGGTGCTGACGACATTCTCTTCCTTCAGTACTGATTTTTTGTCTTTCTTTCTTTCTTTTTCTGTCTTTCTTTCTTTCTTTCTTTCTCTCTCTCTCTTTCTCCCTTTCTCTCTTTCTTTCTGAGCAGTAATGTTTGCTCTCTTCCTTCTCATTACACTGGAATTTGAACTTAATTACTTTCTAGTGTAACGTATTCTTTTAGTTGCATAATCTGGTAATTGTTTGCACATTAAACCTTCAGTTTGTCCAAGAGATTGTGACTGAGGCTTGCTTTTAAAACTGAATTTGTTGTGATGATTAGATTATTCTGGTTAAGCCCAGATGTTTGAGTCTGGAAATTAAACATAATTTAACTTGATTGATTGGACAGAATGATGGAAATCTTTCATAAGACAACTGAAATATGTGGGGCATTATTCTTCTTGGTATTGAAGCAAGACTGAATGGTTAATTCTGTCATCTGTTCCCAGATCCTGTGCAGGATTTCTCAAACATTAGTGTTTTTCTAAAATCTCCTGATTAGGAAAAGATTCAGTAACAACTCTTTCGTTATTCGTGTGACTTTTGTAGGTATAACTAGAAAAAATGTCACTCTGACAGACCAGTTGGTAATGATGGAAAAACTAAAAAAAAAGGCATGATTTTGAGTTGAATATTTTCAGTGAGATGAATCATCATGTTTGTTCTCCTTGAAGTGCAAAACTGTGCTCCAAAGCCGTGTCCCCACTGAAACTGCGAGCAGTAACTCCTCTATCTTGGGGAATGCATCCCATCTGTGTGCATGTGTGCATGATTCAGTTTTTAAGGACTTGGTACTGGGCTGGAGGTCAACAGTTGAATGCATTCATTTGAGCCCAAAATGTTGATGCGAGAAGTTTGGGGTGTTGGAAGTCAGTTATGGATGCTGTTATGCTGTAGGAATGCTGTCAGTACTTTTGCAGTTTAGTAACTAAAACGTTTGCTTAGATTAAAAATGGGGCCAAAGAAGACTTATGTACCTGAATCAGGAGAATTGTGGTTGGGAACAGCATTTCTGGTACCTGTAAAAATTTTAATAAATCTTCTTTTCCCACGTGTGTGTGTGTGTGTGTGTGTCGTGTGTGTGGACACGTGTTTCAAGACAAGGCCTTTTTTAATAAAAATTGCACAGCGCATAGCATTCTTGAAATAAAACACAAGTTGAGGAAAGACTAACCAAAAGGAGCTCCAGTACAGTAGTATCTGCTGGGGAAGGTATTCCTTTTTCCTTTCTATTGGTAGCACTGTTTTAATCACAAGCAGTATTTTGCCATATGGGTTGTAGCCGAAAATTTATTTTTTCAACAAAGGCAGACAGAAAGTAATTTACAAAAACCCTCTACTTTATAGGAAGGTCCAGCCAGCAATAGAAGTCATAGCACTGACAGGGCTGTGTAGTGCACAGTTTTGTTCAGGTGATGTAGGACATTGCTTGACTGTAGATGATGTGTGGTTGGTTTGTGACAAAGTAGCAATCAGTAATCAAATTGCTATTGTAGGAAATCATCAATTCATCCATCTATTGTACAGATAGATCTATTTGCAGAGTCAAAGAGAAAAAGTTATAAGAGGGAAGGGCGTAAGTCTGCTTGCTGCTGAGTAAGTCCAAAGGAGAGGTTTCTTATCCTTGCATTCCAAACTGCGCTACCTCAGATGCCGTATCTGGTTTTGCTAATTAGAGCTGCTTTATTTCAGGCTTGTCATAAAAGAGAGCATACCTTTTGTCTGTGTTTGCATTATAAATAGTTTGAAAGCAGCATATTGGAAACGACAGTGTTTTTCAGTTTGTGCGTGTTGGTTCACACAGTACAATTAATCCTACTTGAGAACTGGGCAGGAGGACCCTACAAGGGATGCGTGGCTTAGAATCTTTGTCCTAATATGTTTGACCTTGTGTACTTCTGCGTGCAGAGCTTGAGAAGAGATTGAAGTGTAAGTTGTGCTGAAAAGATTTCTGTCCTCATTTTCATTTCCAGTCAGGCAAAATTCTTCTGGATGACTGTGTCCTGCCCCTGGGGAACACACAACAGGGCAACTCACTTAGTTCCAGGCTGAGGGAAACAGTTATCTTTGGGAGGTGAAGGGAAAGGAGGGTGCCTGGCTCTGCTGACCGAGAAAGAGCATGGGAGTTGATCTGTCTGCATGACAAAAAAAAAGAAGTATTATGCCTGGTGGACTCCAGGAAGAAGGAGCTTGCTCTCCATCTTCTTCATTGTCCAGCACCTGGGAGAAAGCAACCACGTCTCTCTGTTTTTTCTGTATAATACCTGCCTTCAGAGCTTACCAACGTTCAACCAGGAGAAATTAAATCACTAGTCAGCTTTATTAAAATGTACATTAAAAGAGATATTCCAAGTTTAGTCATCCTTTGAACACCAAGTACTAGTTTTTTATTTATGGGAAGCACAAGCAATCTTCTTTAAGCTGTCCAAAAAAGGAGGGAGGATACAATCTGTCCTCATGAGCCTGCAGCAGAAATAATGTTCTCAGCTTTTGGGGAGCGTAAGGGTGTGTGTGAAGAAGGGGAGTAACCTGTTCAGGTATTAGGAAAACCAAATCTGTTCTTGCGTGAGGAAAGCCAAGTCCTTTTACAAGAGAGAGAGACCCTACATGTCGGTGCTGGTAAGGGAAGGGATCGTGGGGAGCTCCTTAGGCTCCAGAAAGGAAGCATACAAGCATTCTTCACAGCCTTTATCATGGAGGCATCAGAGTTTTCACTCTTACAAACCAGTCCCATTCTTTATGAAAGCGCTTTACTCTGGAGCATTGCCAGTTTGCAACTTCGTCTTGTGTTGCCCCTCCCGTACAGATGCTCCTCCATGCACATCTGTGCAGGTTGTTTCTTTCTGCCTGGGACAGTAAGTAATACTTTTAGGATCCCAGAGGAAAAAAGGGATGGTAATTTTCTGGCAGAAAAAAATTGCTTTCTAGCTCTACCTGGTGATGTTATGGTAGGCATTGGTATTCAATGAAGTAAATTATCAGTAAATTCCCATCTTTTTTCCTCTGTGCTTTAAACGTGTGAGAACACACTCAGTATTCATATGTTGGGGGTTTTTTAAATAAAATTTTCTTTGGCATGTTCTCAGAGTGCTGTTTTTTCTGTGGCTGGATATATTTCTGACTTCACATGCAGTAAGTATAGCTTGCTGGTAAGTGAAATAAGTAAAAGTCTCTCTCCTTTCTGAAAGTTTTGTGAGAGAATTTAGAAGTTCTGGTCTGTCTCAGCAAGGTACCTCTGTGGCTGGTGTCTAGGAAAACCTGGTGCTAACCACCTGGAGGTGTCAGCTGACAGGGTCCTTCCAGAAAAGATTTTGTAGGTTAAGTGCTTTCTTTCAAAGTTACGTTTTTCCATCAGAAGAGGATAAGTGCCTGAAATTGTGTTCTTCAGATCTCTTTGTTGCAGCAAGTTATTGAGAGGAGTCTTCCAAAAAATCTATTACTATTGAGCCATCATAGTACACTTTTTTGGCATTATTCATGTTGTTCAGGATACTAGAAGTTATGAATATATACGGTCATAGACACTGCAAAATTGACTTCTTCACAAGCATATGTTGAATGTAGGGGCACTCACGTGCAAAGAGTCTCTTTTATTCCAAGCTTGTGTAGTGATGTTTACCGCAAGAATAATTCTGTTTCGGATTGCTCACAGGAAAATTTTAACAAAAAGGAACACAGTGGAACATGATCAAGACCATCTGATTTGCTTTCTTTAAGAGAGTAAGAATGCAAAACAAAATAATTTCTTCTTTTAAAAGATTGGGTATAACCTCAAATTTCACAGGGAATTTGCATGTGGTTATTTCAATTTTCTGACATTAGGTGGGAGACTTGGCCCAAAACTCCATGTAAAGTTAGCAGAACTTAACTGAGTTTTCATTTGACTATGTGTACTTTTATGAGGATGAAAGTGTTAAATACATACAATTCTCTATAACTGGAAGGTTTCTAAGTAGGTAAAATAACCTCATGCATGAGCTGATGCAGATGGTACAAGCTGTAAAGAAGCTACAGGTCTTTCTGAAGTCCGGCGGGAATCGGTGCTGAACAATCTAGCAGATGTCAGTGTCAGCATTTTCAGTGGCATAAACAAAAACAAGCCAATGCCCTTTAGTTGTGAGTGCTGTGTGACTGTGCTGCGAGCTGGAGAGTCACTGGTCTGTGACTGTGCAGGCAAGCACAGCCTGTACGACGTGGGTCATACCTGTGGGCAAGGAGGGGATGCCAGATCGGAGTCCAGTTGAGAGCACCACACCTTGATGCCAACCTGGATCTCCTCAGTCTTTTCGAGTGGGTTCAGCTCGGTCCGTGCATACAGCCTTAAGTCTCATTGAAAAGTAGTATGATTCTCTGGACTAATGTCTTCTGTACATTTATTTCCTTCTAAATGCTGGCAGGAATTTAGGTCTTGGCTGTAGATCAGCTCCTGGCAGCTGATCAGTTCAATGTCCACATTATGGAGGCCAACCTAGAGTTAGAGGAAACTCTCTCTGCAGCATTTGATATAAATCACTTAAGCAGCAGAACTGCAGAGTAAGAAGTAACAGCAGCAGTTTGTCAGCTGTGCAGTCATTTTCCTTGTCCCTGCACAGGAATTTCAGTTCTGTCAGGCAAGCTAGGAAGGATTCATTTGGGTTAAAAAACACCTGGCAGGCTTGTTAAAAACCCTTAACTGTGTGTTACTACTCATGAAACAATTTTGCTGAATTCACTTAGATGAAGTCAGCTAATGAATCACTGCTTTTCCTGTCAACCACCAGCAATGGTGTCACCCACCATTACAGACTGAAGTTGCAGGGAGGGGGAAAGAGGAGGTTTGGGAACAGGTCCTTGGTTGTCTGAGAAAGCCTTGGTATTTTGGTTAGAGTCAAACTTTCATCAGTGAACCCCAGAGCAAGTCTTCCCATCCTGGTGGATGTTGTTTCATTGCTGGGATGATGCTTGCAATCTGTCTGTTACACGCGGAGTAAGTTTTTTCAGCTCCATAAAATTATCTGGAATATTAGAAGTGTTTCAGTTTCAGTCATGGCTCAGTGTTGGTGCCTTGAAAATGACTTCTCTTCCTGTGTCTCTCATTATTCGTTGTTGGAACCTGAATGCATGCAAACATTCCTAAAATAGCCATAGGAAGCACAAGCAATATAGAAACATCTTTGTCTTGCTTCGGGGTTTTGGGCTGCATAGCTGAGCCTACCCTAGTGTGGGACCTGGAAACAGGCTGCAGTCTCATCTGGGTGACAGTCTGGATTGTCCTTTGCAAAGCCCTGCACGTGGTATCGAAAAGGCAGAGGTTATTTCCCGCAGAAGAAGAGAATGACTTTGCCTCGCTCTAGCAATGAGCCGGAGAATGGATTAGAGGCTTTTCCTATCTGCAAGGAAGCTCATCCATCATGCCCCATTCAGGCAGTCACACTCAGTGAGCTTGTTCTCTCCTGCTACACTGAACCTTTTTCTCCACAGCTTGTCCGAAGAAGCAAAGCAAATAATAACAGAGCTACTGCTATTGTAGCTTGTACTACAGGCATTTGTCAGTGCTGCTTTGACTTCCTTTTCTATGCTGCTCTAATTCCCTCATGCTGTGCTAAGAAGCAGGTGTGAACAAATGTGTAAGGATGCTTGTATTCTTCAGTGTGTGGGTGAATATGTGTCAGTAGTGTATTTCTAAGGTGCAGGGGCTCATTGTACTCTAACTATAATCCGTTTTCTTGCTTTTTCTGACCCATACCACCTCAATTTTAAGTTTGCCCATGCAATCACATTAGATATTTGATGCTTCCTCTCAATAATAGACCGTCAGTAATTAAAATTACCTTAAACTATTTTATTACTTACAGGACTTGTGATTTTTTATATTCAGAGGTTAATTGATTATATCTGCATATAGCATTTTCCCTTAAAATACATTGAATTATGGTAATTAGCCTTATGTCCAGGTTAACATACAGTGCTCATTTGTCTGAGCACTATCCTGGAAACAGTATTTTTCTTAGGTGTCTGCTGACTTCTTGCTATGCCTTCTGTCTTCTTCATAACTCTGGGGTGGTGGAATGAAGAGGAGAGTGGAAAACATATCATGCTGGCATATTGAGGTGATCTCTTTACTCGAAAGGAATTTTTGAGGATAGGGTACTTTCTTTTATTAACTTTTCCATAAAGCTGCTTGGTTTTTATATGATTTAAAATTTGGGAATTTACTGGGCATGGGAATCTAGACAGAGCAAAGCTCAGAGTCTGACACTTGCAACTAGCAATTACTAGCAAGCTGCAGGTGCTAGATTGTTGTAAGCATCATGCTCATTTCAGGGGAAAAGCAAACTACATACTGTCTCAGAGTTATTCTACTCCTTTAAAGCTTCCAAAAATACCAGCAAAAAAACACTGACAATGAAGAGTAATCATGAAAGACAAAGAACTATGAAATTGCTCTAAAGTTTAAACAAGAAAACCTTTCCTGTGATCTGAGCCTTTTAAATTTGGGTGGATGTTTGTGACTGTGTGGGCACATGGGAGTGGATGGTTGTCTGAGGGAGAGAGATTTCAGAGGTGGTGCTGAGAGGCAGTGTTCCCAGTTAACTTTTGTTTTCTTAGAACTTGGAGTCTTCTGATTTTTCTTCTACCTGTGTCTATCCACAACTAATTTAAAATTTTCCCTTAGGGATTACATTGTTTTTGTGGACATTTTTCATTTTTGGACATTTTGCGTTTTTGTAGTAGTATATTTCATGCTTTTCTTTAATGTTTTTCTCTAAGGTATAGAGAAACTTGACATAACTAATTCATAACCATATTAGGAGCTGAAGTTAAAAATACATATTGAGAACTCTTTGCTTATCTGGATTTTTTTTTTTTATCTGTCAGGGACAAACATAGTTTTTTTTGAAGACTTTGCCAGGTTTCCCAAAGGAAAAGCCTTTCCCTTTTTTCTGCCTATCGTAACTCAGATTGCATGACCACACTGTATCCTTGCCCTGAGCATCCCTGCCCAGAATATGATGCTGAGGTTTTGCCTGAGTTTTCCTGCCATGAGTAGACTATTGCAGTGTGGAACAAATGGTGCACTCTGCAGAGGTGACGGTCACTTTCGGGTAGTGTGTTGTCCACTGCTGGAGTAATTATTACATAAATGGTAATGTTCTTGACTATTTGAAGTGCTACAGTAGATTTCATTCACATTTTAGGGTAGTTATGTAGTTTGATGTGGTATCAAACCACTTCATGACGAAGTCGATTGGTTGTCATTTGAAAAAATAACCTGACAAAATTTGCTATTTCTCTCAAGGTAAATCAAGGCAGGTTAATGAGTTGGTTTTTGCATAAATGGATTATGGGGCAGAACTGGCCAAATTGCTCAACAGATAAGTGGTGTGCTCTGATTAACAGCGGACTTAAATGTGAGGATTTTCATTTCTCTACTGTTTCATCACACTAAAATATGGACACTTTAATTTCAAGTGAATGGGACAAGTGTCTTGAAGAATACGGACAGGGCTCATGCTTAAGTGCTTCTTGGATTAACAGAAAGCAAAGGAGAGTTATTTGTGATTACACGGAGCTTTAAACATGGGAATATTAAAATCACAGAATCATTAAATTATTTTGGTTGGAAGGGGCCTTAACGTTCATCTAGTTCCAACACCCTTGCAAGGACACCTTCTACTAAACCAGGTGGCTCAAAAGAACATCCAACCCGACACTGAGCACTTCCAGCAATGGAACCTCCACAATTTCTCTGGGCAACCCATTCCAGTGCCTCAACATCCTCCCAGTTTGAAGCCATTTCCCCTTATCCTATCACTACATGCCCTTGCAATGTTCATGTGGCAGCTGAGACAATGCCTGCAGGGCCATGTCTAAGTTTTAATCGGTGACATTTGTAAATGTTGTTGTGAAAACATACCAGGCTTTGTGTTTTACCTTTGCTGTCCAAAAGGAGAAGAAAACAAAAGGAGGGCACATTTTTCTCCTCTTACAGCTTTGGGTCACCTGCAGCTACATAATTTTTATTCCATCTATCAGATGAGGGAATAGAAGGTCAGTTGACTGGCACTGATATTTCCTGGGCAAAATGAGTGTTGGAGAGAGTAATGGTGTTGCTGGTAGTGTATCTGTTTTCTATTAAGCATGCTGAGATGAAACAGCAAAGTATATATTAGAGATGGTGTTCTCTCCTGTCAAAAGGCAGTGATTGCTGCATTTAGCTCTCAGATCAATTCAGAATCTTGTCAGAGTTTTGCCGAAGTCTCACAAATAATCAATAGAGCTATTTTTATCTCTTAAATGAGGGAGACTTTTAAAAATAATAAAGACATCTTTGTAATGACTGACCAAGCTGTTCCAGAGTTGAGTCTATTGCTCTATATGATTGGGGGTGTTGAGTGAAAGAGGTTATTTAGGCATTGCCTTTGTTCCATTCTGCAGGTTTATAACCCCAAAATAAAATTGCAAATGTCTCTGGCAGTCATCCTCCAGGCACAGATGGCTTTCCTCCCAGTTTTGGCAAGCCTGATTTCAGTATAAAACTGAGCAATTATTAGAAAGTGAAATATTGCATGATATAATATCACTACCACCACCATCAACATCGTGACAAATGGAGCGTTTGTTGTTTCAGAGCCGTGTGAGAGAGCTAGTGCCACTGCATTACCCCTTCCTTTAAAACTTGTACCTGTGCTGCTGCTGGTGATGCACAGATAGATGCATCTTACTAGAGCAGATGCTTTAGCAAGGAACTGTGGCCATTTTCTCATTTGCGTTGGCTCTCTATTTCAATGCAAATATCACTGAACAGGTGGCTGATGAGGCCCCCGTGGACTGTTTACAGTAAAGGTTACAACCAAAATCGATAGGCCTGAGATGCTTCTCATTCCATCTGGGAGATGTTCATCTTCCATCTGACTGTTTCCCCTCTGAACAGCAGCATCCTATTAACGCTGCAGTCATCAGAGATGTCTCACTCAGGTCAGCAGAGGGTTTCTTCTATTTAGGCCGCCATTTGTTCTTTACATTTTCTTCTTGCACTGCACTGGAGGGAGCAGCAATGTGGATCTTGAGAAGACAGGTTGCCAGCATTAAGCATGCTGAGTTTTGCCTACTGGCTTGACACCTGCTACTCCCGTTCGACAGGCTGAGGCTCATCACTGCTGCCTGGGGGTTGTCCAGATCTTTTCAGTTTATCGCTTACTGAGGCAGGAGGTAGTGATGTCACATATCATAGGTGACACTATTGTGTGTGGGGTATGGCTTTGAAAAGGTGCAGATGAGGGGAGAGAAAAGTTGGTATAGACTAAGGTTTGCATAAACCTGAGCAAAACAAGCAAGTACCCCTGAAACTTGAGAGAAAATACTTTGTATTTGGGCCAAAATCTTATTTTAGGTGCATTTTTGCAAGTCTTTGTGAGAAAATCTGCATGGCCCATGAATCTGTGTTTCATTAAACTAGTAATGAAGTTCATATTATTCTTTTTAATGAAGGTAGGTACTGTTGCTTACTATATGTGGCAAAATCGCTGCTATTGGTGTCTTTCCCTTGGGCCTGATCATCACGCCTGGCATGCAGCCCACAGCAGCTGGGCAATGAGTAAGCAGTACTGAATCCAATTAAAATGCTAGTAAAGTGTGTATAGCAGAGGGCACCCATGCAGTCCTCTTATAGTCAGGAGAACCTTTTGATATGCCCATAGGAGAGAGAGTGGTGCTTCATACCCATAATTTAGGTTCCACAGTGTTGCCAGACAGGTGTGAGCTTCCCTTAGGCACTGCCTCTCTGCCCTCACCAGTGTTCAGGAGCAACCCCTTGTTACCATGAGACCTGAAGGAGTACAGGTGATTACCCCAATGCGTTCATGCACCAGTCTCTCTGGCATAAGGGCCAGCTACCTGGAGTGCAAGAGTGCTTTTTTGGCCACATGAAATGTATGGCCAGCTGTAGAGACAACGGGAGCAGAACAGGAGAGGAAAGATGAGTGATGGCTGCATCATCAGTCACAAAAAGATGTTGGAAGTTGGTAGTGATGATGGGCACGGAGCTGGCATTGAGTCTCTGTAGCCACCTGCAGCACCATTCAGGTGACTGAGCAGCAATCGGTAGAGAAAGGACAGCACGGGTGAAAAAGCTGTCCATCCCAGGCACTGTCCTGCCATTGCCAATTCAGTTGCAATGTCTGGCACTCCATGCTGTGTCTTGCTGATAGCCACTTGTGTCTCATCTCTCTTGAGCTTCCCAAGCACCTGCTGAGCTTCTGTTCACTCACATCTGTCTGATCCCCTTGGCACCACTCAGGCCAGGCATTTTGCACGAGCCCTTCTGCTGCCATGTGAGGTGGCTGAGCAGCAGCTAACACACCACACAGACAGGCATAGACAAAGGATGCTCTCCTGAACAGCTCTGTTGTGCCAGCCTAACTTTCCTCATTCTCTGGAAGCTGCAGCCTTCAGGTTGTATTCCTCTCTTTTGCTTTTGTTGTCGCATTATTCCTAATTCCTTCCTCTGACTTGCATGGAACTCTTGTCTTTCACTTTCTAGGAACTGTGAATTTAAAAGGGTAAATAGCAGTGATGGTGTTTTCCACTCAGAGATTTCCAAAGGCTTAGCCAAAGGAGTTGAAGGATGCTTGCCAGCATCTCATGGCAAATCTGTACCATAACGGGGAACAGCAGGCAGGTTGGCCAACTGGTTTGTGTGCTCTGCCTTCAACAAGGCAAGACATGTGCTGCGTGGATTAATATATGCTTTTTATGGACAGATCTTGCTCTGTGAGTCTCTTTTGATGAGACACTGAACTGGGACTTGGGCTCCTAAATCACCTGTGTGCCTTTAAAGCTCTTACCACAGAAGAATCTCCAATCTTTTAACCCCTGTTCTTCCCTGCTTTTTAATTTTGATGGTTATGATTCTAAGGGCTATTTGCTGAGTATTTCCAGGACCAGTTCATGTAGGCTGCTGCTTTCCCTGTTCATTTTTCCTTATGCAGCAGTTAAAATTCATCTGGCTTTACTTTTTAGTTTCCTTAGTGTTTGGCTAAATCCTGTACCTTCTTGCTGGACTGTCTTTTTGAAGGATAAACTATTTCTACATATTTGTAGAAACAAAAGAGTTTGTTGAACACGGTCACAAGTTTTAGGGCCAGTAGGTTTCCTGGCCTTGCTTCATGCATAACATAGACCGTGGAATTTTGTCCAGTGATTCTCACATTAAGCTTAATAATTTGTGGATCGAAGTGCAGCTGTTGTGTATGAACACAACCAATCATGGTAGAAAGAAGTTTTGTAATAAATGGATATAACAAGATCTATTCATTACAGAGCAGTCTTACTGTGCCATGGGAAAATTCTGACATGATTGCATACTTTGATTTTTCTTGGAGTTACACTGCGATTAGCTGAATATACAGTGAGGTCAAAGCAACAAGATGGGAGGTTTCTAGCATGGAAGGGCATCCCTTTCATTAAAGATGTGCCTATGCAGTCATTGCTGTTGCTGTTGAATTTGTTCTCAGGATCAAATCTGGCCTTGCACTTTTATGGAGTTTACCAGGAAGTTCACTCTTCCGTTTAGATTTTTCATTGGATTTCTGTAACCCTCCTGGAACAAACAAGCTGTAGATAAAATAACCTGCCTGATAGGGTATTATGGCAGGAACCACATAATTCTTTGCCTAGCCAAGCAGATATTCTATATGCATTTCCCCCCAGACTGTTGTAAATGCTAAAAATATCAGACAGCAAAAAGCAAAGCTCATCATGGTGGCTTCTTGTTGGCTTGAATAGCCATGGATAGCCATTGTGGAAGACACTTGGCACAGTAAAATTAGACTTTTCTCCTTGTTTTGAAATGATAATTACTTTCTCACCTTCAGAAACTTCTTCATGCCAACAGCATGAATTTTACAAAAGTAAATGATCCTATGTCAAGCATGTATATATGAGTGGTACATGTATATGTACATGTACCTGTGCATGTATATGTATATGTATATATATGTGTATATGTACATGCATACATAGACTTTGACTAAGTAAAAATAACAGTAATAGCAGCTGTATTGTACTAGTATCCAGACACCCTGCCTAGAAGTGATTCGTCTTTGGGCTGAAGTGTACAAACAGAGAAACCTATTCCACCTCAGAAGGCAAAACTTTGATTTCTGTATACATTAAGAGATCATGTGGTTTGTTTATACTTAATTATAATACAAAAAAAGGAGGGAACACAGAAGTGGCTGGAACAAGATGTCTAACTTAGGTGTTTGAAACATCAGCTTCAGAAAGAAGAATCAGAGGACCAATGTAGGTTCTGAAAAATTCCTATTTACCTTGGTTTAGGAATGCAAAAAGCAGATTATTTGTGGGTTTTTTGAAGCTTGGAAGAAATCTAATCTACTCTGCCAAGTCAATGACTACAAGTCACTGGATTAGACGTAGATTATAAAGCATGCTCTTAAACATTTGCAGGGCAGTATTTTAATAGCATGCTTGATAATAAAAGACCATCAAAACTCACTCTTCTTGTCACCAGTGGCTTCCTTCAACAAGAATAACAATGTTTTGAACCAGGAGAACTGGAGTTCTCAGACCCGGTTCTCTCTCAACCAGTATGGCTTAGTACAGGCCAGATTGGATTGCAGTTCAGATCTCTCCGTGGAAGATGGAGAGCTCTTCACTGAGGTTTGCAAAACTTTTATTTTGAGGCAGTGCCTGTATTCACTTGGCACCACTGTCTAACTACTCATCTTCATCAGACACTGCGTTCACAAGCACTTTTGATTAGAAAGTAGTTTCAGCACAGTTGCAAGTGAGAAAATTTGCATCACTCCCAGGGGCCCAACCAAAATGAAAATTGTACTAAAAATAAGTGTGACCTTCTTCAATCTGCACTTTTCTGAAATTCCACTGAAACAGTATGGCTGTTTCTGCCATTGTAAGAACTGCAAAAGTGACAAAATGTTTGAATAATTACCTCTGAATAAAAAGCCGCCTCTGGATGCAACTTAGTCCTCCTCAGTGTCAATTTATTGGCACAGACCTTGATACATGTGTAGTCCACTTGAATCATTGACATGTCAAAGTAGATATTTTGCATACACATTTTGTGAATTTGAACTATGTTGGCACCAAAGCAACAGAGAGTTATGCTTTTTCCCTCTTTTCTCCCTCTTTTCTTCCCCAAAAGAATCCTCTTAAGAAGGAGAGAGAATTTAATATGTTTATAAACCTACCAATCTATGTCAGTTCATTTGCCAGTTTGGTTTTTTCCCCAGGTAAAAGAAAGCAGATCTGGCCCAATAGCATGCAGATGAAATCACAAAGTGTGCTGAGCATTGTTCATTTTCCTGGAAGCTTTCTCCTGTACAGATTTGCACGGAGCAGTACACACGTCTGAGTGAGAAGTAGAGACTGATGGTGCAGAATCACCCATGGGAAAAGTTTTTCAGGCTCTAAAGGGGAGTGGCAGAGCTGTGTCTGCAGTACTGTGGTGCTTTCCTCACAGCACACTCGTTGTTAGATAGTGGATTATGTGCTGATAGGGAGTAACAGAAAGCAGCTATTCTTATGCTCCAGAGTCTCACTGTGAGCCAAGTGGTTTGAATTGTTAGCCTGCAGACTGATACTGTAGATGAATACAGTTTAAGTGGAAGAATTGGATTGCTTCCTAAGTTCTTCCCGTTAAACTGTTGTTCCTCGTGTACATTTCAGAAAAGATTTGTACGTTGGATTGTAGCAATTCAGGGAGAAAATAATTTCAATCAATTTGTGTAGTAAGGCATTTTGTTTTGTCATTTTGCAGTGTACTTCCAAGGGCGAAACTTTTAAACCGGCAAAGTGACATTTTGAAAAATTGCGTAGAGATAAAGGAATTAGCCCCTTTAATGTGTATATCTTGCTTTTCATTAAAACCTTTTGAGGGAAACTGTTTTTCCAAGCAGTATTTACTTCTGCTACTTATTTCTTCTTTGGGCATTCCAAAGAGCCCCAAATGACAACAAATAGAAAGAAACAGGTCCTACCCCAGAGAGCTAACAGTCAAGAGAAAATGTAATGGGTGACTAAAGAGACAAATGGAGAAAGTGCATAAAGAAAGTGTCTGCAGGCAGACATAGCTGTGTTAGTAATCATACAGAGCCATTGGCCTTACCAGTGCTAGATGGAAACGCTTCCCTTGGGGCCTGTATGTACTATCTTTTAGTATGCATTCTCCTATAAGGTATAACAGCCAGACAGTGTCTGCATTGTATCCCATTTATTCTTGCTTGTTTTATCCTTTGCCATCCATCTGACACTTTGTTCATTTAAGGTGTCAGTCATTGCCTTATATTATTTTTTTTTCCTAGTCTTGGTCTAACTTGGTCTCTCAGTTGTTAATAGAAATAGAGAATCAGCCAAATTTCCAATTAGTGCGTTAAAATAATAATAGACTACCACAGAGTGTAATAAATCAGTAATCCTTATGGACTCTATCACCCTGCAACAGATCCCCCCTTCCAAACCATTTATAGGAACAGAAACTTTATTTGAAATCAAGCATCTGATGAGGCAAATTAATTATTGTGACATTTTTCAATTGGTTAAAAAATCAGGAATCCAACATTTAAGACTTGCTAATGCTTTTTTTGGCATCAAAAAAGGAGACACAGGTATCTAATATTAAATAGTGCTGCAGAAGGGCAAGTTAGCACTTTGTTTGCCAAATTAAGTTTCAAAGACTATGTAGGTTATGAAGTTTGACTTTCTGCCCATGAATCTTGAATGACTGACAGACCACTGGAAAATAGCTTTGTTCAAAAGGAATCTTTGGCAGGCAGCATCAAAGGTTTGAAACTCTGGAAGGGATGAAAAGAAAACCCCACTTTTGCACTGATTTCCCCTACAGATCAATGTCTTTGTGAAATTTGCCTGAGAATTATGAAGTATTTGCTGTATTATGTCCTGTTTTCTTTCACTGTATCCAAAGGCCTCAGTGGTTCCTTTTATCTTTAAGATTTAGGGATATTTTTGTACATGAAATCTGAATGAGTGAATGAATGAATCAGTGGAGCACAAGAAAAAAAAATGCTGGATTTAGACAGTTCTTTTCTTCCTTATTTTATCACAAGTTGGAGTATTGGTTTTACGACACCTAAATTTATGGGTACATATTTTTATGGTAAAGCCCAATGACATGTTCTGAATGCTCCATCAAGCTCTCTCAGTGTTTCTTCACTTGATTCACAGCTCTGCAGGGTATGAATCAGTCCTGTAGTATAACTCTGAATCTTTTTTTAACCAGAATAATGTAGTGTGGGTTTTTTTTTATTTATGGTGTGTGTCATTGTGTCATCATCTAATTATGTAAGCCAAAGGAGGGGGAAATATAATGTTTCTTGGAAAACTTGTCAGCTGTCGATCAGTGCAGGAGATGAAGCCTCTTCATTGCATAATGAGCACCAGAAGCAGAAATTTTTTTGTAACACACAGGTCCTTAAGTCTATCCTTAAGCAGGATGTGGCCCTGCAGGGGCATGGGCTGAAGAATAACTGGCTTTGCAGGGCAGTTCCTGCTTAGAAACACAGCATGCCTCCTCAGGTACAGTGGGAGGCTTGAGGAGAAAAGCTCCCTCTACTTTCCACGAGCTCTTTGAAGCTCTGATTCAACAGAAGGTGCTTAAACTCTTGTTTGCCTTCCACAGGGTGAAGTGAAGAAGTGAAGCCTCACAGCTGAACTACTATGAGGTCAGAAGCCTTGCTGCTATATTTCACACTGCTACACTTTGCTGGGGCTGGTTTCCCAGAAGATTCTGAGCCTATCAGTATTTCGCATGGCAACTGTAAGTATGAGGGGCCAGAGGACTCCATTTAATACTGGGACTTGGAATCAACATTATTTTACTACACTTCCAGTGGATAAATGCTTTTTCTTGATTTCTCCCATATCGGCCAATTTACATTCTCAGATACTAATATAGGAACGTGACTTTTTCACATGGTCTTATTATTTGTTAATCTAATAAAAATAATTGAACTTATTTCTTTAAGCTCAGATGGATTCTGCTTGAGCATTAGGCATTTTTTTCCTAAGGCGGAATTGTAGCTAAAAACCAAATCAAGACAAAGAATCTTTTATGACAGAAGCTCTTCCTTTTCTTACCAGTAGAAATTGGCAAACTCTCCAAAACCTAGTGTAACACCAACAGCTGCAAATCATATTGAGATTTGCTGGCTAAACAGGTGGAGAGCTTTCTGTGCATTTTATTGTGGACATCAGGCTTGACTTAACTGATTCTTTCACATTTCCCTCAGCTCAGTTGTGATTATTGCAAAGAAAATTCTTCAAAGTTCCAAAGTTTCAGATGTTTATAAGGAAGTCTTTAGCATCTGGGCCTCTAGAAATGTGCTAGGTACTACCAATTCAGCCGAGAGCAGGCTTGTGTTCAATTCTCTTTTTGTTCAGGAATTTGGTTTTTAAATTGTCCAAGTTTACTGTGCTTTGGAATGGCCTTGGCACCCATAAACTGTCGTGTGTACCACCAATCTGAAAGACAAGACTCCAGGGCACACCTGATGTGCTGCAAATGTTAATAGACGACTGGGATACAAGAACAGGGAAGAACTTCTCTGAAGTGAGCCAGGCTGAAACATGGCTAGTGTGACCACTGGATCTTCAGCACCACCATTTTCACCCTCCAGAAGGATGGTGCTAATAATTCGTACAAAAATGTGCTCATTTTGGAGACATAGAACATGGGATAATTTTTACTCTGCAGCTTGGCATGCTGAAGTGGACATGAATTCTCCCAGTTTGTTCTAGATCCATGAATTACAGAGGAAACATTATTGAACGGAAAATAGCCTGACAGTTAAACTGGGCATTTTGCATGTAGGACATGGTCAGATGGACTAAGCTTCTGAATGTAAATCCTGCCTGGTGTCTTAATTTATTTCTTCAAAAGTTCTCAGCACCTAGTTTAGAGAGAAGTTCCTTTTTCTGTCCAGTCTTATCACCAGACTTTCTGGCACATGACACTTTGAGGTGCTTTGCTGGAGCCATTCTGTGAATCAATACTTTGACCAAGCTTAATGGGTACAATGCTTTTAGAAGACAATAGCTGAAAACACTAAAGCAGTAAATGAGTTTCTGAAGAAATAGACTCCCTCAAAGAGCTGCAGTTTTCTGGGAAAGCATATTTATGGGGAAAAGGCATAGCTAGATACTAGTCAGCCCTGTATAACATGCACTTGCAGCAGTTCTGCAGTGATGATGCTCATCAGAGGATCATCCTCCTCCTGTCTTCTGTCGTTTTATTTATTTAATGAGCTTCCTCTTTGCGCACCTAAACCCCATGATCATATGATACATATAAATGTAAAGTGGCCCCTGGTTAGAAGTGTTCACTGTTGTTATAGCTGGTATACACATCTGAGGAGCAGTGGCACAACCTGTGGATGCTGAGTTCTCACCCAAGAAAATAAATATTGGGAATAGAGAATAAATGCTTTTGGTGACTGGTAGAGGTGGGGAGGAAGCTGACTTGTTGATAGCATAAGCCCAGTACAGGGATTCCAATCAGTATTGCTGTCCAGTTGCCAGAAGGAGTAGAGCATCAGAGCGGTTGCCAAAATAATGTGCAGTGACTTTCACTTCAAAAAGTTCAAGTGGTGATTTCCCATCATTTCTCAGAAATCCCTGTAGCTGTTCTGTGATGGCAGTCCAGTCCTGTAGAAAACCCCAGGAACTGGCAGTTTGACCCAAAGGGAGCCAAGCCTTTTGCTTTAGCCACTACCAGTCCAGTCATTGTGGTGATTGATGGGCCACTGTGGAACAGCTTTGCCCTGATAGACATGCTTTGGTTGCCAGGAGCAAGCATTTAAACTCTGCAAGCAGTGAAAGAAAAACTGTGAGAAAGTTTGGCCGTGTACCTGTGTACCAAGAGCTCCAGAACAGCTTTATGCTTAAAAAAACTCACAGTTTTTGTCTTCTACAAAGGTGATGACTTTCTCCTTTGCAGCTGCAGAGACTGTAACCTTGAAGAACTCTCCAGCTCTGTGTGCTCATGCCTTCCAGCCCCAGGCTGTGCTTCCAGGACAGAACAGAAACCATGGGTTTTGGCTATAGCTAGGCCCCATGGTGCTTCACTTTAGCACCATTTCAGTTTGTTATTCTCTTTTGACCCTGTTGATCTTTTTCCTTCCTACAGATACAAGACAGTATCCGGTGTTTGTGGGTCACAAACCAGGGCGGAACACCACACAGAGGCACCGGCTGGACATCCAGCTTGTCATGGTCATGAACAGGACCCTCTACGTTGCTGCTAGGTCAGTAGTCTCCTGCTTTGCCACTCCTCTCTTACTGCTTTAAGAGGAGGAAGGAGAAGACAAGGAATATTCTGAGTTCTTCTCTGACGGACACATTATTTTTAGGATTGTCTTACACTCAGAGAGAGCTTTGACACCTGTTAGAAAGGCATATTAGAAACCTTGCTAGTTGGTCAACTAAAGTTTTGTGATATGTAACACCTGTGTTTTAGGACTGCATGTGTCTGTCTTCCTTTGAGACCTGCAAGAGGGAAGTTGCCAGAGAAATAATTTAGTTCCATGGAGAAGCAATTCCGTCCTTATCCTTTTATTCCACTTGTGCTCACCAATGAGGACAAATTTTAGAGAATCATTCTTCTGTGCACAAATGCATTTTTTGATAATAGTTATTAGAGTGTAATTTTGCTGATTTAGGCATGTTTTAGTATCTTAAGACAAAAAAAAAGAAGTAAACATGTTTCTGCAAGGTTAATTGAATTTAGTGTCTTGATTTTCTTTGGAGAGCTATATTGTGCAGACATGAGCATGTGTTTTTATAAAATTGCACATAGAGCCACCCATTCAGTTTGCCTAGCTCAGCTTGCACTGTCAGCCTCAGTGGAGCTACACCCATTACACAGCTGCCAACCTGGCACAGATCAGATGTTAACACTTCCTCTCCCTACCTGTTGTTAGCAAAGAACATTGAGGATCTTAGAGTGGGAATTACATGAGAGATACAGAATGAGTGCAAGATGGGTCCAGATTAGCAAGTGGATAGTCCAGATTAGCAAGGGTGGGTAGTCCACTTTAGGAGCCCTTGGACCCAGATGCTGTTTGGGACCTCCCTGCAAGCTGCCTCTCAAGTGGCAGCTTGTTTCCTGCCTGTTTTCTGGTCCTCCATTGGAAAAATACACACCTTTCCGCATGTGCCACATAAAACCAGGCTGTTGCTGCAGATGGGAGAAGTGGTGGGTGGGATGGCCCGGAGTGAGGGGGAACAGCTGCTGAACAGGCAGCCTCTCACCACCAGCCCTGTCTGCAAAGCCCTTCACAGCCTCTGAGAGCTGCCTGGCTTTCTTCTCAACAGCCACTTCCCATCTTCTGGGTGGTCGGATGTGTCCTGTGGGGAAAGCTCCCTGTGGATCTCCGTGCAGCACCACGTAATTGGTAATTGCGTTACACCAGCATGGTCACTGAGTGACATTTTCAGTCCCTGGCTGCTAGAGGAACACACCTGTTCCCCTGCCCGGCCATCGCAGCTGCTCTGGCTAATCACGGCTTCCTCGGACTCCTTGCATACCCTGCTCTGCATGGGGTCTGGGTGGCAGAGCTCAGGGTTCTTATGCCAAGACCTTGCATCCAGTCCAGGCAGAGAGGAAGTATCCTTCCACAGGCGCTGCCCTGGTGTTGGTCCTAGGGCGCGAGGAGAGGTCAGCCCTGCAGCAAGTGCCAAAGCCCTGCGCTTTGCCCCAGCTCAGCGATTAGTATTTTTGCTGTGTTTAGTGGGATAATGAGTGGGGCAGGGCAGAGGGTTGAATAGGTTTGAAAGGTGGTGGCAGGATTTCCTCCTTTTCATGGCTGAGCCCTCTTTGCTTTCCTTATTTGTTTTCCTTTAAATTAGGAAATTATTTGCAGTGAGACGGTGGTAAATCCGCTTTGCAGATTTTTTTCTGCTGTTTTCGTAGTTTGTTCCCAGACTGAGATTGACGCAATTAGACTGTAACAGTGCCCAAGCAACTGGCATTACAGCAGGAAAACCCAGAGAATGGTTCTGGGATATGAAACTTCTGTGTGCACAAATTATATGAAGAATGCTAATATTTGGGGGATAATGTGCTAGTATGTGAATATACATTCTTCCTTATTTGTATAAAACAACTTGTTACAATGGGAGTGCTTATATACTCCTAGGGTCTTGTGACCCACAAAAAAGAATAAAGACCTGGTCTGTTTTGTACTTACACAAGCACGAATAAAATCTTCTTACTGTTTTTTTCCTTTGGTAACTCAAAACCTCTTTGACGTATTCTTTCTCCCCTCCTTGTTGCTGAATGAAGTCCCTCCTGGGCTGACAAGGCTATGTGATACAAGTTAAAATTCAAAGATAATTTTTATCTTTAAGTAACAAACTTCAGAAAATGAGTCATCCTTCAGTATCTAGTGTGAATGAAAGTTTGTAACCCAAATACTGCATCTCCTTCAGAGTCAGTAGTAAATCTAGAGATCGAAAGAAAATTTGTACATGATCAAAGATGTTTGCCAAAGAGTTTTGTAACAAGATTCACTGAAAACTGTAGCTAACATAACTCTTTGGTCTATTATATGAGATATTGCTCTCATGCCTTTTTTAGACATTAAAATATAGTGATCCTATGTTTTACCCAGTTATCTGAAAAACAATCAAAACAAATGGTTAAATATTGAAAGTTTATCTTTTAGGTTGGGGGGTTTTTTTGTTTGCTTGTTTTAGAAAATCCGGTGTTGACTTTTGCAAACAGTTTCAGTGCGCCAGAAAGGCTAACTCAGATTTGAGAACTGCTAACATTTTATTAATGAGCAACTGGCACAGAACAAAATTTCTGTCAGTCTGCTGCTTACTTTGTCATATGGGATACATGACTCCTGTATTAGCTATTACCAAATAAAGTTTTGTGTTGCTTCAGAAAGGCATTATTTCATGTTATCAGGCAGAGATACACAGCCAATATAAATCAGAATAACTCAGCCAAAGGCCGTAAAGCTTTACTGTCTGAATATCTGGCTTGCAGTCTGCAAAGGACCGGCTCTGTCATCTTTTCTCTCGTGGGAGGGGTACTCGCTCGCCATCTCTCCCGCACTCACCCACACCCGGGCACACACACCCTTTTCTAAGTTTGCCGTGTCTCCTCCTCCCATTGTCTCGTGCAGTGGCAGCTTTTGTTCACATTATCTGCCACTCCTCTTGTGTATGAACGAAACAGATGCGGAGCTGGGGCTGGGATGGCTCCCTCCTCCTTTGCAGTTACATGTTTCCAAACCGTGCGCCGAGCGCCAAGGGTCATGCACAGCTGGTGGCATTATTTAAATTCCCTTCCTCGGCAAGATTATGCCATGGCAACAAAACTCCGTTCTGCTGACTGGAGGTGGGAAAAACGGAAGCTCTAGGATTAAGTAAATTTGTGTTAGAATAACTCAATTAGCAGCAAACTGTACACATACCACAGCTAGTAGATGGTAGGAGTTGGGCAGCAGTGGGAAAAGGAGGGCGTGGACAATCCCACGTTCTTTGTGATTAGGGAGCCGTCCCCTGAATTTTACAGCTCTTTCGCTCTCTACTGACACTGTCAGCAACTGTGTTTCATCTGTGGCATGATACGTAATTTTCCTGATGCTAACCTTCTTTCCAACAATCCCGTAACTTAGCATCTGAGTTTCCTTTGAACTGTTTCTTCAACCAGAAAGTCCTCTGAAGGCTGTTTCATTGAGAGTGGAACTAAATAACTCCACTTTTTCTGAGCACCACCACTGTATTTTCTAATTGTCTTGTTGAAAAAGAAAAAATTGTAACCTCTTGAAAGCGAGGCTGATGAATAAAATCAAGAGCTGTGCTGGAAGAAGGCTTTTAGAGGTCCACCCTCACCTCATTTGCATTCAAGAGATTTTTTTCCCCCCACTTTTATATAGCAGGAGTGTCAGCAATAAAGAGCAATGCACTTAAAAAGGGAACCATGACGTAATCTATGAAGCTGATATCGTGCTAATAGGTAATTTTATTCCAGAACCAACCCTGACAACTGCTCTGTCACTGAAGTCAGGAAAATAACAAACTGAAGTATTAAACCAGTCTTGGAAGTAAATGACAGTTCTGGTTTTACAGTCTGGAGGAGAAGAAAACCCATCAACTCCTCGATTTGGCATCTCACAAAGCAAACAGCCTCAAGCTCCACAGGAGACAAATTTTTAAAAGCCAGTTCCCTACCACAGTGCTGCCTCTTTTCTCCACCTGAGAGAGGTGTTATTTCTCTTGTAGCAGTATTCTGTGTTTATTTAAAAAGACTAGCACTGTTTCCCCAAAACTCAATGAATCCCTCTTTGAGAGCAGGGATTTCTAAAATGGAAACAGCCTATATTCTGCTTTCAGCAGACCCCTTCAGTGCTGTGGATCTTGCTTCAGCTGCGCATATTTCTGCATGTTGAAAAAAAAACCCAACTTTATTTCAAGGAAAAATGAGATCTTAGTCCCAGTTTGATGTGCTGGTTACTACAGTGTTGTGGGTTGGTGGGTTTTTTCAACTTTTGGGTTCTGTGCAGAGCTGTCCTTATTCTCAGCTTACATGGAGGAGATTGACTAAAAATATCTCTTTACCTGAGTATCTGTGTCTATAAGAAGAGATTGGCAGCTAATTGTAGAGAGGGACACGTTCTCAGGAAAATAGGAAAGTAAATGCAAGAAAAAAAGTGTTAACATATTTCAGAGAAATATTTTACAGTTTAGTTTGGCCAGCAGTGTAAGAAAAGAAGAATGATTTCTGGGAATAGTTTTGTGTCTGTCAGCCTTTTGTCTACCATATTGTCAATCAAATTATAACAGCTAAGGTTAGACACATAATTAAGAGTGAAAAAGAGAAAAGAAGAGAAAAGAAAAAAGAGAAGAGAAGAAAAGAAAAGGAAAAGAAAAAAGAAAAGAAAAGAGAAAAGAAAAGAAAAGAAAAGAAACGAAAAGAAAAGAAAAGAAAAAAGAAAAGAAAAGAGAAAAGAAAAGAAAAGAAAAGAAACGAAAAGAAAAGAAAAGAAAAAAGAAAAGAAAAGAGAAAAGAAAAGAAAAGAAAAGAAACGAAAAGAAAAGAAAAGAAAAAAGAAAAGAAAAGAGAAAAGAAAAGAAAAGAAAAGAAAAAATTAGCCTCATTTTAACCCTAAATGGCTAAATGTGCCACAGTGACTGGTAGCCCAGGAATCTGGCAAAGGCTGCCTAAAAGCTATTGCAGCTGTTTTCAGGATACAGAAAGACATCTGCATGCTAGATTGTGGCATCTGCTGTAGGACTGATAGAGCAGAAATCATGTGAGACTCATCTACTTTCTCAAATGTCATTTGTTCAAATAATTGCTTTTGAGAAAGAATCTTACTCTGAAATTTTGTAGCACTTTTCTTTTTTTTTTTCTAAATGGGAAGGCAAACAGTTTATATGTGAAAATGCATTTGTGGGAGAAGCAGGAGATGCTGCCAGTTATGCTTCCTGGTAAAACCTGTGATTTTTTTTTAAATGGATTATGGATTATCTGGTGATAGATAGCTCTCTTACAGAAAATGAACTGTCTGACTACTCCATTTGACTTCGTATTCATTTACTTTTGTTTACAGGGACCATATTTATACTGTTGATATGGACACATCACATACAGAAGAAATTTATTTTAGCAAAGTAAGTAGCTTTTATCATCACCCAGAAAACAAGGGCACTAGAACAAGCTTCAAATAAACAGGATGATGACATTGTTTTAAAGAACTTGCCAGCACTGCTGTAAAACTGTAATAAGCAAGTAAGATGACATTGCTAATCATATTTGGGGAGAGCTAGAATAGCAATCTTGTGCTCTGCGAATTTCTGATAAGTGATTTAGCTGGACTGATAAGCAGTCTGTACTGAAATATGGTGAAGTCCCTGATGGAACATCTGTCAAACATGTATTCATTTATATGCAGCAGTTTTCTATAACAGCTATACTATCCCAATTAAGTCTACTGAAACTTTCACAATAAAAAGCAGGTTACATATTTTCACACACAGAAATTTTTTTCACTCATGCAAGAACTGACTAAATAAAATCTTACTATAACATAACTTTGTAGATGTATTCACATTATCTCCATGGGAAGTTGCATTCAAACTAAGAAAAGCTTTGTCTGCATTACTGTATTGTATATTAACATGAACATACTGAAAATAATCTCCCTTCAGCTCCTTTGCATTGCATTCATATTGTGTAATATATGTTAAACACAGCCTTGGTCCAGGAGAAGATCGTACAAATTTGGGCATTGGATGAATTCCACTGGAGGGGCCGGTGCTTCATTATAACTGTGAATGATGCTGAAGATGAACTTTTTACTCATCAAAGAGTGAGGGCACAGGCTTATAATGGAAATAAACATTCATGGTTACTCCTTCAGCTTGGACCCCTCCGTGAATGCACAGTGCCTCAGTTTACTGATCAAGGACACTGTAAGAACTATCATGGCAATAGTGTCTAAGGTGGTACCGTCTCAGCACACGTGATTTGAAACAAAGTTTTATTATCATTAATAAGCCTTCCACATTTGACCATTTTTGAAACTCATCTCCAAAAAAATCGTGGCTGGGATTTACCTGTAAATGTTCTGTAGGAAGGGTGTTAGCAGATAAAGTCAGCAATGTCTTGACTGGTAGAAAACTCTTTGGGCTTGTTAGCTGAATTGAAGTGGTAAGAATTACCTGGATTTAGTTTCTTTCCAGATCTAAAATGTCATCTTTGAGACTGTGTATTTCATTTAGAATCCAGTGAAGGTTCAAAGTCCATAAATGATAATTCTGATTTGTAAGTAATATTAATTAAAAGAAAAGAACATATAATACTTTTAAGAAAAGTACACATTTTTCAAAGTTGGCCTATTGTTGAATTCTGTTAGTTTAGCCTTTAAAGAAAGAGGGATGGATTTCCAGTCTCATGAATTGGTGGCAAAACAAAATTAAATGAACGCTCCACATCACTGAACTTTCACTGTTGTGGTGAATTAATCATGAAGAAAGAGTGCAGAAAACTTTCAATAAATGTGTGTTCAAAAGCTAGTTTCTCCTAAGGGACTGCTACTTCTGAAATCAAAAGTAAAAAACCTCTGAGTTCTAATTGATTTCTTTCTTGATTCTTGCAGAAATTGACATGGAAATCTAGGCAAGCTGATGTAGACACATGCAGAATGAAGGGAAAACATAAGGTAGGCAATTTTCATTTCTTCTGCAACTGCCACTTTAGTTTAGTTGCATTACTATTATCTCAGGCTGCTGTCTGTGATGTGGAATGGATCGTGCCATTCACTTCTTACCAGTAATTGCGTTTTCCATCAACTTACTGAAGGCTTTAATTTGCAAAAATAGTTGACTTTGAATGTGATAAAATATTACGACAGAAGCCGCAGCAATATCCTGAAATACTTAAGACACTGAGAAGGTCATAATGCTTACTGATTTTGCTTACCATTGCTTCAAAAGCCAAGTTCTGCTGTCCATCCCCCTGTGGGAATTTACTGAGAAGTTCAGGTAAAGTGTCAGAAAACGTGAGTGTATGGTTATAGAAGGGCTGTTTCTCACACCAGTTTCACCCTGCTGTAGCCTATGACTGGCACAAGTAGTACCATGATTAGATGCAGACTCTTTGATTCTTAAATCCACTTCCCCTTCTAGTTACAGATACTTTATGCCACTACATTCTGGTGGTGGTGTCACTGTCTGACAGCAATATAAGTGACAAGATCAGATTTTTCACTCTTGAGGAAAGCAACAAAGTTTGTTTGAAAATTTTCAAACAAAATGCACCTTTGTCAGCAACAGCAAACTAGGAGCTGTGATATGAATGCTGTATCTTCAGTTTCTTGTAATTTTTAGACCACTAGAATATAAATTAATTACAACTTGCTCATCATCAGTTAAACATAGACAAAATAAGGCCGGAACATCACAGTGGGTACCAGTCAATTTAATTTTAAACCTGACAATGAAATATCATGGCTTAAAAATAAAAACATATACCCAAAATACAGTAGTTGAAATAGTTTTTATTATTTTTCTTCAGGATGAATGTCATAACTTTATTAAGGTTCTCCTAAAAAGAAATGAGAATACACTGTTTATCTGTGGAACAAATGCATTCAACCCTTCTTGCAGGAATTACAAGGTATGTAATCTGTTTGTGGAATTTCACTTATGCTTTGTCTTTTGGTTGGATTTATTGTGACTATGTTGGCAGCAGCACGAGGTTGTGATTCAACTGTGCACCCTTCAACTCTGAAACATTTATCCTGACTTGTTTCAGTGCTACCAAGTTCAATGTCGATTGGATTTCTGAGAATATCTCAGACTAAATACCTAGTTCTTTGCAACTCCTGGACATCAAGAGTATTGCCACTTTGCATTGCTTCTCCATAGGTGCAGAGTCCTTCAGATCCCTGCTTGGGGATGTAGTCACTCCTCAGAAAGTTCCTCAGCTTGCCAGTGACACCTCATCAAGCCATAGACTAATATTGGGGGTAATTGGTTCTGAGTAGCATGTTTTAAAATTTCTGTTGTACTGTTCTCAATCTCAAAAACAGTTCTCAAGATGCTTCAGGGCATGCAAGCAAAACCTGAGTTTCTTATAAGCCCCCCAGACAGGGACACTGTGGAGATCCTGTGGCATTGTGTGCTGTGGAAATGGTTGAGGAGTAAATCTCCACGAGGAACAGTACAGCAGGACAGTGAGGTATTCCTCACTAGCTGGGGCTCTGCAAAGCCAAAACATTATCTAGAGCAGTGTAGAAAACTGTGCTGGTCCACGCATTCTTGACATTAATGCCCTGAAGCCAATTTATTCCTTTGCCATAGTGTGTCTCAGTAATCTGTATTCCAACAGGACCCCTTTATTGAAATATTTCCCATTTTCTTAGGCTTTCACCATTATATTCTGAAATAACTCCCAACAGGGGATGTCTCTGGAGTAGCTTTGAAATGAATTTGCTTAGGCATTTGACATCCAAGTTCTGCTTTTCTAGGCACTGTTATGTCTCACAAGTCATTTCTCATCTTTTTTCTGGAAAAATAAAAAACAGTTTTACTAATGCTGCTCCTGACAAAATCACAATTCTCATTCAGTTTTCAGGTTCAGAGTTATAGTAAAAAAACAGAATAAAGATGTTAACATCCAGGAAAACTACTTCCCTAGTGGTATTCACTGTGACTGCTGCTATTCCTTGATTTTTGTGCAATGCTGTTTTACCTCATTTAGCCACTCTAATGGCTGCAGTTTAGAAAACATAGGAGGGAAGTGCAGGGTAGTATTTTCTTCCTGTCTGTGGAGGAAGAACCAAATTTGAGTAAGAATACAAGCCTGTCATGGTAACTGTGAGGTACAGTTAGCTGCTCTGTTAACAGCTGTTTCTTTTATTCTTTCTTTCCGTGCCTGCTCCTTGTATGCAATGAAGCTTCTTGATCTCTCAGGGCTGTATTTAGTCTTCTAGTACACTTTGTAATTTTTTATGTCTGATGCCATTAATGAGGCTAACAAATCTCAGCCAGTCCCCTTGCTAGGAAGTTGTCTTTTAGATACAACTACAGATTTCTTTGGCATCCTAATGTGAGGCATATAAATGGTCTCCTCACCCTTACTCCAGAAATTTCATTCCCTGTGATGCAGGGCTGGATAGTGATCCCTCTGACAGTCTGCAGAAGGCCTCTGTAACACCTGCCCTGGCTTTTCCTCCGTGTATTCCTTCATTTTACAGAGAGAGAACTAAACATGTGCCAAACAGAAAGCAGGGCTGTCCTTCAAGCATGCCAGTGGTTGTGAGGATGAGCCCAGGGTGTGGAGCTCAGTGCAGGAAAAGTTACTCAGGACTGTAACTCATTTCCTCTCACTATCACATGAAATGGTTTTCAGCCTTTGAGTAAACACAGCTAACTCCCCTCAGACTGGATTTTGACCAGGAAGGATACATGACAGAAAACAAATTGTGACAAATCATCCACCGAAGGACTTAGAAGCTGTAACGTATGAATTAAAAGTTGATTGAAGTTGTTGATGGTGCCATGTGGGTTATTTTTCATGCCCTGTGAAACTCTAGTGCATGTGATCTACACAGTATGAGCTGGACAAGTTACCTGAATATGCTACAAAGGTTCTTATTCCCAAAATAAACTAGTATAAAAATCTTAAAGAGGTAAGAGGTGTACAATTCTCCCTTAGCTCACTAAACCTTCTTGAACTTCATGTAAAGTCAATCTGTATATTTGTGTCGTTATCAGTGCCCAGGGTGAATTTATTTCCCAGGAGTTACATATAAGCCTCAGAATTCAGAATTCCTGCACAGACTAATTCTTGCCTGATGGTAAGAGGATTTATCTGTGACACATACTCAACTGATATAGTAAAACTTGAAGAGCATCTTTCTGAATATGCAAATCAAGGAAGAGAGCACCACTGTTGAGACTAGAGCAGAAGGATCTCTGAACTTGGGGGAGAAAAATGCACACAGAGATAATTGTTCTAGTGTTGTTTCTTCTGACTGCTGTGGTTTGCAGTCTTTTCTGTGTATAAGAGTGCTTCTGTTGGGTCACTGTTGAGGATAAATTCTGAAACCTTGCCAGAACCGCAGACCACATAGCCTGCTACAGTTCAAAACAAAACTTCTGTACAGATAAAATATAGACTGAAGACTTTTGTGAACTGTGTCAGGGTGAGAGTGATTAGCTCCAAAAGAATGCCTGAGTTACTGGGCATACTTTCTTCCGACTAATTTTATTTAATACCATGATTTTTGTCAGGTTTTTCCTTCACAGTCAGGAGTAGAGTTAGAGAAAAGGCCTTCTCCTCTGCTCAGACAAGGCAAAACACTGTCATAAGCCTCATCCAGGGTAAGAAGTTTTGTTTCTCCATCTGAGGAACTCCCTTTCATTTTTCAGATGGATACCTTGGAGTACCTGGAAGAAGAGTTCAGTGGAATGGCCAGGTGCCCCTATGATGCAAAGCATGCCAACGTTGCGTTGTTTGCAGGTAAATGACAGAGATAAACTTTTTACTTTTTGTCCTGCTGCCCAGGCTTGTGATAACACTGTGCCTCTTTCTTGAGCCCAGAATGCCTAAATCTAAAAAGTGTCAAAGGGAGTGAAAAATGACTAAAAATAGGGTGCATAAGGAAATCCCTAGCAAAAAAGCCTTCCCATCTCTGAAACTCACTATCATCAACACTGCATGAAGCTGCAGTTTCCTGGATCAATATTTCAGTATTTCCTGTATTCTTGATAATATGGCTAGTGTAAGGCACCATTTCTGGCTGCATCCAGCTTCTGTGAACGTCAAAGGAAGTCAAGGCTTGTGTAAGCTTTAATAAGGATTAAGCAGGATATGCTCTTTAACAACTCTAAGCCTAAGTTAACATTCATAATAAAAGGAAGTTAGGGAAAATGCTGTGGCATGCCCTTTTCTGGATCTAGAAGGAAGGGGAGGGTGTTTTTTTTTTTTTTAAGCTGAAAACATCTTAACGTGGTCTTACCAGCTGCTGTAGACAAAGGAGATAAGTGTATTGGCTAGTGATGATTTATGCTGCATGCAGCAGAACAGTGTTAACTCTGATTTCTACAACGGTAGTTAGAAAAAGTGAGATCTTATAAATGAGGTTAATTTTGGCTGTTGATTGTGTGGTATTTTTATCTATCTCTTCGTGAATTCCTGATTAAATTGTTTCTTTATTGAACTTTTCTTAGTGTGAACCCTGCTGATCTTTTCTTAGATCTAGCTGTAAGATAGGTGGTGAAAATAATAAAGAAGTCATCCATGAAAATGTGAGTCCTCTTCAGCAGGTGTGATGCTATGAGGCGGAGCCTGGGTGCTCACATAGAGATACTCAAGCTATTCCTCTGAAGATTTAAGAATGTGCAAGTATTTCAGCCATTCTCAAATGGGTCTCTCATACCCAAAGGGCTCTATTAAGCACTGCTATGTTAATATCATCACTAGGTATCATCCTCTGCCTCACAAAGGAGAGATTTTATAACCTGTTTCAATTTTTTTTTTTTTTTTTTACTCTTTATAGTGTAAATAAATAGGTCCTTTTTGTTTCAAGAATAATGGTGATGATGGTAGTGGTAGTATGTGATTTCTTAATTACAGTCACAGGAATATACAGTAGAAATTCTCTAATTGTAGCAGGTAATTCATAAAGTGTGGAAAAAGAGAAACACCTTCAGAGAAATATTTTTCCCACATATCTCAGACTCCCTACCCTTAGTGCAGTCTGAATGACCTTTCAGAAGGGTCTTTTTCACTGTCCTGGCCAAGAAAGCATTTATGGCCAGCCCACTGTAAACACTCACTTTGAATGCAGATGAAGTTCACTAAGATGACTTCTGCTTTGTCACTGAAGAAATCCTCACATTATTTGAAAATAAAGAGAATGTTTATAGAAATTATCATACTCCTTTATGGTGATTCAGAATAAATTTGATACAATTCAAATAAATTTTTGTAGAATATGCCCCATAAATCTGCTAGCTTCAGAAGATCACTGTTTTATATGTCACACATATTGATACCTCTGCTAACTTTTCAGAGTGCAGTGAAAAGCAGTTTCAGAACAGTTTAGGGCACTAATCTGGGTCATCTGAGTTTGTTGGATGCACTTACATGAATATGGCTCTTCTTGCAGCCTATAGCTATTGCAGCTGATATGTGCGAATTGTAGTTGGTCACAGGAACTTGGCAGGAAAGAAAATAAGTATGTGGTTGTATTAGCATGAGTTCAGACATCCATATCTAAACAATTCAGCTTTTTTATTCTATTTTGAATTTGGTGGGGTGGGGAGGGCATGTTGTAATTATTTCTTCTGTTTTGCTAAGAAAAAATGATCATTCTTAAGTAGCCAAATAAGGACAAGAATTGCGTAAGTCAGAACAAAGCATAAAGTCCTGCTAATAAAAAACAGTCTGAATTTTAAATCTGGAGCTGAAATTCACAGGCTCATGGAGTTGGTAGGGCTGGAAGGGAGCTCTGGAAATCATCCAGCCCAACCAGCCCTGCCAAGGCAGAGTCACCTACAGCAAGTGACACAGGAATGTGCACAGGTGGGGCTCGAATGGCTCCAGAGAGGGAGACTCCACGACCTCCGGGGGAAGCCTGTTCCAGTGCTCTGCCACCCTCAGTGTAAAGAAGTCCTTCCTCATATTGAGGTGGATCTTCTTGTGTTTTAGTTTATGGCCATTGCTCCTTGTCCTGTCACAGGGCACCACTGAAAAGAGTCTGGCACGATCCTCTTGGCAGCTGCCTTTGAGATAGTCATATGCATTAATGAGATTCCCTCTCAGTCCTAAATTAAATGTTGTCTGAAAGTATAATGAGGAGAGCTTGACCAATAGAAGCCTCTCTGCTTTGTCCTGGGTATGTCCTCAGTGCTGGTGCCTTCAAGGCACCAACATAATCTCTGTCGAAGGAGATGTAGACAATTCTGATTTTTAAGCAGACACAATAGAGACACAAGTTGATGTGCTCCTGCTGTGCTGCTTGTGCTTCTAGCAGACATCATGTTCCAAGATCTATCTTGCACGTGAAAACAGTCCTGTACAGTTACCATGACCTGCAAACAGATTAGACAAAAAATAAAAATTTAAAAACGTTGCTGAAGCTTATGCTTTTATGTCCTTATAGTTTTGCTGGTTTTGGTTGTCTTTGGAGTACCATTTTGTAGACCCTTTCTTATCACTTGTCCTCCATTCTTTAAGGGAGAGGAATGCATAATGCATGTGGGAAATGCCTAAAATGCACACTAGAAAAGAAATGTTGATGGGCAATCCTCCCCCATCTCTTTGCATTCCTGTTTCGACAGGGCTCCTAGCATGCTATTTAATTTTTTGTTAGTGATCTCTGACAGAGCAGAAGTGCTCTCAAGGGGAGAAATTTTCATAAGTGTCAATTAGCTGACAGTCTTCAAGCCCTGTCTGGTTTCCACTCCCAGTTAAAACTAACAGTTCTGTTATATTTGTTTTGCTGGCATACCTAGGCAGAATTTCTGAGCATTTAACTAGGGACATGTGACTGGATAGAGTAGTTCAGTATGACATACCTAAGCCAAAGAAGAATTCTTCCATAAGGTTATTTTCTCCCACAGCACCCCTCTGAAATTACCATTTTGCAAAGTAGTGACTTGCTTGTTCAGTATTCAGTTCCATTTACCTAGCTGGATTTTTTCCTTCCTTCAGTGTTCCTAAGGAGACTGTGATGGTTTTGTTTCCCCCTTCTCATGTGACTGATGAGAGAAGGCAATTGTATTATTTCTAATGCTCCTCCCCCCTTGTTTCTTCTTTCCTTCCTCCCCAGAGGGAAAGCTGTATTCTGCCACAGTGACGGACTTCCTTGCAATAGATGCAGTCATATACCGGAGCCTTGGAGACAGCCCAACTCTGCGGACAGTTAAACATGACTCCAACTGGTTGAAAGGTAGATAAACAAACAAGGCGAAAAAAGCAGCATCTCTGATGAGAGTCTTGGATTTCTGACAGACCTCTTTGTCATGTCATTTCACCAATGCTTTCTGGCAGAAAGAAGGAAGTAGATTACGTCTCTTGCTTACACTGATCTGTTTATCTCTTTCTCTCTTCTCCTGACCCCAAGTTACTGGACCTGACAGAATCTGTGAGCTGAGTAGATCAGAATATATATATTCCAGTGAGCTTTCCAAGCTGAAATCCACCAGTTTACATCTGTTGGATGTAAAATTTGGACCTTGCAGGGCTCTGTGTGCTTGGGCTGTGTTTGAAAATATTCCTGCCACAGCACTGTTAGGTAGCAAACAAGGCTTTATAAAGTATAGAAGGTTTGTTCTGTAATGTTAAGATTCATTAATGAAACTAAAATTATGGAGGTATTGCACAAAGCCTTTTCTGTTACAGTTCTTAAGGACTGTACTGCTGCCATTGAATTAGGCAATTTCTGTGCTCTAAATGCCCTCATTGTTAAGGACAGTGCTGTTTATCTTCATGTAGGTGTTAAGAATTGTTAGCATTTGGAGTGATTTTAACAGAGAGCAAAGCCATAGTTTCAAGTCTTTTTTCTGCATGCAGAAATGTTTTGCCAGGTGTCAACTTTAGCTGTCCCACTTTGCTTGCTGCCACAGACACGTGTGGGCAGAAACAGTTACGTGGTTTGTTATTCCCTCAGCCCACAGCCTGCATGCCATAAAGAGCTCTGCTTGGACCCCTCAGGCATACAGTTATAAATGCCTGTTTACCTTTCCTCTTACTCCATGCAGGGCAGACGTATTAGTGGCAGAGACTTAACTACCCTGCAGTGATGTTGCACAGACTTGCTCCCAGCTCTCCTGTCCCCAGACAGTGATTCTTCTGCAGCAGTGATTTGTTCGTTCTGAAAACTGATCAAGTTGGTCAAACGCAGACATTTCACCTCTGGATGTTAAGTGTGAATGTATTTGGCTTCTTTGCATGCTGTATCCTGTACATGGTGCCTAAATCAGATGTCTTGGGTTGTTGTTTTTTTCTAGAACCGTACTTTGTTCAGGCAGTTGACTATGGCAATTACATATACTTCTTCTTCCGGGAAATAGCAGTGGAGTACAACAGCATGGGAAAGGTAAGGGCAAAAACATTGCCTTGAATGACTTTGTCAGATTCAGGAGGGGGAAAACTTATGCTATTCTTGGACCAATGCTGTTACGAGTGACCTTGAAATGAGAACCATAAATCATGATGACAAGGCCAGCATTTTGAGAAGATTCCTATTGCTCGAGCCAAAAGGTTGGCTGGAGTGAAACATTGCACTGTCTTGAAAGGAAACTGTGTGGTTTCTTACAGTGATGGTGTATGCTGGAGTATCTTTTCTGAAATTATAAAATGCACAAGGCTAATGTAGTTAATTCAGCATAGTAGATAATTGTTAAAAATGGATTCCAAAGCAGGAAGAAATTTTTCTGTAAGAAATATGAATTAGAGTGCTGAGTAAACAGGGGTAGGAATTTTGTGCTCTGCCATTCTGCAAAGAATAATTAAACACTTTCTGCATTTTTGCTAATTTCACAATAGCTTTCTGACTAAGCAGTCAGAAAAGCTGACCAAGGTCACAAAGGTGAAGAGCAGGAATAAAAGCCCAGCAAGATTTGCATAGTTTTTAAGTGCTGAAAACACAAGAATCAGAGCAGCAGTGTGGGTTGCAGGGATTGTGAATATGAAATGTGCTTTTGTTTGGGGAAATAGAAAGCTAAGCAGTCTGTATGGAAATGAGTTTTATATGGGTTGAGAACAGATCTCCTGAAGGATTTATGGCTGTATAGTAAATGCCACAGTCTTATCTTTCATAGCACGCTGTTCCAAAGCTTAATTTTTCTGTTTCTTATTTGTCACAGATTATAGAAAAGTGGTATTAAATTAAGCACCTTGCTGTGTTATTCCAAGTGTTTTAAAAGCAGTATTCCAATGAAGTCTTTAGTTCAAGCAAGCAATTTTCTCCATTATTTTTGCTCTATTCCTTCCAGGTAGTTTTCCCGAGGGTGGCCCAGGTTTGCAAAAATGACATGGGAGGATCTCAGCGAGTGCTGGAAAAACAGTGGACTTCCTTTCTCAAGGCTCGGTTGAACTGCTCAGTTCCTGGCGACTCACACTTCTACTTCAACATACTGCAGTCAGTTACAGATGTTATCCATTTCAATGGCCGGGATGTTGTTTTAGCAACATTCTCCACTCCGTATAATAGGTAATAGTCACAATAACTTTTTACCTTCTATTTCCTTTATGTTTTGCTTTTCACTGCACTTTCTTTTTACTTTGTGCGAGCACAAGAAGTGATTGCTCATACAGCGTGATTTTTATGTACCCTGTGCTTACTGATAGTTTGTGTTTAATTTCAAGGTACCCTGGTATTGCTTACTGCATTTCATACCTGATGACTTAGAGCGGCTTTCACTCATTTACTATCTGGACACATTCCTCAGACATACTTTTCTTTATGGGAATAGCTCACACTAGCCACCAAGAAGTGTTGCAGCGTGTAACTTGCAGAGTATTATACCAAAGAGAAAATACGGTATTTTTTTCCTCACAAAGAAAGGACTAAGTCTGTCCTGTTTGTATCTAAACCTCCAAGAACCATGTTATCTCCTTCTCTTTGTTTCATGCCTCCCTGGTGGCTCTTGCATTGATCCTTGACCCTGCCTTGACCCTGCTGCCCCCTGACTCTCCTGGGAGAACCAAGGTCTTGCTGGCTGGGAAGGAGGGTCCCCAGAACACCTATTTCATTGTTTGCATGGTTATCCAAAAGCATCCTTTCATCTGTAGGGATTTTATTACATTTACACATTATAGCATGTTTCTCTGGAAGTTATTGGAAGAGTAACTGTATCTAATAATTGAGAACTCCCAGAGAAGTTAAAAAAATAGTAGCATTCTAGTTACAAAATACATCGCAGTTTCACAGAGTAACATTTAAGCTGAAAGAAGAATTTTACTGATGAAATTAATTTCGTTTTGCTGTACCCTTACCACCTTTGGTCAAAGCCTGACCTCAGTGAGGTCATTCACAGAACTGACTTCAGATGAGAGTAAGCCTGGGCCTGTGATGTATAATCACTGCTTTTGACATCAAAACAATAGGAAATGAAATGGAATAATTATGCCACCAATAGGGAATACAGGCTTAAATTAAGATGATCTCTTTTCATGCAGTCTGGCTTAATAAAAACAGGTGAACAAATAGAGATTCACCATCAGAAAATAGATTGAATATTGCAATTATCTCAAAATTTAGATTGTCCTCCCACTCTGCTAGTATTTCCTGTGGTGTGTCATGAATAATTCTTTTCCTTAAGTCTCGCCTTTTAAAATCTAAGTACTTGGTGTAAAAGGCAAAATACTATTTTAGAGGTTCAAGGTTTTGCCAGACATTGAAGATGACAGGAAGGCATATATTCTTGGAGACAGCTTATTAGCACACCTGGCAGCCAGGAGGACCACCCATGTGGTGAGGGGCATCAGGGCCAGCATCACCAGCCAGGCAAGAGGGAATTGTCCTGCTGTGCTCTGCACTGGGGCAGCCTCACCTCGAGTGCTGGGGCAGTTCTGGGTGCCACAATATTAGAAGGATCTAAAGGTATTAGAGAGCAACCAGAGGAGAGCTACGAAGATGGTGAAGGGCTTGAGGGGAAGTCATACGAGGAGTGAATCCAAGCCAAATGATCCAAATCCACTTGGCTTGTTCAGCCAGGAGAAGACGAGACTGAGGGAAAACCTTATAGCAGTTCAGAGCTTCCTCATGAAGTGAAGAGGAGAGGCAGGCACCAATCTCTGCTCTCTGGTGACCTTTAAGAGGACTCAAGGAAGCTGAGTCATAGACGTTTAGGTTGGATCTTAGAAAAATGTTCTTCACCCAGATAGTGGTTGGGCACTGGAGCAGAAGCCCAGGGAAGTGGTCACAGGACCAAGCCTGACAGAGATCAAGGACCATCTGAACAATGCTCTCAGGCATGTGGTATGATTCTTGGGGTGTCCTGTGCAGGGCCAGGAGTTGGACTTCAATGATCCTTGTGAGTCACTTCCAAATCAGGATGTTCTGTGATTCTGTTGTTCTGAAACCTATTTCTGACATGGACCCATCTCTCTCATTCCTCCTCCACTAAAGAAAAGTTGCAACGAATACCTTTGGTCTCTGGAACAAAGTTTCCTTCTAGAGTGAAGTGGAAGAATTTCCTCAGTCTAATCAGAGGTTGCTCAGGCAGAAGCTAGTGACAGGTTACAGTCCAGTAGTTCAGAGGTGGCTTGGACCTCCTTGGCTTTGACCCACGTGCTTCATCCTTACCACTTCATCACACTCCAGACCTGCAATCTGCCACCCTCCAGGGTAAAAGATGTTGCAGTCCTTTTACCACATCAGTGCCTCCATCAGTGAGCAGTTGTGTGTTGAGCACGGATCTCAGCATTTTCGGTTATGTGTAACACACCCCAAGATTTTATGTTGTTTTGTTTAGGACTTAATTCAGCAATGTGCAAAATATTCTAGCTGGAGTAGGTCTTGAGTTGTCTTTTAGGGTGAGGTCCTCCTCTGTGTGGCCAAATACACCCTTGGCCATCTCTTACATCAACATATGTACGGCTACCTCCATTTAAAACTCCTGCTCCTGCTTGATACTCCTGTGTAGTATCACATTAATATAGAGCTTTGAAGTTTCCTTACATATAAAAAGACAAATAAAAAGACAAATCGGTGGAGATCAAAGACTATTGTACTGTCTCCCTACTTGTTTTTTTTCTACAGTAAAAAGCATTTTGAAATTTCTTACTATTCAAACAGTTGTTTTTCTATCAATTTATATACCTTTAGAAGTTAAGCTTAATCCTCTGTAACAGTATTATAGTTCCTACATTTTTTCTTTGATAAATAATAACCTACTATCTGAGAGCAGGACTGAAAGCCTCAGCTAGCTGGGTTCATGCTATTTACCCAATAAAATCAAGTGATGGAAGTCAGACACAAATACAGTAGTTCATGTACAAAAAAAAGGAAAGGATGATAAATGAATATTTCATGCTTCCAAGTGACTGACCATGGTAAACCCATTAGCCTTTCGGAAAGTATGTGGGTAAGAATATAGCTATGTTTGGACAACACTGTGGTGCAGTTGTATGCAAGTATTCAAGAAGTTGAAGTTTGCAATGCTGTGATCTTAAAATAACGTCAAATTTGCTTCTGTAAGCTCTTTACATTTCATTGAGTAGAGCAAATTCCTGAGCATAGTTAACTCCTTTTCACTGGGAACGCTTTGTGGATATCAGGCTGTGGGAGCACAAACGAATTATATGTAAAGGGCGGGTCAATGGCACATTGCAGCACACTTCCAGTTTGGTTAGAACCAACTTGTGAACTGTCTGCAGTGTGGTTTTGAGGCATGGCAGGGTCTCAAGAGTTGATACTGAAAGATGTTGTGACTTTTAGAAGACCTTAAATTTCCAAATAATGGGTTGTGAATGAGACTGGCCATTACTCCTCATGCATTGCCAGTGATAGCCAGAGTTTCACACATTCGTTCCCTTCTTCAAGATTATTGCAATTACTTCTTTCTATAGAGGCTTTGAAATAAATTCTCTTGGCAGGAGCTGCCTGCTGATTGGTATTCAGGCTTATCCATGGGGCTGGCTTTTCCTGTCAATACCGGATTCAGAGTTCAGGATCGAGTAACCTGTGACAGGAAGACTTCTATAGAGTATATTTTTCACTCAAGGTTTTATGCATAACTGCAGAATGAGTAACAATTTCTGGGAAATGTCACTTTACAGCATCCCTGGCTCTGCAGTCTGTGCCTATGACATGCTTGATATTGCCAATGTATTTACTGGGAGATTCAAAGAACAAAAGTCTCCAGACTCCACATGGACACCAGTTCCTGATGAACGAGTGCCCAAGCCCAGGTATGTTTCATGTATAGTGATATTGTTCTGTTCCTTTATGCAGGCTACAGACTTTTTTTGATAATTTGAACGGCCTTGTAAGGTGCAGATACAATTATACATGTTGCAGCAGTAAAGTAAAAGTTGGGTCTAAACTATGCAATTGAGATTTTTTCCACTTAAACGAGATCTGTGTAACATAAATCAGGCCAGCATCAGATCCACTTGGTCAGAATAATCACTTAAGAGTGGTGTGAGTTACACACTTGTTGCAAATTGGTTCGGTAATGTATATATCTCATTACAAAGCCTGCACCAGTTCTGCAGTTTGCTGTTCTATGATTAACATGAATTAAGTGCCACAGGGGGTGCATTATGGAGAGAAAAAAAGAGTGTTCCACCAAACTGGAGATTCAGTTTGCCTCATTCTTCCTATGAGTTGTTTCCCCTGCTTCCACGTGTTTGCATCCATCTCCTCTACTACACTCTTCATATTTCTTACAAGTTCCATTTCATACGAGTTGCTGTTGACAGACACTTGTTAACTCATTTACACCAATGGCATTTTGCTCTGAGTTATTGATATGCATTTAGATAAATCAAATTCATTTATCTCAGTTAAGCTGTACCACTTTAATGCATATTTTACATTGCTGGTGATATCTTCAAAAATTTCAAAAGAAAAAAACATCTGAAGTACTCTCTGCAGTGTTGAGCACCACAGTATAAGAAGGATCTAAAGGTATTAGGGAGCGTCCAAAGGAGGGCTACAAAGATGATGAAGGGCTTAGAGGGAAAACCATGTGAGGAGTGGCTGAGGCCACTTGGCTTGCCTGGAGAAGAGGAGACTTAGAGGAGACCTCATCACAATCTACAGCTTCCTCATGAGGGGAAGTGGAGGGGCAGACACTTTTCTCTGGTGACCAGTGACAGAGCCCAAGGGAATGACCTGAAGTTGTGTCAGGGGAGGTTTAGGTTGGATATTAGAAAAAGATTCTTCACCCCGAGGGTGGATGGGCACTGGAACAGGCTCCCCAGGGAAGTGGTCACAGCACCAGCCTGACAGAGATTGAGAAGCTTTTGGATAACACTCTCATGGCACATGGTGTGATTTTTGGGTTGTCCTGTGAGGGGCCAGGAGCTGGGCTTCGGTGATCCTTGTGGGTTGGTTCCAGCTCAGGATATTCTATGATTTTATGAAGAGCCATGGTGGACACTGAGCTGCTGCCTAATCCAAATTTGGCCCATCATGTTTTGGATTTGCCAAGTGTAGTATCCCTGGGCTATCTTTATTCTGAAGTTGTCAGTCAAGAGACGAGCCTGGAGGTGACTGGAAAATCTGGTAAATTCTGTGTCTGTTTTCAGTCTGAGCCTTAGTAGTGCAGCTTCTAGCAGTGTTGCAGGATTTTCTTCTCCATTTTGTGTTTCAAACAAGTTGTTAACAAAATGGCCTGCCTTGAGAGTGCAAAGCTGCACAAGGGCTCCATGGTCATTTGTTTGGACCTTACATATATTGGCTGGGAAGGGGAAAAGAAGAAGAAGAAATCACTTTCAGTGGGAAAGAAGAAGAGAAAGTTGCATTATGAGTTTGGAATGAGTTGATAGCAGGCTAAATGTTATGACAAAGATGGGATAATATTGCTCTTTCTGAGCATGAAGGAGATAATGTGAAATGAATAGTGAACGGTGTTTCACCTAACATTTAGCCATAATCTGCTTAATAGAAATAAGCATTTCTTCTAACTCACTCTGAAGTACATGACAGGCACCTTTGAAATAAGGTCACTTGTATTTGGGTATCTCAGTATGGTGCAGAAACATTACTGTTCATATTGATCCTAACATTTCTCAGAAACCTACCAGAGCCCTTCAGGGGTGTTGCTTCCCTGTTTGGCCAGACAGCAGGGTTTGCTTGGATTTATGTTGACTCGATTAAACCAGTTTTGAGATTAAAACAGGATTAATCCAATCATGCTATTAGGATTTAGGAGTAAGTCGGCCTCCAGATTAGATACGCAGAAATTATAGACACCACGGTGCCAGAAGGAGCAGGCTGTTCCCTCAGGTTCTCTGGGAATGTTGCCTCATGGGTCAATGCCCTTGCAAGGGCCTAAGAAACCAGTGATGTCCTTGGTTTCTTCTTCTCTCCATCTATTGCTAGTTCTACATGCAATTACTAGACAACTAAAGTATTTTGGATATGAAGAGGCAAAAGCACACATTGTCTGCATGTAATGTTACTTGCTCAGCTCTTGTGGGACCAGACTTGTTGACACAGCTAGTTCCTTCAAGTCCTGTGTTACCTTCCCACACAAGATTTATTTACCTAATGTTTGAATATTTATCTAAATCTGAGCAGCACAGATGTTAGGACCAGTCCTGTATTTTGTTCAAGTTGACATTGCTCTTGATTGCAGTGCCTTTACCCGCATCATTGTAGATGAAAATTGGATGATGCAGTGTGTTTATGAGTGAATGGTCCATCTTTCATCTTCCCATCTCACACCGGCTCAAAGGTTTGAAGAATCATAGTGCTCTAGAAAATGGGATCAAATGGACCTTTTATTAGAGAAAATGACCTACACGATATTAACAAGCAAAACATTTTGCTCATTTTGCTGCTTCCTTTGAGAGATGGCCTGTCCAGGCAAGAAAATTGCGCTATCTCTTAGGATCAGGGTAGATTTTAGAAACAGCGTGAGCAGATTTGCATTTAAGTTGTCAAAGAATGACAGATAACTTTTCAATGGAAATCCTCAATGTGCCACCATTCTTATATCATCTCATCCATGTTGAACAAAGGGTAAAACCAGCGTTTACATGGATGCTATTGGGTTTGTCTTCTCCATTAGTCTGTTTTCTATCTGACACGATTGAAAGTGGCATTCTTTCACACCTGTTAAAAAAACTAACTTCCTTCTGTAATATGGGGACTGCTTTTATTCCAGGAAAGAGCAGTCAACTAGGCAAGTTACAGATCAGAAGACACTTATGCCAATGGGAAACATCGAGCCAAATGCACACATGCAGAGATTACATTCCATATGAGTGGATAAATTACGAACTCTGTGTGTAACACTCCTGATGAAAAAATGACTGTACTCTTAAGTGACACATGAAGTCCTTTTGAATAGGGCAGGATTTTAGGCTTCCTTTGAGCAAGTCCACCACACTTCTTGATCCTCCTCCATGTTAAACTCCTGTAAAGCACGTCAGATTTCAATGAAAGCTTCATCACAAAGGGAAGCTTGCCCTTGATGTCAAATAAGTTTTCTGGCTTTACTCTCTTGTTTTATATAGGCCTGGTTGCTGTGCTGGCTCTACATCATTAGAAAAATATGTAACATCTAATGAGTTCCCAGATGATACTCTGAACTTCATCAAAACACATCCACTGATGGACGAGGCTGTACCTTCCATTGTCAATCGACCCTGGTTCCTGAGAACAATGGTCAGGTACGTACTGCCAGGTGAACTCTTGTCCTCATTGTAGCCATCAAGCTGTGCTAACAGCCTTGCTTCAAATACCCTCCAACTCTGGAAACGTCCTCAGTGTCCTGGGCATGAATCCAGCTAGGAATGGTGGCAGAGCTGAGCAGATGCTGCGGAACTCCCTGAGCAGCTTTCAAGATAGGAAAGACCTCAGTCCTTTCCAACCACACTGTGCTGAAACCGGATGTTGGAGGAAATGCTGTGCAGGGAAGGCTTACCCGCCTTTTGGCTTATGGGTCAGTGTTTGAGATGGCTCTGTAAAAACTTTGGGCAAGGATCGGCAGACAACTCAGGAATAAGTACACAGGATACAAACATGTCTGCCAGGATATGTTCACAGGATATGTAGATGTCTGTCAGGTTATGAACTGGTAAGCTTTAATGTTTGCAGAAGTGTATAGGCAGAAGTCATCACATAATCTGTGTCCTTTCTATGGCAACAAGAAAAAAATAATAACAGGTTTGAACAAGGACTCATAAATCAGCAAGTGTTAAATACACCATCCCCTTCCTATCAAAATACATTCCCACTCTCTGTTGTGGCCGCTATACTACTTATCTACCCTCCAGCTGTGAACAGAATAATGTGACTAACTTTTGCCGTATTTTCCTCTCTTCTTCTGAACAAGACCAGAGTACTGTATTGGCAATTAGCTCTGGAAGGATCTGACTTAGTTTTAGTAATGTATCTTCTGTCAGGCTTTTTTGTCAGATTCTGCAGCTCCAACCAAAGACAAGAGCAGCAAGCTCCACAGAGTGCTTCCCTTTGATAGGCAATACCATCTAACTGGTAGCAAATCACCAGCATATTTGTTTTCAACAAATTGTGCCATCCCAAGATTTGATATCACCTCAGTGCTGAACTTGCTTGGTGGCAGTTGTGTGATTATTTTTAGTGAGGTAAATTGGTGTTTAGCGTCACACTGTTGTATTGCACTGACACAGCTTTCCCTGACAAAAAAAGTTGAATCTGGGTCAGCTGCTTTTAATGCAATAGAGCTTGAAATTTTAAAACAGTTCACTGTGCTGATTCTCTATCCTTGTCTGAAGAAATCACCAGGCTTTTGGAAGGATAATTCCTAAATGCCCTCAGAGTCTTAGCACCCTTTCAGCTTTCTGAACTTCTAGACACTTCTGAACTTCTAGACATTTCTGCTAGTTATTGGACGTGTGGGCATGCAAACATATGAAAATTCCTGAACATCTGGAGAGCCAAATTGGTGCAGTCTGTGTTGATTTATAGTCAGGTAGGAAAGGTGCTTAAATGTGTTTTATGGTTGCTAGAAGTCTACCATACACTTATCTGATGTGAAGAAAGGGCTTAACTAAATGACAATTCTGTGATTTTCTCTGTGTTTTTCTGTGAAAACACTCTATTATTTTAGATATCGCCTGACCAAAATTGCTGTTGACTCTGCTGCTGGGCCGTATCAGAACTACACCGTGGTTTTCTTGGGGTCAGAAAAGGGAATCATCCTGAAGTTCTTGGCACGGACGGGAAACACTGGTTTCCTAAATGACAGCCTTTTCCTGGAGGAGATCAATGTTTACAATCCTGAAAAGTGTGTATCTGATTCTTTGTACTCATGTATGGGTGACTTTGAACTTCTGATTTCCCAGAGAATAATTTGTCCCACGGAAAGGGAAGTGGTTGGAGAAGCCAAGTTTTTTGAGTAATTTTAAATTGTTTAGGGAGGGGATGTCTGCTTATCAGTCTCTACATTGCAATAAGATTTTTTTATTCAGTTTGTGTAGAAAATAGCCCATCCTATGCAGCAGCTGATGGATAATTAAAAGTGAAGTTCTGTAAAGGAAGATTAATTTTTTAATCCTATAAAAAACTCTGATTCCTCTCCAAGTAACTCAACAAGCAGCAAGCTGCTCTCCTAGGGAAATTTTCTACATTTCAGTCTTCCTCAAATATGACTAAGGGGGCTTTGAAGTGAGCCATAATCATGCAGAAATTTCAGCTACTTTGAGTGCTGGAGAAGAATAAACACAAAAATGAAGGGCTGTCAGAAGCTTGTCTGGTGCGCTATCTCTCTCCAGTTCTTAACTATCCCATGCATTTTTAGTACTTGCTTATATGTCTGTCCGTGTTTTTAGTGGCTATTGTGTGTTCTTTTTCCTTGACTTGTTCAATTCTACCTTTCTTGCAGATTTTTTGGCAGAAGTTTTTTGTGATTTTTTTTTTTCAGCCTAGGGGATCGTTAAGGTTTCCCCTGGTTTCCCAGCAGAGCCCACTTGTAACCACATCTCACTTTTATCGAAACCAGGTGCAGCTACGATGGCATGGAGGACAAGCGGATCATGGGCATGCAGCTTGACAAGCTCAGCAGCGCCCTGTACGTCGCCTTCTCCACCTGTGTCATCAAGGTTCCGCTGGGACGTTGCGAGCGCCACGGCAAATGCAAAAAGTACGTGTTTTGTGGTGGCTGTCAGAGGCCTGTGCAGGGGGGAAGCTGGAGCACTCACGAATGCCACCTTGTGCTCTTCTCTCCCAAGGGCCTGCATAGCATCCAGAGACCCGTACTGTGGATGGGTGAAGGAGAGCGGGGTGTGCACGCAGCTGGTCCTTGGCTCCAAGTGAGTAAGGGCTCTGGCTGGACGGGCCGTGGAGCTCTGGCAGTGGTGCCAGGCAGTCTTGGGCAAAGCTGTTTGAAACATGGGGCTTTTAGAGAGGGAAAAATGTGGGAAGTGTTTGTTTCTACCTTATTTGCATTCACCTCCGAAATGTCTCACAAATTTTTTTTGATGTGAACTGTCAGCTGATTGGTAACTGCTGAAAGAGGAGGAAGAAGAAAGCGAAAGAGCTGTATTAAGGTCTGCGTATTATTGAAAGGAGCGAATTGGATGGATATGTCTGGACCAGGCTACACTGGAGCCATCACAGCTGATTAAAGAGGCAATAGAATCCAAATTAAATTACTGAAGTAATTTGTCCACTGAAAACAAAACCAGTCCTTCTAATTTACTGTGCATTACTAAGAGGAATCACAGAGCACAGTAAGGGCTTAAAACAGATTTAGAGAAGTGCTGGATCTCCCCTTGCTTAACAGTAGAATTTAATTATTTTATGATAATGAAAGTCTGTGAAGGTTACAGGGAGCAAACCCACTTCAGAGCTCACATTTCTTGGCCACTTCTAGCACACCACATGACTGCCCGCTCTGAGGTATACAGCTGTACTCCCTCATGGTAGTAGTGGAAGTGTAGCACAGACATAACAGAGCCTTGACAGCCCTACATCTGATGCCACTTAACCCTGCTTCTGTACAGGTCCTTAGTATATAATGTACAAGTTACAATCCCTGTGCTTCTGTCTTGTTCTTAATTTGCTATTTCAATTCAAATTATTTTGTCTGGGGATGCTATAGCTGTTTGTGTCTGTATATGCTTGACTACAAAAGTGTGGGCTGTTTCTGAGTTGGCATTTGGTAGGATAATGTTAAAACACACCTGTGTCTACATCAGCTTTTCATTACTTCAGAAGTGTTTGAGACTTATGCAATGGCAAGTTGTAGGGGACTTCTATACCTCACTTTTAAAAGCAGCTCCCACTTTGATCGATAGATTAATTGAGACAGAGGCTGTGCAGCTTGCAGTGATGGATTCAAAAAGTGAGCAGGGCAGCTCATGTTCTGTCCAGTGCTTAGGAAGGGGATCCAGATCAGCCGTGACGATATCTGGTGAGGTTCTAAGCAAGCCAACAGGAGGCGGAGATGTTAGGTGCCCTCCTGGAGTAGGTGACAGTTGAGCAGGTGTTTTAAGAACACAGAGTTAGAATGAGTTGTCTGCAAGGGTAATTACGCCTCAAGGGCAGGATCCTAATATAGACAAGGGCTTGTATTTGGAAGTTTTCCAGGGTTCTTGTCATTCGCCTTTGACCACACAGGAAGTTGGAAGAACAGCTTCAATAGTTATCCAAAATCACAGAGAGAGGTTAGGAGCATAAGCTGAGCACATCAGCTAGAAAAGCATGTGAGTGTTTGTCAGTAGAGCCCCCTGAGTTAAAGGGAACACCTTTTGAGGGGTGGACCTTATGCCTTGCAGCCTCATCCAGCATCATACCTAAGTGATTGCTGAAATGCAGGTTGCCCTCCTCGAGCACAGTGCCTGCTCCATGGGTTGGCTTCCTTCCCCCACCAAAGCACACACGGTCTGCTCTGCGCACAGGCTCAGGTAGGGTTACAGTTGCTCCCCATAACATCGTATATTAAACAGTTTAAAAAGTGCAAGTCTTTTCTTCCCTTGGTAACGAGGCATGCAGTGGATTTTTAGAAAGTAATAATATAAAGACAAAGTACCATCAGGAGCCAGGAAATCATTAAGCAATGATGAATAGCTCAAATGTGTATGTTGCGGTTTTTCAGCCTTTGTGTGGAATTTTCAAAGAAATAGCCAGTTTCACAGCAGGGATTTATTTCAATTGAACATGTGATAATTTCTTTCTGGTTATGCCTATGACTGTTGTTATTCATACTGTTTTGTTTCTTTCTATTATTTAGACTGGCATTTGAACAGGACGTAGAACGTGGCAATACAGATGGCCTGGGTGACTGCCAAAGTAAGCAGAGCTTTTACCTCTATTTACCAAGTGTCACAGTATCCTCCTGAATGCCTCAAATCACCAGTACCTGTCAGGCATTCTTTTGTAGCAACGTAAGCCACAACATGGACAGCAATGTAGCTAATGATGCAGGTTCAGAAGAACGGTTGTTTAAATGTGTTTGAGGAAAATAGCCCAGTTCACGTGATTTATACAAACACCGGACTTCAGAGTGGTTACATAATGAGAAAAGCTCAGCTCTAGAGGATATTGATTGCAGCAATGGCATAATGAATTGGGGTCATTGTCTTTATTAGCCATGGTGGTTGGGTTGTTTACATAGAGGTACAGAAATGTCTTGGTTTGTTGGTGTAGTCTGTGACTTCCACTACATTCCCATGCAGCACTGTGAGACAGTGAAATATATCTTCAGTTTTGGATCCGGATCAAGGAATGACAACTGCTTAGTCTGTGAATCTTAGGGAATTTTACATACAGTCTGGACAACCTTCTGGTATTAAGGGTCAGGTACTATTGGCACTGCCTAAGAAATTTTAATTGTAAACCTTAAGTACTGACAGCATGAGCTGGAAGCTTAAACACGGTCTTCAAACATTTACAGTTTTGTTCTGAAATGCTTAAAAGTGCATAGCTTGCGCTGCATGCAAAGAAACCTTGCATGCTGATTTCTGAGCCTTCAAGAATACCAGCGTCTGTGTTCAAGACAGCTCTTGTTCCAAATGTTCTCACCGAGGTTGGTTTAGTTCTGAGCTCCAAATATTATTTATGAACCTCATGAAATCAAGACTTTCATTCTTTTCAGTGTAATTCTCACTGATGCAATAAAACAGATGAAGCTGAGGGATCAATGTGCAGTGAGACAGTCATTACTTCTGCAATACAGAGGAAAGTAACAGAGAGCTAGACTGTGCCATGGGACACAGTGTGGGCCAGCTGCTCTGGAGAAAGCCAGAGCCTTCTCATGCCTTGTGCATCCTTGTTCAAGAGCCATTAATTACTGTGATCACTGTGCTTGAAGGAGTACAAGGATTGCAGCCTCTGTCCTAAGACAGGGTAATAAAGACTGTCTCAAAGATTTTTGAAGGAGGTGTATACATAGGCCTCCCCTCTGTTCCCCTGTAAAGTGGGTTAGCACCAAAATCAGGTCAGTTCCCAGCTGGTGTATCTTTGACCTTTTCAGCCGGTTCTGCTCTCCTTGGGCAAATAGGTTAGGCTGGAGTGGAGCGGAGCTGATATCAGTTACATATAAAAGAAGGCTAGGAAATTATTTAGGAACAGCACATTGTGCTCATGGAGCGATATCTGCCTCTGTGCAGAGAGCAACAAAGCCCATACCCTGCTTAAATCCCTCTTTAGCCCTGAATGATTCATTGACCCTTGACACTGCACAGGGGTAGATTTCATTCCCTGCTAACCCAGCTGATCTTATTACTTCATGTGGTCTTGGGTCACACGAGTGTTGTCCTCATTGGCTCACACTGCTGGCTGCATCCCTTGCAATGCCTTGCCTTAGACTAGGACTTGCAAAGAAAGCAAGGAGGACACTGGCCCTCCCAATCCCATACTGCCTGTCCAGAGCTGGTCATGAACAATTTCAAAGTCAGACATTGTTTTTGGGTATGTTTGAATATTAGTTTTGCCTGGGTCCTTAGTGTACAAATCACATACTTATAAATATCAGCTGAAACATTAATGGTTACTAGCAGCAAACTACTTCAAAGAAAAAACAAGATAGAAATAATGATTTTTTCCCCTGTTATTTGTCTTTCAGATTCCTTCGTAGCCCTGAATGGTAAGGAAGTTCTTAGTTTCATTATTTATTGACAGAAAATCCATTTTGGAGGAATCAGTTTTTACTAAACTTTTAAGTATTTTCATACTTTTGTTATATTTAATGCTTCTTCCCAATTTATTTTGTTCATAGACATTTCAACTGCTTCACCTGATCATGAAATGTCTTACTACACAGTGTATGGTCAGTTTATGAGTGTTTTTAAAAATTCTCCCCAAATCCATGTGTTAGCTAGTAGTACCTGTACTCAAATAGTTATTACCCTATTTTACTTGTTTCGTCTTGGTTTTGAGGGCCCGATTCACTAATCACAACTAGGATTAAGTCATACCTCTTGATTTTCAATCCCTCTTTTCTTGTCTTCCCTCAAAACTGTCTCCATTGAATTAAAGTCAGATATGGCCTATTTTAATGGCATGCCAGCAGACATGACAAGAAGCATGCTTCATCTGAACACTCAAAGAAACACTTGGGTACAGTGATGCATCTTATCTGTTCACCAGGAAAAACAAGATAGTAGCTCGCATCCCACTCATGAGCTGTCCAGGCTGGTGTCATTACAGCTACAGCAGCCAGTCAGATACCTTAGGGAAAGCAAGAGAACTATACCTGGGTTACAGAAAGATCTCTCATAAGGAAAATTAGCCTTTTGCCCATGTGGGTTGAGACTGGATTATGCCTCAATTCCTGAAGATTGTTGTCGCTTCTAGGGTGAGTCATTTATGTTGTCCATTCGAATTCACATAGCAAATTAAGTGACCTGAACTGTAGAGGATAATTTCTGCAAGCCTAGAGTAGCAGGTTCCCATGAGGCAGCTGTTATTCTGTGCTCATGGTGCTTTCTACCACTTTGTTCTGTGTATTTGGAAGTGGATTATGCTGGTTCTTAGCATGAAGAATAAGTGTCTTCATGAGGAATAACTGCGGAATAAATAATCCCTTTAAATTCAAACCTAGACATATATTGCAATAGCTTTTCTTATAGACATCCTGAACAAAGATAAGTACTCACAAGCTAAGAGTATGTGTGGTATTGCTGCCAGTGAAGTCAATGGCAAAATTCCGTCTGGGGTGGGAGCTTCCTTGTGAAGTTGCTTTCAGGCCATACAAGACTGGCCGTTCATTAGGGCTAGATCAAATTCACCACACGTTGGGCTGAACATAGCAAGAGGTAGGTTAATGTGAAGTTGTGATGAACTTTTAGTTGATCCTTTCATCTCGTGGCTGCAGAATATGTAGGTATAAAACCAAACCAATGACAGCTCAGTACAGCAGAATATAAATAACTGGAGGCACAGTAATGCTGTTCAACATTTGTAAAAATACAATCAAATTCCCCTTGCTGTTTATTACCAGGAAATGAAAAATATGCAGGTGAAAGTTATTTGAAAGTATGGTAATGAAAACCAGTGGAGGGAATGTACAAAATCAAAGGCAAGTTGAGACTTTCTTATGTATGGAAGACTGACAGTTTCATCTGCATATGCAGTTTATACTTTCTTTCATTGTAAAATTGCTGTATTTCCAATGCACGGAGCAGTAATTAAAGAAGAGTAATAATAAAATCCATACTGCTGAATGTAAAGATAAAGAGAGTGGCTTTGGGCATTGTGCTGATGTGCCAGAAATGTTCTAGATTTCCTGCTCCTAAGAGAATTCATAGTCTGCAGAGTTACATCTGTGGAACTGTGGTTCTGGATCCTGCCAGCTAGAGTATTAGTAGGTACTTTAGTAAAAACTGGTATTTTAATCTGACCAAGAAAGCAGAAGAGTATTTCAAGTGAGCAGCAGAATGAAAAAAGCTGAAGTCCAAGAGAGTATGGTTAACAGAAGAGAGTACATTTTACTGTCCAGGCATGTCAAGGCCAAAGACAGGCTCCATAAATGAACCCAGCTTTTAAAGTACAACTTTACAGACAGGTGCAATGGAGAAACACTGGCCCAGCATTAACATGGGTTCTCATTCATGCCCAGTCTTTTACAGATTACTTCATTGACTCCTCTCAGGTGCATCCTGATAACATGGTCTCCATGCAAGTCAGCTTCTCCTTTTATGGGTTTAGCTAAAATACCTATGCTTATAGTATTGCAGTTGGGCTTTCTTTTCACCTCCCACTAGTCACCTCTATTGATCTTCCATATCAGGAGTGCAAAAATTCTAGGATGAGCTAGCAAACCAGTCTCAGTAAACATGTTCATGTTTGCCAACTGTAGTGACTGCTCTGAGTAATTCTTTTTCTTGAAAAAACAAAGATGTTATGAATGGTCTAGTTTGATGTTACTGAGCACAGTTTAATGCAAAAGTAAATGGTATGTCATGATAGATTAAGCCTCAGAGTACTGGGATATACCAGAATACCAACCAAGGGAATGCTCAGGGCTCTGTTGGATTCAGTGGCCTAAATATACCCAAAGTCATCTGAAGCTCCAAAAGAAGTCATAAGGCCTGATTCTCCTCATTTGCTTTACTATCAATCACCCTCCTTCAACAGATTTACTGCCAATCTGTAGCAGTGTGAATGAAAGCAGTGTGAATGAAAGGAGAATCAAGCCCTTAATCTTTGTATTCTTGGCACCAGCCTGCTCCTGAGTTTGGCACATGGGCTCTCTTCCTAAGGCAGTCTCACATGATCAGTTGCAAACAAGTAAAGTGCAAAGTCCACACAGGTGACTCAAGTGACACCCAAGGAGAGGATAGCAGACTGAAGGTCTGGATGCAGAAAGTCAGAGAGAAATTGTGCAAGAGCCACATATTTAAACAAGGAGAGTAAGCTAGATACCTCTGCAAAATTCAAAGCAGCTTCAATTACCTTTGGAAACATCAATTCTTAGTGAATTGGGCCCTTATATTACTCCCTAGCCATAGTCCTTTCTCCCTCTATAGTATTGATTTAACTTTTCCGTCTAATTGTCTAATTAGGTTGCTATAGCTGTTAATAGGATAGCGTGCAGATATCTTAACCTCTGAGATTCTAATGACTTGTGCATATTAGAGTAACTATCAAATACTGATAGTATTGAATCTCTGTCTTTGTTTTAAACCTGAAAAAAAAACTCTTTACGTTTTACAAGTGCACTTCAGAACAAGCTATAGTTACAGAAGTGCAGCCTTTCTGAATCATTATCCATGCCTGTAGACACTAAGTGCTTTTACTCTGCCTCTGTTACTTGATTACAGCACTCTAAATGAAAAGTTTTTGCAAATAATAGAAGCACCTAAACCAGATTTTTTTAAAGTATGTCTATTTGATTTTTACATGTTTTCTTTAAACAAGGACATTTGAAAAGTACTATGCATACGGTTATTCAGATGCTTTGTTTTAAAACAAAGGCAGAATTGGTTTTTCAGATGTTTTTGTATTAACCGTTATTAACACAGAGGTACTGGCCACATCTCAGATGGGCTAAAGCCTCGTTAAATTTCAACAAAGCTTATTTGCAAGTCAGAGTGGCAAAAAATGGTGTAATGGGAAAAAAAGGCCCACTACACATTGCAAACTATACAGTGCATTGTAAAGGCTTGATAATGGCTGTGTGTGAGAGGGCCAGGACTGGGTTGCCTGCCACTTCAGTCTTTTCTCTGTTTACGAGAGAAACGTAAGTAGCTCGTACATTTGTGGTGCCACTCTGCTCGGAGGTGAAATTCACCCGGTGGGACTGGCTATTCAAGCACTTACAGGGCACTGTGATACTGCTTACAGGAGCAGTATCACTGCCTAGTAGTAAGTGTTTGCAAAATACAGCTCTAACACAACTGGGACAGACTATTAAGGTTTAATCTGCTCCTGCCCCTCTTCCTCAAAATCAAATGGAGGAAAGTTTGTCTCAATTAGCTGTGTAAGCTTGCTTCTCAGTGGGTACTAGACTAATATATTGGTAACAGGGAGAATAGGCTGATTTCTTGCATTTGTGCGGAACCCCTCTCTGCCTAGTGACCATCTGGTACACATTAATATCTTCACAAAGCCTTAGCCTTCCATTACCAGGAAGTTCTCTGTGTATTGGCGACATATGGTTCAGGAAATCTATTTTTTTTTTCCCCAGAAAATGTGTCCCTTAGGCATATACTTCCTCTAGATTACTGTATTATGAAATGTTTTTCTTTAACCATTCTTACAGCTTTTCCTTGGAATTCCTCCTTTAAGCACACTTAAAAGTGCAAGTATCTGGAAAGAGATATAGGCATATAAATGCATATCAAACATAGGCATAAAATATGATTGCTACTTGGCAAGATTTTCTTCTGTTTTACCTCCTTATCAAACAATGACTAATTGCTTTCTTATGTTGAGTGCAGCACTAATTGTAAGCTGACCAAATACTGTACACATTATTGTTGTTGCTGAATGGGGTATTAACTTGAAAACTGGAACCCCATGAATGCTTGTGCTGTGGTTTACTCCTTAGGAAAACATGAAAATTCCATAATTTCTATTTTCTAGCCTGTTCTCTGCCCTGTTATTTGTCTCGTTTCTTGGGGATGAGCACAGGAGTTGACAAGCGTAAAATAGTGTTGGAGTGAACGCTTTCAGGATCCAGCATATTCTTGCTTCAAGAGGGCATGTGTTTTCAGTTGCTGGACCTCTGCCTGTCCCTTTGGACACAAGCAGTCCTGCTGCAGGACTGCTGTGGAGCAGGCAGCACGTTTGGATTGGAGTTCACTGCCGTCTATCTGTGTGTCACCAGTGCTCCCAGCCATGCTGCGGCTTATGGAAGCCTTTTAAAAGAGGATAATATTTGGCTTCTCTTTTCTATTTGGGCAACATTCAAAGCTCTAGCTTAACAAAACACAGCATTTAATTTGCTATTTTAAAGAAAGATGGCTGGGAGAAACCACACTTTCTGCCATGAGAAAGTGTTTTTACCCATACTTTCTACCGTGGGTAAAAAATAATCCACTGCCCTTTTCAGTATAAGCCTTCAGACAGACATCCACAGCTAAATTAGTTAACAATTAGCTGTAATTGAAGGTTGGCTTCATGGTGAGAACACTGTAAATTTAACCAATTTTTCTTTCTAAGCATACGAGTTAAAGGAGTTCATGTTGAGTCCATGTCCTATGCAAAACATAGTCCAAAGTGCTCCCATATATAATTCAGTACAGTAAATCAAAAGGGTTCCTCAAAAACTTACAGAGGAGCACAGACTTTTTTTTAATGTAAAATCATTAATATTCAACAGGACTTCTTTAAATCATAACAGCATCTTAATAGAAGTTGCAGCATTTTGCTGACCTCATCAGTAGTTCAGCACCGTGAAGCTGGTGAAAGGGCTGGATAAAATGAAGCGTGTGGGTGCATCAAAAAGCTGGGGGACACTGGTGGCCAATATTTAGAATTTTGATTGTAGGAGTGGAATTGAGGATCTAGGTTCGTCATCTCTCTCTACACTCTGAGAGCCGGGGCTGCATTGCTTTAGAAGCCATTTAAAACAGCCTTTTTGAGATGCAGCTTTCCAAAGCTTTGTGCTTATCCAGTAGCTGTTTAAAATAAACTACAGAAGCACAGGCTCTACCAGCCCAGCTCTGTGCTTTCTCTGTGAGGCTTTCAATTTCAGCTCCTTGTGTTGATCTGTCTCTGCCCCAGTGAGTCTCAAATTATTTTTCTGTGCAGTGAAGCAAGATCAAGGGAAGGAGCAGGGAGAAGGTCCCTGCTAGGGCAGCCTGTAGCGTGGTGATTGGACTCCTCTCCAAGGGAGATTCATCTAGGGAAGGCAAATGAATTTGCTGGGCTGTTCAAAAGGAGACAGGAGAAAGGAGGGCTGCTGTCAGTCTGTCTGCCGTTATCTGAAGAAAAAGCGTTATATGCCATTCTGTTTGTGAATAATCCAATTCTATTAGTTTGTGTTTCAGCATGTGTCAAACATCCCTCTTTTAATGGGCTCTTTAAGAAAAGTGGGTAAGGGGACATAGTTACTCCACATCAAATTAAGGAGGCCCAGAACTCCTTGAGTCCTGATGAAAATAGCTCACTTTGGCACATGTGCCAAAAGAAAATTTTCAGAATGGTTTTGAGGTCAAAATTTGGTGTGGGTGGCATTTGGTGCCCTCTCCCCAAAGCAGCTGAGCCACTGAAAAGTTCAGGTGGGAGCTGTCTTTCAGAGACAGTAGACTCCAAGCATCTCGTGCATTTTAGGTGCTGATGTACTTCTCAGATCTAGCTGCAAAGAATGTATGAGTCTACAAACACGTCACTGTCCCAGCCTAACCACCTTTCAAATTGTGCTGTATTTCCAGTGGGGCATGTTCTGTGAACGTGCTGTTGGCTGGGGTGTATATGATATGTGAGAAGCTGATCAGTCTTGTTCAGGACAACAGTAACAATGTCTAGAGCATTGGTAATGGAAAAAAGGCATGTGAGACCTCAGTCTCCAGCTGCTACTGGAGTCATGGGTTCTTGGGCAGATCCATGTGGTGAGGCTTTGTCTGCACTGTCACTCTGAGCAGAAATGGTGTTCAGTCTTGTGCTTATTTCAGAGCCGTTTTGTACCATCAGCTCAGACAGGACCAATAGTGATGGTGCAAGGAGGCGTGAGCAGCTGGCTCGGGACATTTCCCATCTGGAGAGGAATGCCACAGTGTGAGCACACTGGTGTTCGGCAGTCCTTCATTCCCCGGGGGGCATGAGGTAGAGTGCCTCATGATGTCGCCATTTTGTAGTTCTTCTGGCATTCCCATTCAGTTTCAGCCATTTTAGACGTTGTTCTGGTTTAAATTGATTTTTTATTTGCTTTTTGACTGAGCCAGTACCAGACAGCATGGGCTGACACTTCAGTTTCAGTCAGGCATGTGTACTGAATCCACCCAAAGGATGCTTGACTCAGCTGAAGTGTGCTTACCCTCTTTCATATGCATTTGTTGAGAAGCACAGAACTGCCAGCTCAGTGGCAGCACCTCTCGGCACCCTGATCTGGAAGGTTCAAATCTCCTCTTTCTTTGGAGTCATGTTTTGAAGGACTTTTGAAACATTGCTCAGCCTAAGACGTTCACCCGTGACGGAAGCAAAGCAGTGCGTACATTCCTGAGCATGGGGAGGTAGCGTGGTAAGTGACTAATGAGACTTGTCTTCCCTACCTGTATTTATAATGTAAACAGGACACTCCAGTTCCCTAGTCCCAAGCACCGCCACCTCTGACTCTCGCGCTCGACAGGGTTATGATGCTAGGGGACGCATGCTGGATTGGAAGGATCCGCTTGGTTCATCTGAAAATACAGATCCATATGTGGCAGTTTCATCCCATAATCATCAAGACAAGAAGGGTAAGGCCTTGGAAATGACATCCTGTGGTGATGAGGGAGGGGGAGGAGGACTAAAGTGTAACTGCTTCCAGCTGGCTCAGAGTAATGTGTAATGAAACTCCTGTGCTATAATTAAAAGCTTATCGTAAAGTCTGAAACTAAACAGCCAATCTTAGACTCAGTCCTAGATAATTCACTGCCTGAGGAAACCACACAAAACAAACAAGTGTATGCCTTTATAGAGAGTTTTGTTCATGTGTTTGGGAATGAGGGAAACAGTGGGGATTTAGCTCTTTTTAAATTTGATCTGCCGTGTTCTCTGACAAAGCGAGAGCCATGGCGTCCTATTGTTCTTAAGGATGCATTTTTATATTGCCTTTCTCTGAAATTCCAGGGGAGCACAGCAGTTCTCAGCTAATTTCACATTATTTCCATCTCTCAACAACCCTAGAATCATGAAGAGCTTTGATTTGGAAAGGACCTTAAAGATCATCTTGTTCCAACCCTCCCTGCCATGACCAGGAACACTTTCCACTTGACCAGGTTGTTCTAAGCCCCATTCAACCTGGCCTTGAACACTTTCAGGGATGGGCCATCAACAACTCTGGGCAACCTGCTGCAGTGCTTCACCACCCTCAGAGTAAAGAATTTCTTCCCAATATCTAATTTAAACCTGCCCCCTTTCAACCACTACCCCATTGTCCTATCACTACATGCCCTTGTAAGAAGTGTCTCTCCAGCTCTTATATATCCCCCATTAGGTACTGGAAGGCTGCTATAGTATATTCCCAGAACCTTCTCTTCCTCAGCCTGAACAACCCCAGCTCTCTCAGCCTGTCTTCATAGGAGCGGTGCTCCAGCCCTCTGATCATCTTCACGGCCCACGTCTTTCCTATGCAGGGGGCCCCAGACCTGGACACAGCATTCCAGGTGGGGTCTCACCAGAGCAGAGCAGAGGGGCAGAATCCCCTCCCTCGCCCTGCTGCCCACGCTTCTTTGGATGCAGCCCAGGATACATTTGGCTTTCTGGGCTGTGAGTTGCCCTGATTCAGGTACTTTGCACTTGGCCTTGTTAAACCTCGAGGGTCCCATGGGCCCTTCTCAATCTTGTCCACGTCCCTCTGGATGGCATCCCACCCTTCAGGTGCATCAATCACACCATACAGCTTGATGTCATCTGCAAACTTGCTGAAGGTTCACTCAAAGCCACTATGTTATTGATGAAGACATTGGTCCCAAAATTGACCCCTGTGGTACATCACTTGTCAGTGATCTCCATTCAGGTATCAAGCCATTGACCACTATCCTCTGGATAAGACTGTCCAGTGAATTCCTTACCCATTAAACTGTCCACCCGTGTCTCTCCAATTTAGAGAGAAAGATGTTGTGCGGGACTGTGTCAAGGGCCTTACAAAATTCCAGATAAATTACGTACTCTTTCCTTGTCTATTGATGGAGTCTCTCCACCAGGTTGGTCAGGCAGCACTTTCCCTTGGTGCAACCATGCTGGCTGTCTTAAACACCTGCCTGTCCTCCATGTTCCTTAGCAGAGCTGCCAGGAAGATATGTTCCATGATCTTCCCAGGCACGGAGATAATGGAACTGACAAGTTGAGAGTTTCCAGGGTCCTTCTTTCTACCTTTTTTTAAGATGGGTACAATGTTTCCCTTTTTCTAGTCATTTGTGACTTCACCTGACTGCCACACTTTTCAAATACGGGAAGTGGCTTGGTAGTTAAATCAGCCAGTTCCTGGGACTCTGGGACACATCTCACCACATTCCATAGACTTGGGTACGTTCAAGTTCTTCAAGTGGTCCCAAACCTGATTTTTACTTACAGTGGGAGAGACTTTGCTCCCCCAGGCATTGTCTTGTGGACCATACATTTGAGAGGTGTGGGAAGAGAGGTTGCAAGTGAAGACTGAGGCAAAAAAGTTGTTGAGTACCTCAGCCTTCTCCTTGTCCATTGCAGTTTGCCAGCCTTGCTTACCCGGTGGAATATGCCTTCTTCAACCTTCCTTTTCCATTCCTGACCCCATCCTTACACAACCAGACTGTGTTCCTATACTCTTTCCCTGATACTTGTCCCTTCTTCCACCACCTGTGCATTTCATTTTTGGCCTTTAGTTCAGCTAGCAGGTCCCAGTACAGCCATCCAGTCTCTTGTCTTCCTTGTCCAATTTCTTTCACCTGAGTTTCACTCCTCCTTCTTTTGAGATATCCTTAAAGATCTGCCAGCTCTATTCTGCTCCCTTGTCCTTGCGGGCAGTTTTCCAGGGGGTCCTACTGACCTCCTTGAAGAGCTGGAAGTTTGCTTTTCTAAAATGCTGGGTCCTGGCTTCACTCTCTGCCTGGCCCATGTGCCTGAGGACTGTGAGCTCCACCAGTGCATGATCAGTGCAGCCCAGGCTGCTGCCACTTTGACGTCACCCATCAGTTCACTTGGGCTGGTGACCATCAGGTCCAGTATCCCAATGTAGATAATGACAGCCTGCTCTAGTTTAACCATTGAAGTAAAACTGGGAGTAGTCCTAGTCGGTGAGACCTGAGCATAAGATACCTTTTAGAGTGTGGTCATTAGTGTACATTAAATGATGCATAAATGACTGCTCGTGTGGAGAGATTCTCTGTTTTGTTTTTCACACACCAAAAGGTTGGGATTTAGGTGTCATTTCACAGTGCTCAGACCAGGCCTGAAGCCCAGGGGTCTAATACAAACCCTGTCCTTTGGCCTCCACTCCCCCTTTGCCATACATACAGAGAATTAGGCAGAGAATTGCCAAAATTTGCCACTTGAACATAGAGAAGAAGAACCTTTTCTCCTATGTAAAGATGGTGGTGCCCCTCATTGCATCTTGACCCTCATCATTCTTCCAACTCCTTTTAATCTGTATCTCAGAGACTTTAAAATGGTTCCTTTTAAACAGGGGAATTAGGTTCAAATAGCTCCACTGCCTAGAGAGATCTGAATCCTTGTTATTCTTCTCCAGGGTGTTCTTAGATCTCTTCTTTCAATCTCTGTTCTGTTGAAGATGTTTTACTCTGTGTGGACTAATTAAGTACTCAGTGTGTCAGAAGGAAGATGAGTATGAGCAAAACTCACTTGCTGAGTGGTTAGGGCACTCACCAGGGGCAGGAACACACGAGTTCAGTTCTTTCTGCTATGAATACTTGATATAAAACACTTAAAATATTAATTGAAATGTGGATTCCAGTCTCTATTGTTCATGCATTTTATATGAAAAGCTCATTAGACAAAAGCATCAGCTGTTCCTAGAGAAGCTACTGGCATGCCAGACCTAATGCTTTGCATTGTCTGCCCAGACTAGTAGGTTACTAAATCATATTCCTTCCCCTCCATCTGACCCACTGAATCTTGAATTCTCTGCGTTAGCTGTGGAGGCTTTCAGCAAGGGGTGATGAGCACATTAACATCACAGAACAGTCTTCAGCAGAGCTACACAAACGGCTGCTGGTGGTCTGGACCCAGACTGTGACCTCAGTGCCTGTCATTCATGACAGCCCCAGATACACAATGCCTCCTACAGTCCAGGGATATCCAGGGTTTCTCACTGAACTCCCCAGGATTGACCTCAAAGAGCCCTCACAGTTCCTAACCATAAAGGCAATGGGCATCACCTGGCTGGCCCAGCAGAGACAAAGCCTGAAGCACTTTTCCAGCTGAGGAGGTCGGTCAAACTAGGCAGGAGATACAGTAAAATTTCTTGAGATACCATGGAAGACATTAATCTAGTAGCCTTGGCTTTTAGGCTTATTGGCAGGAAATTGAATATGAAGATTTAAATTCCCACAGGCAGAGAATGTGAACTTGTCCCCCACATCCCAGCTAATTAGCTCTTCCTATAGAAAAAGGGAAAAACCGCCCCTGTTTGAACAATTTCTTTGTAGAGCTTAATCCTGTAGGCATTCTGGGAGAATAACTGCAAAATCTAAACCAAACAAGTGAATTTCTAGAACCTGATCAGTCTTACCTGTGTGTTAAGCACAGAGCCTCCTTGCACCCTGCAGAGCTGTGGGTTGCTGAGCCTTGGCAGAGGAAGAATTTCAGGTGGCTGCAATACTCAAACTCAAAACCATCATTTCAGGTGCAAGGGACTGACAGCACTGAAGATGAAACCTCACACTCCTAACTCCAGTTTAAGCTCAGTTTGAGATGTCATCTTCATTTTTTAATTCCTCATCCCTTGCTCCTCAGTTGTAGAAAGGCAATTGAGAAAAAGTGGTTCCTAGGTATAACTTACATAGCAGAGTGGAGGCAGATAAACCTGCATGCCCTATTAAAGATGGCATGTGATTTACCCAGCACTCCTCTTTCCTCTTAGCAATGTCAATGACAATGCTGACAGCCAAAAAATGAGGATCTTTTCTTCGTCTGTCCAGTGTGTTAGTAACACCTATTATACAAAATACTTCATGTCAGGGGACATTTCTCAGAAAATCCAGTGTTCTCACTTCTGGAAATAAGTGGTATCTTTCTCTTGTCCACCCTGAAAGGAGGAAGGAAGGAAGGAAGGAAGG
>VZRV01004440.1:27186-104711 GCA_013398115.1 Falcunculus frontatus | reverse complement strand
GAGAGGGGAGGGAGGGAGGGAGGGAGGGATAAAAGAATGGATCCTTGAACACAGCTCCTGTGCTGCTGCCAGACAGGAGAGTGGTGTCAGAAACCACAAAAAGTGGAAGATCTGCCCCTTTATGTACCCAGAGGAATGCAGAGATGTGTATGCATTTTAATGACACTATTTGTTATGTGTGGGTCCCTGCTTCACAAGTCTTCTGAAAAACAATGTTTAATAGATGGAAAGCTAGCTCTTAAAAGCATCTTGTATGCCACTAGCAGCTTTCAGAAAAGCATGCAGTGAAAATATTAATAAATGTATGGCTGTTGGATTCGAATCATTTTCGCTTCAGTTCACTGACTGATGAAGTGGTTTACATTCAATACTTCCCTCCCCAGGGAGTGAGGGTTACCAAAGAGCCTTATAAGCACTTGACAGGGTCATTTAAATATCATGCATTCTTTGGTGCCTAATTATGAATATTGACAAAGCTGGAAGCAGTCTACACCTATCGAAACAATGGCGGCAGAGGTGACCGCATGGTTGTTTACCATCACCATCTACTTGTGTGCTGTTACTCCTTGCTTTGCCCAGTCAGAGCCAGTTGGCTCCAAAATTCTATTGAGTTGATGTTTCAAAAGGGCAAAGGAAAGAGTTCTTACACAAAATTAAATCAAGAAATGTTACACTTACAATCCTTTTATCAAGATTTTGTTTCCACTTTTTCTATGATTTCTTTTGCTTTCACACATTCACAAAGAAATTTTTTCTTAATATTTTCTCCTTATTTTGCAAGGTGCTTTGTGTTTTTCTTCATTGGTTGTGTCTATTCCTTTGCGCAGTGTTTTCTTTCTTTTTCTGTGCTCACAAATGGCTCCTTACTGATTGTACTAATTGTATGGACTCCACTTGCTGTTTCCTTTACTGTAACACGGTTGCTTTGATGATGTCACATCCATCCATATGCTTCACTTTTAATTCAGTGCAGGCATCTTGGGGAATATCTGTGGGGGTGTGAAGACGGGGTTCTTTAAAAGGGTTGACTCATGGGAATGTGACATTTGTGTGCCACAGCTTTAGTAGCTAAATATACTCTGGGACTGTTGTTTCTGAGCTACATCACATTTCTTGCCAAGATGAAAATGTGTAGTGCAACCCATAGAGTGGGAATTGTGCATTGCCATCCCATTGGCATTTTCATTTTGGCCATTAAGGAATCTGCCCTTCCTATGGCAGGCAAAAAAAAAAAAAAAAGCTCTGATTGGGCAAATTACAACCCTCTTTCCTATTCTCCTCCCATCTCCCCAGAAAACTAAATCAAACCAAACAAAAAAAAAAAGCCAAAAGAACAGCACATGTTCTAGAGTATGTTTATGTTTTGTTTTCTTTCTTGCTGTGTTTTAGTGTTAATTTAATTGTGTGTTTCTCACCTTGGTTGAAACAGTTTCCTTAACCTTGCTGTCTAACCTTCCCCCTGCTGCCATTGTACTTGGTCTTCCTCCCTCCGCAGTGGGAGTCATGAAGCTCCTGCTGTGGAGCACTCCAAGGCTTTACCCTCTACCCCCCAGTAGTGCCATAGTGCTGCGTCCCTCGGTAGTCGTCCTACTAACAAAGGGGGGAGTAGAGATGTCTGGCTCTTCGACAGGTCTCCCTGAAGAAAACAAAGTGATTTTCTTCAAGAGAAGCTGGCCCTGTTCCTCACTGCCCTGCTGCCCTTCTCTGCTGCCTTCTGTCCTTCCTGCCTCCGTTCAGAAACGCCTCATGCTCCTCTAGTACTGGGTTCATTAGTGCAAATGTAGCCAACAGTTCGGTTTTCTCACTCATTCCCTAATTGCCTGGAACATGCCTTTTAATCACAGTTTTGATAAATTGGTTGAAGATTCAGGTTATGATTTTTGTGGCTCTGCTACAGGTTCTTCTTCACAGCATTCAAGTGAAAGTGGCTGAGCTGGGCACTGAATGACAAAATTGTAGTAGTTAGCAGTCTTTAATGTTTGTATTCTTACTTGTCTCAGCACTCATTAGGTGAAGATTGTGAGGTGGTATCTCCTTTCCTTAACAAGCCTTTTGTTGATATCCATGTAACAAAGGTAAAAACGTGATTAGAAGTGGGACATGATGAACACAGTTTACAGAGTTAAGAGTTGCTGGTTTATATGGATATCTGGAGTGCTCCTTTAGAGATGGTATCTGGTAGCACCTATTATTTTATAGATTGTATAATCTATATTATTATTATTAATAACTGCAGCTCTTCCTCTGGTACATCATTAGCAATAGTCAACTCCTCTATTTGGAGAGGGCTGTGCTCTTGGGGAGCCCAAGAGCTGTTCCTTTTAAAACCTGCCTCCAGAAGATATTTCATATTGTACACAAGTGGCAGTGTTACTAAATTTTACTGTGATTATCACTACTTGAAAGATTTGCCAAGTGCTGACAATGCTTGTCTCTGGAGAGTCTGCAAATGTTCAGGCAGATTCTGTTGCAGTGAGACAAAATTATAAGAACTTCAGGTACAGTTATGATAAAGAATGTAAAGTGCTGATATAACAAGATACTTTACAAGCAGACATTAAATGAGCGGGGAAAAAAATCTGTGACAAAACAAAGCTTCAGATTTTTTTTTTTGCATAAATTTCTTCCTTTTTTTTTTGGCATAAATTAAACGATTAATATTCATCACAGGAGAGCTGAGTTTTGCACCAAGAAGTACATTTGCAGAGTTATGTTTTTACACAAAAATATTGTTATATGCTAATATGTAAAAGGATCTAAAAGATTCAAAGCAGTTTCTATGTCAGAGAAAACAGAGGAATGTTATTATCTTGTTGGCATTATGTAATAAATCAGATGAGGAATTAAAGTGGCACAAAATTCGGCAAAACTTAGGTTTTGAGTCAGTATTTGCAGGTCTGAGTGGAAGGGCTTGGACTTTCAAGGTGTCAAGGTGAAGCAAATACTCTATATTTCATCAGTATCATCGTCCTGACATGGTCAGAAGGAACTGATTGACCCTAAAACAAGTGAAAGGCTAGTGGGAGAAGGATGGGATTGGGAAGAGATGTATTCCCCCAAAGTGTGTGCATCTGGGGGGAAACTATGCAAACACTTCTGTACTTTCCCATATCTCACACCATTGTATGCACAAATGTAAAACAATTACAATTACTTTGCAGATCACTAAGTTTCAAGCGCTGAGGAAACAATTAAGATTGAATCAGCCCAGATCCTTCATTTACTATACTTTTAAGTCTTCTGCCCATAGTGTTGTAAAAGAATGTTGTGAGAAACGGAGTAGAGAATGTGCTCTGGTTCTGTCCATGATTCTGTAGCATGTGGCTGAGATTTGGAGTAAGAGGTGTGGTTACTCAGAGCTGTAGTGGTTCACAAATGATTTTACCTAGACAAGATGACATGGGCTTTAGTCCATTTAAACTTGTATAGAGCCACATCTAGTTCAAAATGTACTGACTTTTCCCATTAGGATGAAAACAGAGATTGGTTGGATGAGTGTGCTAAACAAAGCTCTATAGATTTTTTTCTGAAATGTTCTTAAGTAAATTAGCATCAGCTTATTGTAAACATCCCTGTTTCCAGAGGGAGGCCTTATTTATATACTGGTTGCTTGGTTGAAATTTAAAAAAAATTTTTTTTTTAAAACAGACAACCAACCCTATATTTGCCCAAAATGCCTCTAATAAGCAACTTGTCCAGGAACTGAATGTCTCATAAACTAATCTCAGCATACATACTGTGGAGCACTGTTTCAGCACTATGTCAGATAAACACCAGAAAGCCGTTGTTAGCAGTTAAATGGGACCAAATTTCCCAGCGTAGTTTTTAGTGGCCAGATACCTGAGTCACTAGACCAGGCTAATAACTCACAAACATGCCAGAAGATTGATGATCTCACCACACTGTAACCACTGGTATCCTGTGACATGCACCAGGAGGGCTGTGCAGTCAGGATTAAGGGAACACACCAGACTTGTCCAGAGAAATGACACTGATCCTTCTTCTGTTCTGTCTTGCATGTATGAGCTGTCTGCTCCCAGGGCTAAAGACAGCTAATCATCTCAGATTACATCCTCAAGTTCAAACAGTGACAGTAGAAAAGTAATTAATAAAATGGAAATTTTATATAAAATTCATGAAAGAAGAACGCTGGAAGGATGTTTCTGACAACAGGCTTTCTTAAGACTTTTTTTTATGGTGTTTTTATAAGTTTCTCTGAGAACAAGAGTGAAGAGACAGAGCAGAGACAAGGCATTCAGAAAAGATGTCAGGAGCTAAATCCCTGAGCAGGGCCACATCCTTAAGCCAATTTTAGTCAAACATGGGGTTATAATAGAGTACGGGGCAGTGATTTAGTGTGCCTTCTCTGTGACTAAGTCTTCATTTCAAACCTTATGTAAAGAAAGCTCCAGCTCATTTTGTCACAGATTTTCTATAGCAGCCATCTCAAAGTGTAAGGAAAGGAACAGATTTAACTGCAAAAGACAGGCAAGGATGAGGAAATCGAAATAATGGTGGGGTATATTCCAGCACACACCAACTGCTTGTGCCACACTTAAAGAAATGCCTATACTTTAGCACTGGCACACTCATTTAACATTTTTAGAACTCAAAACGTTTCTACATTTCACTGACATTACAGATTTCAGATTTAACTAGCAGAAGTGGAAATGTTAAGTGGCAAGATTAGAACCAAGAGCCACTTGCTGTTTAGTAGCCAAAAAAAAAAATTACATCACTGGTAATAGAAGAGGCTGTGTTGATGTGCAACCCCTGGTTATGAAAACAGAGCTTCTCTGCCCTCAAATTAGTAGATCCTACAAATAAAAGAACGGCGATGTTTAAAATAGATATCATCAAATGTCAAATGTAGCTTCTGGAAACAGCAGGTATCCTTGACCTGTAATTGTCCACCTGCATAGACTTCTAGTCAGGCTATCCATTTCCAGGCTGCAACGAGCAGTACAAGCTTGTCTTACTAAAAGAGGGAAAAACTGTCATTGCCCCAGGACCCTGATGTGCTTTTTCAATAAAAGAGGCCACGCCTAATTTGTCAAGGCGGCTGCTCAGGGTTCCGGGCACTAGAGCTATTGTGTGATCCCCAGATCCCCAGCTGCATTCATTCACTGTCACCCGGTGAGGATAGCTCAGTGGAGGAACACAGACTGCCTCGTGCTCTTGTGTGACCTTTGTAGCACTGACATATTTATCAAGAGCTGGGAACTCGCTGTAGAGTGTGCTTGCTCCACAGAGCCACTGTTCTGTCTAGAAATAGCAAAGCATAATTGGTGGACGGGATGTTGAGTAACATCCAGTTTCATTTTTGTCATGTTTATATTGATTATAAGGAGATGCCGTGCCATATAAAGATGCTGAATCGGGAAGGCAGTCTAGCCCTTTAAACAAGAGATTTCTGAAACTGCTTTGCATTCAAAGGGAATTAATAGCAGAAAATCTAGTAGCTGAAAGACATTTAAAGCAGGTTTTAGTGTTGTTAATGCCAGTGTACAATTAAAATGTCAATATGCTGTTAAAGATATTTGAATAATTCATTTTTCTCATATAGGATGTGCCTAGTTTCAATGAGTGTATTAATTAATAGTTCAGATGTAATGTAGTAATTTTACAATGACCTAAACATTGACAGTCCTGGTCCAGAGAACTTTTTATATGTCCGTAAACTGTCAACTGTTTAATTACCTGCCCTGCAAGAAACACCACCTACATTTTTCTCATATACATTAACTTTTAGTTAATGGTTATCAACATCTCTTTAATTATGTAGGAAGGATCCCAAATAACTTTTCCATTTTTTTTTTAGTTTTCTTTGACTGTAAAAAAGGCATGCTTAATTCTTTGTGTCAGCATGGGCTGGTGCTTACTGATCAACAGCATGTAGTTAATTAAAAAAATGAAAAACCTGGAGAGGGCATAATTTAGGTTTTGCAATCTCAGTTTTATTGAACATTAAATACAGATAACAAATGTCATTGTGTTCAGAAAGCAGTTGTTCCTCTGAATTTCCTTCATTTAGTCAGGTGTTGAGGCAGGTGTTCCTTCAAACTCTTTAATAGTCATTTAGTGAGGCACTGTAGTCTCTGCTATCTTGTTACCATTGCTATTACTTTTGCTAGACTTTAATCATGTATTCTAAGATTGTGCCAGTGGCTGAGAGAGAGGATAGGGAAAAGATGTGTTGTTATTCTCATGTTACAAAAAAAGTGTCTTAAGGGCACTTTATTGAGAAGTTTTTAAGCAGATAGTGCAAATTTACCATTGTATCAAAAATGTGCATCCTAACATCCCTGTGAGGAAAAAAAAAAGGAGTTTTGTTGGCAAAGCGGTAAGTTTTTTTGAAATCTCAGTCCCTCATGCCCAGAAGAGACTTGTCACAGTTAGGCAACTAAATACACAAACAACTCTGTGTACACTGAGCATTGGTGTTCTTAAACCACCAGCTGATAGTCTGACAGCTCTCCCTGCCCCAGCAGAGCAGAGTAAGTCAGGGTCTCTGCTGAAGCAGATTTTAACAGCTCCAATGGCATTAGAAGGGCTTAGGGCAGTTTATAGAGTAGTTTCTCAGGAAGCATTAAGAAGCATTTCTGGCACAGCTATACAATGTAGCAAACATTTGGAAATGGCTAACAGCATATTCATCACCAACTTTGTGTTGGCCAGGATATTAAACTGTTGTTCTTCTACCAGCAACCAAAGATTGCTTATCTTCTGTGAAATAAAATGTCAGCTGAAGGTGCAGCTTGATAGCATTGTCACAACTGGGCATAAACTAGACAGTTCTTTCATATGCCCATCAAGGATTTTTTAATTGGAAAATAACACCAGCTGCATGCTGTCAATAAAATGCCATCTTGTTCATGTTCCATCCCATCTTACCCACAATTGTGATAGAAAATAAAAGAGCAGCTGTTATATAAAAAAAGGAGGTTAGGGGGAAAGCAGGCACATTTTTCAAGCCCTACAAAGCTACTGCTATCCACTATCGTGTTCTTGTAGAAAGAGACAGAGGGGTATTTTTGGAGAGCCTGAAAAATCTGCAGTTGCTGAACACAAACAGTACCAGCAGAGACAGAGAATTTAAGCATGTGCAGAAACATCTAAACAAAGCCTTCGGTTAAAATACTTCCAAAAGTCTTTCAAGAAGCGCATATGTCCTAGGTGTTTTCTTATTCTTTAAATCAGTAAATTTTTATTCTTAAATCAATATTGAGTTCCTGTTTGGAAGCAAGCAGGATGAGTGCAACAGAAGCCACAATGTTGGGCGGACACTGAGTGCTGCTGGTTTTTAAGGATGCCCACTTTTTAAGGAAGTGGCCTTACCAAGTGGTGCAGAAAAGGCCATCAGTAGTGACTTTGAGCCTGTGGTCAGGCCAGGAGAAATTTAATTCCTGCTACCAGCTTATGGCTCCCATCACACAGTTCAGCAATTCTGCATGTGTAGTCATTGCTGAATGAGTCCAAATCAGGGCCTCTCAAAGGAGGGCACAGTGCAGGAGTGCCCTCTGTCCCTTCTGCTGCTGCTGTCCACACTGAACCCCCTGCATTCACCACAGCCTGCCCAGAGGTTTGTGCAGTCATGGCTCATAACAAGGAACATAAAGAGCACTGCTCATTTTTTGCAGATAGAGTTCAGCTTTATCTCTACAAAACAGGGGTCTCTATTCAGTGTCTTAAAAAAATCTTACAGTACTGCAGCACTTTATATGTTTTTTGGCTAAGTATGACCAGCAACAGGCAATGTCCTGAGGCACTCATCCAGTCAGACCAATTAATTTTGTGTACACAGGGTTTTTTCATATCTCAGTGTGCAGTTCACGCTCATTGAACTAAATTACTATTATCAAATCAGCAGCTACTTACATAAACCCACCATCAAGACCTGGAAAGACAATACAGTTTATCTGTATTTGCTCATGGCAAGACAACTTGATAACATCAGCTGTCCTTCCCTGAAAGGTTTGATCTCACCTACACTGTGTTTAGAAAAGAGGAGAATAAATATATGCCACCAAGTGAAAAGAGATCATGATAAAAATTGATAGGGTTCCCATGCTAGGAAAAGAAATGAGGCTGTAACCTCTTATGTGGAAGTCTGTGTATCTGTAAATCAGTAAACATGTCTTGGGAGCTAGTCTACAAATGTCAAAAAGCCAGTCATGTTCCTTGTTACAGGAGCTACCTTCATGTTGACTAACAAGCTGTGTAAGCTCCCTGGTTTTCCTGCAGCAGTGGAAAATGCTGGGTCGCAGTAAGAGCAGGAGCAGAAACTGGACAAATGACTGCAGTAAATCCAGAAAGTAAAATTCGACCCAGTAGCAGAAGGGGTTGGAAGGCTGGGGGAGTTGTTATTTGCAGCAACACTGCTGTTTGTGAGATGTTTGGTACAGCAGACAGGTATGTCTGCCTGATCTGCTGCTGGACAGCTGAGAGGGTGTCTGTATGGGATTTGAGTGTATGTTGGAGAGGACACTTGTTTGCCCACTCTACTGTAGTTAGGTTACTGCTGGACTCAGGACAGCTTTATTGGAGCTGGGGCAGGCACCTGCTTGCCAAAACGTGTCCTCTGAGATGAAGCTGCATGTTCACCTCATTCAAGGAAGCAGACTGGCCATAGTAATTACTGAGCATGTTAAAAGATGTACACAGGAAACATCAACGAGGTTATGCCATTAAAGTATAAATGTACACGCAGTGCCTGCAAGGTTGGGAGGTGCTAAAAAGAATTAGGTTTAAAAAAAAGCAGAGAACTATAAATAAGACAGAAAAATGCGTGAAAAAAGGTACCACTGGAGATTAAGAAAATGATGTAAATTAAGAAAATTAAGTAAGTGAGATCATAGCAGGCATCCAGGCAAGAAGTCCATCAGGGAAATGTTGTCTTTTACCTCAGGATATGGCTGGAGTAACTATGCGTGCTTTACTGGACGTACTATGGATTTGAATTAATGTAACAGAGGAAAGAAGGGTTCTGATATTTATACTTGAAGAGTAGTGAGATATCGAAGAAGAACTAGCAGTAAAATAAGTCTTGCTAACTGTTACAGTCAGTGTTTCAAACTCATCACAATTCCTCAGTCACTTAATGTATTCAAAGGCGGATAAGGCAGTGGGGACTGCAATACAAAGGGAAATGGTAATATAAAACTAATATCAGACATGTACAATCTACTTTTTGCCTACATCACCAGCCCTGCAAGTCTTTCTGGAAGAAGAAGTCCCTGGCAGGGGCATGTTTTAATTCTGAAGTCCAGGCCTTTTGACTATACCTGCTGTGTTCATGAGTGTAGGAGAAATGAAGAGTTAATCCAGTGTTTGCTTTCTGTCATGCCATATACAGTGATGACATTTTAATGACAGAAGAGGTTTCATCCTTCCTCTGTGTAAAGGCAGAGCTAACAAGGGGTGCAGCCATGTTCCTGACATGCACCAGGCAGCCCAGCTGTGTCCCTAAGAAACACAGTCTATGTGCATGAATAAACACTGTTGGCTTGGTCGCATAGTTGTTCAACAATTTAGTTATAATTTCCAGGGGCCTCAGGGAATAGGAAATATAGGGTACTGTCTTCTTATTTGTCTTTCAATGTTTAATAGATGACTCCTTTGTTAGTTCAGCTGTGATGTGTTCACTTGCACTACTAGCTCAAAATTAGCATTTATGTTTTTGTGTCTTTAAAGAAGATCAGAGCTGATGAGGAAACAATTTTTGCTTTTAGATTATATGCGGTGTCTGACATTTAACCCGCATTCTACCACAAGGCTGCTTTGAGCTTCAGGCTGCTAAGCAGAGCTGCTTATGTTGACATTCTGCAAAGTTCACTTTTCCCTGTTGTGCAGAAAGGCCATAGTTCAAAACAGGCTGTATAAAAGGAGAGGAAAAGCCACGGAATTTTTCAGCGACAGCTTCTTTTTCCTTGACACTGTTCATAAAAACTGCTTCCAGAAAGGCACTGGGCTGCTCAGAATACATAATGCCCGCATCAGGAAAAGAAAAAAAAAGGGAAGAAAAGAAACACCCAACACTTGTTCTGTGCCATCACAGGAGCTTCATGCAGTGAAATGGGAACTGTGAAGATGAGAGATTCACTTTGCAGGCTACAACAACTTCTCTAGAGCCCTGAAATCATGCATATTCAGCCAAACATATGTAAATCTATTTTAACCCAGCTGTGAAAGATCCCCTGAAGTAAGCTAATAAAGAGCAGCTGTATATGTTTAAGCTTATCCCAGGCATAGTAGAAAGGTCCCAGAATGTGCACTGAGCTTATTTTACGTCATTAGAGGAAATGCTGCAGACTTTAAAGGAAATTTGTGTTTTAAGATGCAAAGCAGCATAAAGTTTGTCTCTGCCGAGACAAGCTACAAAAGAATTAATTTTCCTTGACATTTGGATTTTATACATCTTGTTTTTAACTACTGTGAACGCCTGTGTTTTATTTTTTTTCAACAACCTGATATGTCTGCTTACTCCCCATCATGCAGAGGCATCTAAAATTATCATTGCTCACTGGGAAAGGGTGAGAGGTGAAGGAATGTATTGAAATGAGGAAAGTTCAAAATGATCAGCCACTGCATACCACCTGCCAGTGGGAGAAAGGCTGTCAAATGCTTTCTGCTGCAAGAGCTGGCCCTGAGCTTAGCCTCTGGGACAAACAAAATTGGGCTGTCTTCAGGACTGTAATGACTTTCGTTATATTGTATATGCAGGAGGTTGCATCAAACAAAACTTCTCCCACACTGCAAACTTAATAAACTGGTTCATTTACAGAAATACTGCTCAGAAGAAACACCATTTCAAAAGTCTTAAGAGATTGCTATTCCAGTCTTTTTCAGGTCTTGTCTCCACTTCAGTGGGGGTGGAAGTTGTCTGAGCATGAATTTTCTGGTTCAGATTTTGTAATCTCCATCTGTAATAATCTCTTGTTTCAAAATTCACAAGTGTGAATTCACAAGGCCATGATGTGAGTTTTGTATGGCCACTGTGGCATGCAGAGTAATTGGATTGCAGGCTCACTATAAAACTATGAACAGATAATTGAAATCCATTCTGAAAATGTTGCTTCAAGAGTCACAAGTTATCTCATATGGACATGTTGATCCCCCTTCCTTTTGTAAACCATCTTTTTTCTATAGAGAGTCGTGTTGGCAGTCATTCATGGAAAGTGGAGAGAAATGATATAATGATGAACCAGCTGAAAGGAGAAATTAAACCATTGTTAAAGATCAGCTGATAAACCTGTCCTGGAGGGATTGTTTCTGAAATAGGTCTGATAAGGGGCCAGAAAACCCTAACAGAGGCCACTATAGCTGATCAGATTGCTTAGATACTTTTCAAGACTTTGTTGCATGTTACTTCGGTCACATTACATATTGATTTTGTTTTCATAGTTCTGAAGTATGATTTCTCCTTACACCTCCAATGATCCTCAGGCTTCTTGTAACTGAAGGTTTTTTCTTTAACAAATTCATTCTCTCTCCAACTGCATGCACCCACTTTTTCTTTGCTAGATACCTCAGACTACTAGCTCAGGCAACTGACTTTGAGAGCCCTAGGGTGGAGTATGAGAGGAGATGGATTGCTGTTCTCAACACAGTCATGCAAAACTTAAGAGTTGCAGACCTTTACAAGTCAAAAATACAGCTTTACTGTGAGGGAAGGCAGAGGGAAAGCATTTTCCAACAGCTTTAACTATGAATGTTGGAGCTGATTTTTTTCTAGCTGGTGACACCAGGAGTCCAGAAAAATGGGTACTGGGTAGTATTGCCCTGAGTCAGCACAATGAGTCCTTGCAGCCAGAACAACGAAGAAGAAAAAGCTTTCTTACTGTTTTCAACAAAGCAATTCCTTTAAACACCAACTCACTGGGATAATAATGTGATCGGTTTATGTCAAATCTTGATTTTATTCCTTCAGGAAAACATGAGATAAGATTTCAGAAGTGCATGGTAGACTTTGGTCATTCCTCTATTTTTCTGTCACTGAAATCTCAGAGTTCAGTCTAAATTTGTCTGGGATTTTTTTTTGTTTGGTTGGTTTTGGGATTTTTTTTTAAATTATTACTCCTAGTTTAAAAAGGGGAAGAAAGCTTGTTCATACCTGCAGGGATTTTCCAGTCTGAAATAGTCTTCTATCAGCATGAGACTACCTGTAAACACATTTCTAACACCTGGAGACACATGTTGAAAACCTATTCAGTGGTATTTTGAAAAGATATTCTGCAGCCCATAAAAACCTCCATTCATAATGAGATTTTTTAGCAGTGTTTCTTGCAAGCTTAAGGAGAGGGAGAGGTACATCCTACAGAGAAGCTTGCACTGAAGAATGAAATTAACTGCTGAGTTTTCCCCTTAAATAACAATAGTAAAGAAATCATTGTGCCTTTCTGTAACAATGGCTTGTTCTGTGGAAAGTCTCAAGTGATTTTGTAGCTGTTGGAGATGGAAGTGGGCTCATTCTCATTTGGCTAGAGAGGTGACATTTAACACAGTAATGACACTCACACCTTAACTATTCTTAATGTGTGGTCAGGAGATAAATATTACCTTATTTCTTGATAGTTATTTCCTCATTTCCCTCCCAAAGCATCATTCTTCATTTCCCACTTCGATGTTTCAAGTTTCATGTGTATCACCCTTTTGGGTTATTACTTTACCAACTGTTGCAGGCAGCTTTCGAAAGATAGACAGTGACAGCTCCCTGCAGATCTGATCACAGAGCGATCGTGGTGCACGTGGCGTGAGGTCTTCTCATTGCTCAGGGTCCACCTCTCCCAGCCATAAATCATTTCTTTGTCTCCACACTACAGCAAACTGCAGTGCTCAGGCTGAAAGGTGTTATTTTTCAGGACAGGTAGCTGTTATTCAGACACGGGAACTTGCAGTGGCAGACCAGATATCGCTGTCTGTCCTGTGAGTTATCCTCACCAACTTCAGCCTGGTTGTGGAAGAGGGCAGCATCCAAACTCTTGTATCACTAAAACAGCCTCTCATCAAGTTATTAAAATGGGGAAGTCATTTTCTGTTTGTCTTCATTCATCAACCAGTTGTGAGTGTTGTAAGCTGGAATTCCAGTTTGTACTACATGCAAAGCATACGGCAGAACTTAGACTGAAAGGAATGTGACTGCGGGGTTTTTCTTGATGTGCTGCCATTCCTGTCACACAGGGATCGCCGGTGAGACGAGGAAATTTGGGTTTAATCATGAGACGTTTCTTTTTATGCTATATGTGCTAAAAAGACACAGAGCTTTTGCTGGGCCTCCAGAGTGGAGGTCTCCTTTCTGCAGATGCCTGTTAATTGCTGTTCTCCTGAGACAGACACCTTACTTCAGATCTCTTTCCAGGGAGACCTTTGATCAGCACTTTTCAACTGCAGCTTTTTAGCAGGTTTTACCTCGCTTTCATTTACTTCTGAGAGCATAAGTCAAAGACTTTAGAGAAGTCAAAGGCTATCATACTTACTCCTTCCCCACAAAAAGTAAGCCATTTAACCTGCCAAGCAAGGAAGTTTGTCTGGTTTAATGGAATTTATTACTGGAAAAATTGTTTTGCCTTTTTTTTTTCTTTTTAATTTCTTTATCCTTTGGGTGCTCATAAAATTGACTGTTTTATTACTTGTTCTAGTGTGATCTCCATTCTAGAGATTGCGCTGGTTGGTCTGTGTTTTGTTGCCTCCTCCCTTTGGCTATTCTCAAAGGCATGTAATATACTTGTCCTTTTCCAGAGCTCTTTATGCTTGTACTTCCTCCAGTGTTTTCCAAGATACCTTACAATGACTAGAAATTGCTTTGGCTAGCTCCTTAAGCAGCTGGGGACAAATTCCTTAAGACAGTTTAAAAATGTCTATTATCTAAATAGGTTTACCTCTTTTCTCTATCATGGTCAGCACTTACTCCCTAACTTTGTCACATTTCTGATCGCAGATCAGAGTGGGAATTTTTGTTGAAAATTGCAGCAGGAAAAGGAGTAAATAATTTGGTCTCCATGTCTTCCCTTATCTATCCTCCTTTAATGAAGTTTTTTGTGTTGGTATTCGTTATTCTTGTTCAGTTATGCTCATGCCATGTATTCCTTAGAATGATGAACTCTATTCCTTTGTGATTATTTCATCTTAATTACATTTCTGCCCTTAGAATTTCTTTCCTATTAGAATTAGAAGGAGCAGAGCATCTCCAAAATAGCTTCATCAGCATTTTCATACAGTAGTCTTTTCAGCACTCTGCACATCTTGCTTTTTAACTTGTTTCTTTTTAGCATATGTACTGTCCAAAAGCCTAAATACTTTCATTAATTGGTGAAAAGGAGCCTCACCTTCCTGCTTATGATACTCTAGCATACAGGAGATATATATCTTAGTATAACTTCTGGTCTTTTCTGTATTATTTTTACCCAGAGACATTCCACATCTGCTTTTCACATCTTCCAGAACTTTAACAAAAGAATATGTATTATTGACATAAAATGTAATGTCTCCTTGCTCATTCCCCAACTACCTTTAGCTAGATCAATGCTCTACTCATGTGATTTGTACAAGCACTAGCTCATTTCAGAATTGAATCACTTTGGAGGTCTGGAAACATTTCTCTAAATGTCTTCTTGACCAGCCAGCCAGCCCAAACTGTGTACCTTACCTAGAAGGTCTTCTGGAAGAAGGAATTAATTATGCAGAGTAGAGTAACACAATACCATATCAGGTCTTCTGTCATTAGATAAGTAAGAAGAGGTGATTTTGCATATTGCAGACTGTTACAGCGCAGGGTATACTGACTGAGAAAATGAATGGGAATGTTAGGAGATGCAGACAAAAGGACATGGGATGAAATTACAGAAAGTTAATGGAGGCGGAAGGATCAGGTTGTCTCTGGGAATCAGAATAGCCATGGAAAAGGGAGACTATCAGGTGACTAGACTGGCTCTTTTAGTAGCCAGAAATAATACTGCATCACATATAGGAAGACCCTGAAGTTGCAAGCCCAGCTGTGATTTGTAAGGGAGAGAGCTTGACTTAAATGGAAGACTTCAGGGAGGTGAGTGTCAGCATGTTTGTGGCATTAGTGACACGACATGTAAGATATGATCCTTGGAGGTGCAAATGTTTGGTGTCATCTATGTCTTTGTAACATTTTTGTAACATTACTTTTATTTTTACCACCACACATCTCTGGAGTAAAATGTTAATACAGGTAATTCTGTCAAAACTATCCCTTTCAAAAGAATAGTTTGCTGTTACCCAAAGTGATAGGTCTCCATGCACTAAAGACAATAGTCAGGGGTATGGATTCAGACCACATAAAATGAAATAAGCAATGTCTTTTCACTTTTGAAAATGATATATTGCAAACAGGAAAGTGCTAGACATAACACTTTAAAAGTATTTAATTTAGAATAATAATTGTATTATTAAATAAGTATAATATGGTGATACTTATATCAGACATATTTTACAGTCTGGTTCTGTGCAGCCAGCCCAGTCAGTTTTCCAGTACATGATGTCTTAAAACTATGTCAGATAATAAATAGCTGTAAGATTTTTTAATAGCAAGTATTTCTTCAAAGCTGGGAGTCTGAATACTTTACTTGTCTTTCAAAAATGCAGGCCCTATATTTTTCTGATTATTTTCTCCATTCATTTTAATTCCTTGAATAATGAGTGCAAAGGAAGGATGCTGGACTTGCTGTGTGGACTGTGTTGTTCTTTAAGAATTGCAGGATAAGTAAAAGCACACGCAATGCAGTCTGTAAAGTGGCATGAACAGTTTCCCTCAAATTTGACATGACTGGGATCACACAATTCCTTAGTCATCCCAGCCTGTGCAGGCAGTTACTGCTGATGTTAAAGTTTGACATATTGATAGACAACAACCACAATTATCAGCCTATATCATATTCAATTCCAGACCACCCCCACCCACCCTGTGGTCATGACAGTAGGATGCTGAGCATTTCTCCTGCTTTTTTATTGCTTGGTTTTATCTGTTCTACAGACATTGATGCAGGGTCAAATCTTGCCCATTTTATTTTATTTACATTTAGGTTAGTGGGATTGCTTGCATAACTAATGACACGTGGAAGTGATCCCTGATAAAAAATAAACTATATCATTAACCTGACATTGTGTCCAGAGAAGATCTGCCTGCCTAGAGCAAAGCCACTAATGTTAAATATCCTTTAGTGTAGAAAACATAATAAACATCAGGAAGGTTTGAGTTCAAGGGGAAATAGCTGAAATCAGGCTGGTTTAAGACAGCCATAAATTTCTGTGTATCAAACACCTGCAGTGTGCACAACATCTTTTCAGCTACCCCATTCATGAACAAAAAGGGTCACTCAGTCTGGACTGCATAGCAATTTTGTAATGTGAGTGCTAATGTTTTGACACTTATTGATAACCTAAAACTGAAGATTTCACGTTGCTTTTGTATGCAGTGATGCAGTTTTGTGCTTAAGGCTATCACTGGCAGAGTAGGACTTAGCCTAAAGCAGAAGACTGAGAGTGCAGAGCTTGAAGTTTCCCCCAGCCAGTAGGAAATGTCAGGCATGGACATGAGTTTTAAGGTATTCCCTTGCATCCTATCACCAGATGCCTGAGAGAGGGAACAGCACTTTCCCCTCCACTCCCCACCATGAGGAAGTTTTAGATAGCAATAGATCTCCTCTTCTCTAAGCTGAAAAAACCAAGTATTTTCATCCACTCCTCATCACTGATGCCCTGTAGCTTTTTCACCGTTTTTGTTGTACTTCTCTGGACACATTCCAATATTTGTATGTGGTTGGCCCTTTTTTCCACCAGGGCACAGGGTTGGGTCATATTGAGCTTACCATAAACCAAAAATGCAATTTCCCTTCCCACGGGGCTGCACTCCAACCTCTTGCTCCCAGTCTATACATAAAAGAATGTTAGAATCATAGCATCATAGAGCAATTTAGGTTGGAAAAGACCTCTGAGATCATCAAGTTCAACCTTTAACCTAGCACCACCATGATCTCTTGTAAACCACATCCCCAAGTGGCACATTAACACGCTTTTTGAACACTTTCAGGGATGATAATTCCACCACTTCCATAGGCAGCTTGTTGCAATGACTGACCACCCTTTCAGTGAAGAATATTAAACTAGTAAGATATGACTTTCCTTTCATGAACCCATGCTGGCTTTGATTGTAGGTGCTTACACCCTTAGGTAGACACTGAGCAGGGATTTTGAGGTTTTTTCTGTGCAAAACACGTTAGACAAGTGCTCAAAGGGACATGCCTGAGAAGTTTGTGCACAGAAATCCATTAAATTAGATTTTTAAGGTGAAGCTTTTCTTAACTTTATAACCATTTTTCCCATCCATTTAAGACTCTGTATCTGATTCTCCAGTTAATCACTGCAAACAATTTTACAAGTGTAAATAGATTTGGCCTCAAAATGCTGCAGAGTCTAGCATGTGAATATCAGCAAGTGAAGGACCACAGGGGACCAACAGTCACACCTTTGCAGTGAAATATAGTTCCTGCTGACTGTGCTGTAACCACTAGACTGTGCTTCTACATACAGCAATTTTGTACGTGGATTTAAATTACAGAACTAGGTTTTACTGCTGCCTGTTAAGTGCTGATGACAAAGAATAGAAGAATCTGCCCTGAAGAAGCAGCTGGGCTTTAAAAGAGGGTTCTCTTAGAAACACTGATTTGAAGATTGCTTCTAATTATATATTGTTTTCTGAGTTTTACTTTCTTGCCCTTACATTTTACTATTAGGACGTTTATATGAACGCGGATCTTATTTTCTTAAATGATCATCTGCTCTTGCTATTTATTCACCTTGTGAAATCATAATCCTCTGTATTGTCATAGCACAATAATTTCTGTGGCACCCAGCTGTGATGTCACGTGCAGTGCTTATGATTTCAAGAGCCATTTTGCTTTTAAATATGAAGTTCATCTCTTGTAAGCAAATATCCCTTCTCCACCTAAATGCTGCAATTAACTTGGTACAGAAAAATGTGAACATTACTATATCTAGTCAGAATACTTAACAAAGGCTTCGGTGAGATAGTGGCAACTCTTTAATATTCTTTTAACATAGTTTGCTGAGGAGTATTTTGGTTCTAATTCTGGATTGTAAATACCTTCTGTGCCAAATACATGAAAAGACCCTATTTTAGAAGTTGATTTACAACGTGAAAGTTTTGTATCTTCATAAAGTCTCGGGAGAGCCTTGGAGTTGTATTTTCTGCCTTGCTGTCTCTCCTATAATAAGGACAAGTATTACATTTCCTTTGAGCATGTGGAGCTTTTAATCCCCTGGCACTTGGGCCCTCTCTGGAAGAAGAGATGGGAGAGATGTTCATTCAGTTCCATGTCAAACTGTGGCTGCTCCTTGTAAGCAGTAAGAACAAAACCAGAAATTAAAAAAAATTAAAAAAACCAACGAACTACAGGCTTTTTGCTTGTGTTTCATTAGTGCAGCTGGCTTGGTGCCCATAACAGAAAAAAAGAAAGATTTTCTTCAGAAATTCAGGGTATTCATTAATGCTGCATTAGGGACTTCAGATGGAGGAGGTGCACTCTGCCAAAGACGCCTCCTCAGACAGCGGGTGCTTGGATGGCCAAGTGGGATTTGACAGTGACCTCTGACCACAGCACACAACCACAGGATGAAGCACTCAGTCAGGTCTTTTAGAAAAGAAAGCATAGGCTTTAGCACAGAGGTCAACCTATTCATGTGTTTAGAAAAGAGAGAGCTTTTAAAATTAAAATAGCAAGGACGATCATCTAGCAGGCTCAATAAATTTCAACACTGTGCTCTATCTTTCATAGTTACTCAAGCATCCTCCTGAAGCTCAGACATGTGACACTGCCTTATAAAACACATGACAGAGATAACAGAATGAAGAGCAGAGAAAGAAGCCTTAAACAGTGTGGGATACACTTCTCTGGTATTTGCTGAGATTCTATCTCCTCTCCTCCTTTTAAAGGCTTTTCAGTGAGAATTACTTACCATAGTAAAAATAAGATGGTATTAGCCTAGGTGAGATCAGAAAAAGGAAGATGAGGAAAGAGTGTGTCAGAGGAGGAGAGCTCTGATCTGCTGAAGTCAGTGTGAATTGCCCAGGGCCAGGATTTCAAACCAGTTGTACTTGTCCCGCAAGTGAATTCCCTTTCCCCTCCTGAACTTTGTAGTCTTCAGCACCAGATCTGAAAGCTATACTGAAAGCTGAAGGCTGCACATGGAAGATGTAGCTGGCAGGTACAGTATGTCTCCAAATTTGAGCAAACTGATAAACAAAATCACCCTGCAAAACACAAACCAACCTCCCAGGGGCATGCCTTTAAATAAAGTAGTTAATGATAAGTAGCCTCCCCCACCTCCGCGCTCCTCCTTTGTCCTTAGTTTGTTTAACCACTGTGTGCTGTCTATTGCAGGAGTGATTCGTGAGAGTTACCTGAAAGGTCATGATCAGCTGGTGCCAGTCACCCTGTTGGCCATTGCTGTTATTCTTGCCTTTGTCATGGGGGCCGTCTTTTCGGGAATCATAGTGTACTGCATCTGCGACCACCGCCGCAGAGACATGGCTGTTGTGCAGAGGAAGGAGAAGGAGCTGACCCACTCCCGCCGCGGCTCCATGAGCAGCGTTTCCAAGCTCAGTGGCCTCTTTGGGGATGCTCAGTCCAAGGAGCCAAAGCCTGAAGCTATCCTCACGCCTCTGATGCACAATGGCAAGCTGGCTACCCCAGGCAGCACTGCCAAGATGCTAATCAAAGCTGACCAGCACCATCTGGACCTGGCTGCCCTGCCAACCCCTGAGTCCACCCCAACCCTGCAACAGAAGAGAAAGCCCAGCCGAGGCAGTAGGGAATGGGAGAGAAACCAGAACCTCATCAATGCCTGCACAAAAGATATGCCCTCAATGGCCTCACCAGTGATTCCAACTGATCTGCCGCTCAGGGCTTCTCCCAGCCACATCCCCAGTGTTGTGGTCCTGCCCATAGCCCAGCAAGGCTACCAGCATGAGTACGTTGACCAGCCAAAAATGAGCGATGGGGCTCAGATGTCTGTGGAGGACCAGAACGCCACCCTTGAGTACAAAACTATCAAGGACCACCTCAGCAGCAAAAGCCCCAGCCACGGAGTTAACCTGGTGGAAAATCTCGACAGCATGCCACCCAAAGTCCCCCAGCGGGAGGCATCCCTGGGGCCCCCAGGTGCTTCGCTGTCACAGAGTGGCCTGAGCAAGCGGCTGGAGATGCACTCTTCTGCTTACAACGTGGACTACAAGAGAAGCTACCCCACAAACTCCCTCACGAGAAGTCATCAGGCATCAACCCTTAAAAGAAACAACACTAACTCCTCCAACTCGTCCCACCTCTCCCGCAATCAGAGCTTCGGCCGGGGTGACAACCCACCTCCAGCCCCGCAGCGAGTGGACTCCATACAGGTCCACGCTGCTCAGGCACAGGCTGTGACTGTATCCCGGCAGCCAAGTCTCACTGCCTACAACTCACTGACGAGGTCAGGCTTGAAACGCACGCCCTCGCTAAAGCCAGACGTACCTCCCAAACCTTCCTTTGCTCCGCTTTCCACGTCCATGAAGCCCAACGATGCATGTACATAATCAGAGGGGGGAGGGGGAGCGGGAGGAGGATGGCAATTACGCAGAAGTTGCCCTTGAAAGCCAGTGTTCTGCAACTGTTATCACTCGCTCCTCCGAGAAGATACTTGTTGCAAGCTGAAGATGTGTTGGATTTCTGCTCTCTGGGAAAAGTGGAATATTTTTTTAAACCCGAGCCATATGACCCATGGTTGAAGGTTTGCAATTGCAGGATTCACCCCCACAACCTGCCAGTTCTTTGCTCAAAAAGACTAACCCTCCATCACAAACATTGAGCCAAAAGCACACAGGTGAAAATGACTGTGACATTTCACCCCCTGCCCCCAACTGCACAGTGCATTCCTGAACTGGGAAAGAGTGCTCTGAAAAGCAAAACAAATGTAAAAAACACACAAACATAAAAAAAACGAAAAAAAAATTTTAAAAAAGAAGGAAGAAAAAAAATTTTAAAAAAACATTTGATCAAGCTAACTCTGACTTAAGAATGGCAGAAGTTTACTACTAGCAGGTACTGTGAAATGATGCCCTTCAGTGTTACAGCCATTTGGTCACAGCAGTTAAATGTCGGGTTGGGCAAACTATGTCATAGATTTCTGCTATCCTTCTCTTTTAATGAATAACATGTGACTGTTAACACAAGTAACTCCTCTTATTTATTGTTCAACTTTTGTTTTTCCTAAGGAACTGACCTGCATTATCATCCCATGAGCAGCTTTTCAGAGAAGTACCTTGAAAGTTATACCTATTTAACGTGAAACCCATTAACTGGAGTAATTAGAACTCTTTTATTTTTCCAAGAAATTCACTGAGTTAGATAAGTTGGAGCTGGATTTCTGAACTTTGTGCCTGGACTGCCTGGTTAGCTGAAAAAAAAAGGGGATATCTATTTAAGTCTCTCAGCTAATTAGCTGGCTGGGCCTCTGACCTAAGACAGCAACAAATACCGCAAGTTCATAACTTCTAAAGCAGCTGCAAGTGAAATTTAAAAGCTGCACATCTGTGCACCATTGCTATCAACATGGCTTTGTCAGTAGCTAATACTTTCTGTGAAGGCACCAGCTTGTGATGTGCCATCTCATTTCACCTTGCATGTGAGACGGCAAACAAAATCCTCAAACAGTGTGAACTAGCTAATATGCCGGCTGTTACCATGCATAAATTATGGTCTTATCACACGGGTTTTTCGTGGGAATATATCTGTGAATAGCCTGTTTTCTTCCACATGTAAATTTGTGCCTTACACCCTCAGTTGTGTATATTTGTGAACTGTAGTATGTAAAACCTTTTTCTTTTTCCCCTTTGAGTAATGCAAATATTTATTGATCCTTCCTCCTCCAAGCCCCTTCAAAAACTGGAGTAAAGACATTGAAAGAAGAATGTGGTGGTTATTGTCGTAACGCCACATCCCTAAAGAAATTAGGCTAGCACCATACCCTCCAATTTGACTTTCTAGCTGTGCCAAGTCCTCTCTCAAAACCACCCACAGGTGGTGATGCTCCCAAGGCACCATGCTGGGGGTTACGCCTTCCCCCGTCTCCCACTCCCCCTCTACAGCATGTCAGCATGGAGATCATTCTCACTGGCAGCAGGAAAATGACTAACACCCTTGTCTGTGGAGCTGGTATGTTCCCTGGCTGGGGACAGCACTGGTGAGAGGGGCCAAGCCCTGCAGAAAGCCCAGCCGCACATCCTGCAGCATGCAGGGCACATGGAGCTAGGACAGGCGGGCAGGCTCCTGCTGTAGCTACCTGCTGCTCCAGAAGGATGCTGCATATACTTCTTTGGGGAAAAACGTGGGGTTTTTTTCCTTTGTTTCTTTGGTGTGACTGTGCATGTAGCTAGCGTGGGAGTGTGTGCGCGCACAGGTGTGTGCGTGTGTGTGCGCGCGCAGGTGTGTAAGTTCCTTTCCAGTCTTTCAGTTTATGCAAAAACGTAGCTGTGTTTTTAATCTGTTACAATAACTGTGTCAACATACTGTAGAAAAATGATGGGGATCGCTTCTAAGCTTTTTATATATATATATATATATATATCTACTGAACAGTATGTTTGAGTAAGGTGGTTGTTTCTGTTTCAATTTGTTTTTTAAAATTTTATACTTCCATTTGTTTTTCAGGGTTTTGGTTTTGTTTCTGAATGATTGAAAAGACAGATTTTAAGTCCACTAGCTTATAGATGGTATATATAAAGTCTGGATGGTCTACACCAAAGTGTGTAACAAGGGTGCTTGCATGTTCTTTCATTTCATCATGGCTTCTTTTATGAAACAGTTTTGTTCACCCGTAGTGAACTATGCAGACTGGAGTAGATAGATCTGTATCCAAAGCAATGTTGTTGTTTTAATAAAAACAAACTGAAAACCCTTTGAAAACAGTAGGTAGCAAGGTAATTTTTTTTAAAAGAACCAACTCATAACCTTTTTACCAAGCTCCAAACCCCTGAAGCAGGGTTCCCTTGATATTATCCCTCAAAGCGTTCTCCCAAAACACAGAGATGGATAATCATGGCAACAGCTTGTCCAGCGATCTGCCTTCACAACGTACACCGCAGTTACTGGGTTGACCTTGAAATGTTCATTTTGTATTCGGTGGGTCTTCTGTTTTCATCCTTTCCCAGCCCCAGTTCCCTTCCACCCTCTGTTTCGAGGGGTTCATGAACCTATGTGTGCCTTTGCTTTCCACCCTTGCTATACACTGGTAGATGCAACAAATTCAGACTCTCATTTGTTGTAAAGTTGTAAAGTATTGTGGTGTCACCAGTTTCCCTTCATTTCCACATCCCCCTAACATACGATTCACAACTTAATGTCAGTTGTAAAAAAAAAAAAAAAAAAAAAGGCAGGAAAGAAAAAGAAAAAGGAGGAGAGATGGTAAATCAAAGCTCTTGATTACATATGGTAATAAAATCAGACTGTTCTACCTTGTTTCTTGTTTCCTGGTTCTGTTGTTTCTATGATGATTTATCCTTTTCCTTTAAAAAATACAAATAAATGCAATGCTGATCATTTAGATCAGGTTACAGTGAGGAAGAAATTTGTTACTTTCTGCCTGTACAGAAGATGGACTTTAGTGTAAGGTGCTGGTAATTAATTAAAAATTAAATCACACATTTGCTCTCCCTCTCTTCATATTTTTCATTTTCTTTTTTTAAGCTTGTTTTTTTAAGCTTGTTCATCGTCAAATATTTAAAAGAGCAAGGCTGGGATTTAAGAACACGTAGTCCACCGAAATAGATGATCATACAGATGTGACTTCATCTCCAGACTTTATATATTGATAACAAGGTACCCTGTATTTTCTTTCAGCAGGCATAAATCTGTTGTGCTTCACGGGCCTGATTTAGAGAGTGTTGTCTGAGCCTTATTCTGCAAGAAAATAGTAGTAAACAGATAATAACAAAAGAGTTTAAAATCTCCCTAGTCCTGAGATTCATTAAAACATATGTGAGTTCTACACCTTGATTTTGTGTGAGATCGCTTATGCACGGCCATTAACTATGGTACAAATAAACATTGGTTATGTCCATTACTAGGCTTAGTGGACTTGTTTTGTGAGAGGAGTAGACACTGTGACAATGTAACCCCATAAAAACAAGGGATCTAATTCAGTAATTTACACTTGCTCATATCATATATGGGCTTTTCTGCCCTGCCAGTACACCCTGTTCAGGACTTGTTGCCTTCCTGATATGTGCCACATGTGTGGCACGCAAATGCAGGGCATTGCCGACACCATTTTTCAGTGCCTTGCCCACATATTTGCCTGGTTTTTTCTCAGTGCAGGCTCCCTTCAAGCTGGGCACACTGGCCTGCAGATGTGTGGTGTGCACGCAGGGAGGGTATCTGCCAGGACTGGGACATGCCCCGAGTGATGCTGAGGGACTCTCCAGCCTGGGGACTGAGGGCACTGTACGGTCACAGAGTGCTCCTCTCTGCTGCAGTAGACCTGCACGCTCCCAGTGCTGCAGCAAATGGGAAAGCAAAAGCTCTCCAGGTGCTTAGGGACCTGTATCATTTTCAGTCCTGCAGCCAATCCTTTGTGAAATTCTTTTGTCTATAGTTGTCTAAAATGCTTCCTATAAGAAGCATCTACAGAAGCTATTCAAAGATTAATATACCTCTATTTTAAAATTAATATGAATGTTCCTCTATAAACAATGATAAGCCCGGAGAAAAGGGCCGAAGAATGCCCAGCAGTGGTGCTGGATGTCTCGTTTTGCACGGCCCCTCTATCTCTTGCCAGTGAAAGGAAAATCCGTCTAAAATATAGGCATGAAGGAGGGATGGCAGGAACGTGCCCTGATGCACAAGCTATTTGGGGTTTGTAACTGCTCTGCTCGTGTGTCCAAAACCTTCTGCCAAAGGGAGGTTTGAGCTTAGCCCCTTAAAGCACTATTCCCTTGCAACACTTCCCCAAAGGTGCCCATTGAGATGGCATGCAGAGATCCTCTGACAGAGACCTGTCTTACCATCTGCTGGGCAGGAGAGATCAGGAGAGGAACTGAAGGAAACACATTGCCCTGGTGGGATCTTGGCCAGCCAAGCAGAGTGCAGACACCCAGAGCAGCACCCTACCAAGCAATGGTCGCTCCACTGAGAACCCACAGCTCCCCACCCAGAAGAGGCAGTGACACTGTGGTGGCTTTTGACAGGGGAGGAGACCACTGAGCTACTCACTGTCTGTTTGAATTATGAGATCTGTCCCCTACAGCGGCTGCTGGTTCCACACTGCAGAAGCTCCCCGGGGCTGAACAGGACAAACAAGAAAACCAAGAGAAAGCAAGGATTCTTTGAGCACTTCACTCAAGTTAGTGTCATCTTATTCATCGTATTAATGGTGCTCACGTTGACCTCATTTAGCATGTCATCAAGGATGCATGCTTTCCTATCAGCATTAATTTGTATACATATTTTTACACAAAATGGAACCCAGCTGAATGACTCAAAACAATGGGTCTCTCTAAATAAATCCTGGTCCACTGCCCAGTTCTTCCCCTCTCCCTCCAACAGACATATATTTTCAAACTCCACAAGAGTGTGATTTCAAAGATAAGTGCAAGTCCTGCTCCACTGCAGCCCTTCATCAGGGAATATTTTGCACCTGAAAGCTCCTCATGTGAAAAAAGATTAGGCAATGGGGAAAAGCATGCTCAGTTCAGTGCACTTTGTTGCTAGCAGGATGGCAATACACATGGCTGGTTTGCATGGAAAAGGTTGCCAGAATAAAGTGCCATAACAGTAATGCATCAGCACTAGAGCAACACATGGTCCAGATGATGGCCAGAGTAATTTTGGATAATTATTCCAGATCATTTTTCTGCCACAGAATTAGAAGGATGTTCTGTCACTGGATTAGGCATGGATTTTTGCTCCCTAAAACTTGTTTATAAAGCTTGTTCAAAGCAATGTGGAGGAGCTCAGGTGGTAGTCTTATCCACCCCACTGCACTGAGGCAAGATCAAGCAAACCTAACCCATTCTTGATGACCAATTGCCTAACCCTTTCCTTGTAAACATATTTTACTCTCAGCAGTGAAAGTCACCCAAGGGATCAACATCAAGCATTTCAGAGTGTCTCAAGAAAACAATAAGCTAAGAAAGTAGGTTGGACTGGCTCAGTTAAGGCCAGTTTTCCATTTATCCAATTAAAGTTAATTTCCCAGAAGTATGGCACCCGCTCCAATGAACAAATGTTAGAAAACACATTGTGTGTGTAATATTCACATGCTTCCTGCTGATGCATGTGTCTGCTAATGAGTCTCTAAGTAGTCTTTTTATTAATTTTTTCCCTTTCTTTTAAAAAGTGGAGATACTTTTCAGAATGAGTACTAAGCCCATCTTCACGTGCCTTGTGCAGAAAAATGATGTGTTAGACACCTTTGTATGAGTAGAAACAGGTAAATAGTCATCTATCCCCTGACTGTAATTTAAACAGTGTAAGTCAGTAGGGAAAGGCTATAATTGGAGTCAGAGTAAGTGAGGTGAAAATTGCTAGGTGGCAGTACCATCTGCATCTTGTTTTAATTAGCCAAGTTTATTGTCAGAATATAAAACTTTCTGCTATTCAAGTCCCTGGCTTATTTCAGCCATCAGTCCAAAGTGATTGCCACATGTCTGGGTAAGCACAATTACTGATCAGCAAAGGAGAATTATCCTCCCCACTGATCTGGCTAACAACTACCGTGTCTAGGAGTAGGGGCAAAAATATGACTAACCAAGATCATTGTCACATCTGCTTAGTGTTTCATGACAAACTCTATTAAGGCTAACAGAACCATTGTTAATTCAATTAGATCGGTGTTTTCCTTTGCTGGCCATGATGCATTTGGAAGACCAGCAACTGTATGCAGAGCGTGGCAGGCAGTCCACTGCAAGGAATAATAGCATCATAAATAATATATTAAGACGAAGACAAATCTAGCATGCTGCAGTCAGAGCACATCAGCCTTATAGATGAATCCTGCAGTATCACAAGGAGGTGGGGGAGGAAAAAAGTAGCTATGACAGGAAATTATAGCAACTGTAAATGACAGGGACTACAGGAGGGAGCAAAACTCATTAGGTCAGCTCTTTAAGCAAAGTGCTGGGGAAGCACAGGACAGCCTGCTGGCAGCCGTTGCGGCCCTGTGAGCCCTCACATTTATCCTCCTTAAAATGAAAAAGCAGACATCGAGTGCTGGATTTAAAGGGAGATGATAAATAATGGACGATAACTGGCAAAGACCTCAGTGGAAACCCATCTCTTTCTCTGGCCTGCAAGCCCTGCCCTGGTATTCAGGGCTTTCACCCTCTCTGCAGAGTGGGACGGGGATGGCTGCACCCTTCAGAGCAAGCAGGCTGCCCCTCCTACACAGCAAACCCCGCATCAGCACCAGCTGAGAACCTGCCCTGCTTGGGAGAAGCACCTTGCCCAGCCTGTGGGAGTGCAGGCACAGGTAGTTCAGGCAGATGAGCCCTTTGTTCCAGCCTGCTGGATTTGGGCTGGCAGGTGGCTCACATCAGCACGTGGGCACCATCACACAATGGCCCGCACCAGGGAGCGAGAGCCGTGATTGCGGAAATCCTGTTCGAGCCTCTTCTGTGTTCACAGGAACAGAAACAGAAATGTACTTCTGCTTCAGCGAATATGCCAGTAAAAAGGTGCTGATAAGAGCTTCCTAAAGCAATTTCTGCCTTTTGGGGGGGGGGGGTTCTTTGTGGTTTTTTAAATATATGTACAGCCTTGCTGCTAGAAAAGACACTCCGTGTCAGAAAAAAAGAAAAATAAAAAGACAACTAGAATATTTTGTTTCTCTGACTTCTGGAAATTATGACATAATTTTATCAATTCTCAACAAATACAATCTAAAGTGTTCAGACTGCTGATAAAAATATTGTTTCTTACGGTGCAGCAAACTGCAGATTGAGCTTTTATTAAATGCTGCATAAATTGTCTGTGAAGCAACCTTTTACGAGATATGGTGGTTCAAACAATTTTACAAAGAGCAGGAGACAAAGAATTCCTTTTACACCAAAATGGTTTCCTAGGTAACACTGCAATATGTAACATGATATCTCTTTGTGGAAGTTCAAGGACTTGTGTGCGCTAGTGTGTGTTTCTCCTGACCCTCTTTTTTTCTCTTTTCTTGGTGTGGTGTATGCTATCGCTAGCCAATTTTACCTTTTGATGGTATCACAAGAACAGAATAGGCCTGTACCACAGCAACCCACAGTCTGAAGGACATTCTCCTCTTTGATAATCAAATTTCTTCTCTAAACAGAAAAAAAAAATGTTGATAGAAACCAAGTCTTTTCATCTGTAGCACTGTGGTTTCACAATAAGGAAAAAACAATGACTGAAAACGCTCAAAGCCAAATTTCAGGTTTCAGATAGTCCTCATGGCTGACCCAGCGCGTTTTCTCATCTGCGTGGAGCCTATACTACACAACAAAAATTTATGGGATTAAAGCAGAAATCAACAGACTGCAAAGCTATTCAAAGCTATTCAGACATCTGGACATGTGTCTGATCTTCCTTAATTAAAGGCTAATAATCCACCCATCTGAGACAAGCACTTGCCTGTGTGCAAGCAGTGTGTCCCCAGAAACGCAGAGTTCCTAACTGGGACAACTCAGCTGCTTATCCAAACAAGAGGTAACTGAATTTACCTGGCTGCATGCCCTTTCATCGTCTCTCCTGCTCTCACAGATGCTAATAGTGACATAGCATTAGGTGCACTTCCTGTACATGTTAAAGACTGCAGAAATGTTGATGTATAAAACCCTTTCCCTAGCCATAGCTGTTCTCAGTATGCTGAAGTCCTTAGCTAGACAGTGCATGACCCTGTGCAGTGCTGCTTCTGTGTCTGTCATCCTCCCAGCTGCAGCCCGGGCACTCAGACCCATGCAATTCTGCCCAGAGCTATGTCCAGTTACTAAAGCATACTGGCCCGAGTGCAGAAGCACTGCCACACTGCATACAAGGCAGCAGAGCCAGACAGACAGGGCCAAAGCCCAGCATGGCTCAAAGCAAAGGCACACCGCATCTCTTGCAGGATATTTTACGAGCAGTTGCTTTGCAACAGGCCTTTGGCTGGGGATATAATTTAGGTCCTAGGGCTCCATTTGCCCAGTTTGGAGAAAGGGCAAGTAGGTGTTTCAGAAATAGTTGCACTTAATTTAAGCAGAATGTCATTCCCAGATGACAGGGGCAGCACTGGTTGCCCCCATCAACATCAGCCAGCAAACCTCCCCAAGTCAACCAGACTGTCTCTTTGGAAAGCACACACCCAGTGCATTGATCCTTACTGCCACTTCCCCTCAGTTTTACTGCCTTGTTGCAGAGGATGGTCCTTTGTTCCTCAAGCAAAGTCTGGGACAGTAGCAAGCTGGAGTGTGCATGGTGATGTATTTGTCTCTGGTGCTGGGAAAGGTCCCTGGAGAATTTCTGCACTGCAGGTAACTGACAAATGGGGGAAAAAATCACAGAACAGAGTCCAGAGAGTTTAGCTCATCTTTATAAGCACAGGATAGTCCAAACAGCAGGTGAGCTAAGAGCTGACGTTTACTGTTGGTGCAGAAATGTGAACTTTGGTGAACTCCTGAATTTGTCAAGTAGTGGAGAGAGCAGCATTTGGATCCAGATGTGCACTCTGGAAGAGTTGGAGTGCATTCCTCCTGGCAACACAGATGCTGACCCAGGGAAACACTTGACTTGAAGCACAATTTCATCCAGTGAGCTCCCTGTTTTAAAACTGTGACAGAATGACAGCTTTTCTGGGCAGGGCCACAGGGCCCCTCCTGAAGAAACCACATTGCCATCCACATTAAAAATGGTGCTGAGCTTCTTCCAAAGTAACCCAGGCCAGACAGCAGTTGATACTCCGTAAGAACAACTGCCCTCCAAGCCAGTAAATCTAAAGGAGCTACCTGACAGAGCTGAACAGGTGTAAGGCCATGCCATGCCTGTGAAGGTAAATTGCAGACTTAGGGCCTGCCTCCACTCTCCTTGTTCGTGTCCCACTAACTGTGGACGTATTGGTTACTCTGTGTGGCATCCAGCAGCTGTACTCATGGGCGTGTTGGAAACTCCAAGGACAAAGGAATAGGGCTTAGCTGTTGCAGCCTGTAGCCCTGTTTTGTTCATCCTCTGCTGTACTGGCTCTGCTGTACTAATAGGATTAAAATGCATTTAACTGAGATTTCATGTTTGAGATCAGCAGGTAATTAAGCCCGCATTGATGCACCACAGTTATATAAACACTTTCTGAATAGAAATGCATCCCACTTCCTTACCGTCCTAAACACTTTATTCAGAGTGCCCAGTTACCAAAGACTTAAATAATTCACATCTACATTCAAAGAGTTCTCCTTTAGTGTAACTTGTGTGTTTAAATATCTCTTAACTGTAGTACACCTGCATTTAGAGTTTTAAAACCCTATGCAGATAAACACACTTACTTATATAAGCCATACCAAATATTAGTCAGTGAACAGAAACCTGACTTTCAAGAAGGGGCTTTCTGAAATGGAGGAGTCTTGAGCTGAACAGGCTGCAGTTCTGGTTCTGTCTCCCAGTGTAACCAGCTCAACACAGAGATTGTTTTAGACGGTCCAGTATCACTCACAATTACAGCTGATACAAGATCTCACTTGATACACAGAATTCGAATGCATTAGGCTGACTGACAGAAAACTAAATAGTCTCCAGAGTATTTGCTTTTAAATGAGCATGCCGTTTGGTATAACAAATGCAACGCAGCAGTGGGGTTTTTGTTCATCTTCACTTTTTAATGAAAGTACGAAAAACAAGTCTATCTGAAGATTGAACTACTAGCTGCTCTGATGATGGAAGGGACTTTACTTATAGTTAGAGTTGGTCTAAAAGCAATAAAAACTAATTTCCCATCTTTGGATTCTGTGACTATGTCATATAAGAGAAAGGATAAACTCTCCCCTGACCTAGATAAAGATGTATGTGGCCTTTCCCCACTGCTTTAATGATGCAAATGAAAAGCTGCCCCACTAGCTCAGACCATCCAGGCAGTGCTTTTGATGGATTTGGCATGTCTACGGGACCTTCACCTCATGAGAAGGGGAACACCTGAGAGTCACTGCCATTCCTGTGGCTGGCACTGCAAAACACAGGTGCTGTGGGAGCTGCAGGAAGGGGTATGGCTTACAAGGATCAGCCAGTGGCAAGGATGCTCCCAGTCCTCTGTGGTGGTTACACAAAAGTGGTCTTTGCTGCCTTCCAGCCAGGAAGTCTGTCTGCATCCACAGATCATTCAACCTGATTTGGAGAATGCGGGGAACCTTCATGTATTTCAAAATGGGTTTGATTCAGGCTGTTCCTTTTAAAATCCTTCTTTTCTCTCTCCTTTCCCTCTTATCTTGCTACGTGCCCTACTGGGACTACTTTGATGCAGGAGAATAGGCTGGATGACCTATTTTACAAGCAGGCAAAGTGAGGACTGAAGCCATTTTGTCCCAGGCTACCTGCAAACCAACAGCAGGGACAAGGGCAGTCACAAGGTCCCAGGTCACTGTCACATACATTGTCCTCTGAATTGCCTGGCATAACTGGCAGGTTTGAGGAAAGGCACAACTCCAGAAGCCCAGAGAGTCTGGTGGCAGAAACAGAGAATAAAAGGAAAGGGGGTTGAATGGAAAAGAATTCTCTTTTGTGAAGAAATTCCAAACAAGGCAGGCACATGGGTATTCCTGTTTCAAGCAAAAAGAACCAGGAACAAAACGGAACCTTCCCATGGTATGGGAGAAGAATAAAAAGCTGCTGGTGTCAGAGCAGGAAGGAAAGCAGCCTTGCTGCCCCAGGGGGTGAGGGTCATCTGTTCCAGGGAGGGTCTACAGAGCCCCTCACTGCCTTCTCTGGTAAGGTGTGTTTCCACCTGCAGCTACAGGCAGGGCACGAGCTGAACCACCACTTCACGCCAGCCACACGTGCCCCACAGCTCCTGCCCTGGGTGCTCACAGCACATCCTGCTGCCAAGGCACAGGCAGGCAAACGGGATGCCTCCAGCACCAAGGAACTCCTGCTTTCAGAAACCCTCCTAAGGTGAATTGATCAAAAAACTCCAACTTTACTGATTGATTGATTGATAGACAGACATATATCTAAAAATATATGCAATAATATAGATATAAATATTCTTGTGGTTTACATGTATGATATTTAAGATATATTAAAATTCTATTAAATGTATTTTATATCTATTAGAAAGAATACTCATCTTGAGATAATGTGACAAATTAACTGTAAATATTCAGCTCTTGGTACACTAACTTGTAGCCTGTTCACAGCACTGGGGGTCTGCCCCAGTACACTGCATCCTGGGCTGTGGTGGATGCGAGGAGGGAACTCCCTTCCCGAGAAGCACTGCTGTTGGGGTAAGGCACAGCAAGGTGCCCAGTAGTCTCAGAGACCTCACCTCTCCCACAGAAATGAAGTATGAAGGGCAGAGTCACAGGAGGAAGCAGTGTCAGGGGTTGGGGGACTTGCAGCAGCGGGCTCTTCAATGAGTAGGGTAGGAGTAGATGGTGTTAGAAAATCTGCTACCTTCCCATAAAAAAAAAAAAATAACCCTATGAGACTAAATTTAAGTAATTTAAGAGAGATGGTGTGGTTTCACTCATGCAGGTAATCAAAGGTTACCTCACTTAAAGGAAAAATAATAGTGTAATATTTAGAGCAATAAAAATGATGAGTGATTTGTTTCCAAATTGTGCCAAAGACAAACAATCCACAGAGCCAGAAAAGTTTTCTTCCCCTACTCCTCTGGGGAATGAGGACGGCAGGCAACCAGCTGCCTCCTGCCCAGGGGGCTGATGCTGGCCAGAAGCAATTAAACACTCAATTGTAATTGGGCCTTGGTGAAGATACCTCTCTAATCAGTCATCAGCTGTACTGTGGCTGTCAAAGCAGCTTGATGTTCTTCACTTATCCTTTCTCTCTATTTATTTGTGGAGGGTTTGTATGTGTTTATTTTTATTTTAAGTGGAAGCCAGTGCCAGGGCTACTACCTGCAGCTTTTTCAGCTGCTGTCCCTTTCCCAGGGCTGTTTTGTGCTCCTGGATAGAGAGAGGAGGGAAGGTCCTGCAGAATGGGACCCTGAAGTCGATAGTATGACCAGCATGATGCAGATGGCAATGCCTTTCTTTTCCTGCTCTCTTTTCCTGTCATGCGTGCCCCTCAGCACTGGCACAGGGGAAGAGGAGAGGGTGCTTGCCATCCCTGACCAGCAGCTCTGCCAAGGAGGCCTGGAAGGTCTTCAATCCCAGCAACTTGGAGTTGAACCACATCCTTTTCCTCCTTCCTCTTGTCTCAGGATGTTTTCAGTCCCTTCTGTGACCGTGGCTGTGCCAGAGAGGAAGCACTGGAGAGCTGAAACACCCCCCAACACGGGTTAGCCAAACTCTTCTGAGCAGCAGCATGGAGTGGCTGAGATAAACCCAGGTCCGCAGACCACACAATGAAGTCATCATTTTTTAACATATATTTGTGCATGTTACAGAAACCAGATGTATTCACAGGCTCACAGGACAGCTGAGGATGGAAGGCACCTGCGGATGATATTCCATCCAACTCCCCTGCTCCAAGCAGTGTCAGCTAGAGCTGGCTGCCCAGGACCACGTCCACTTGCATTTCAAGTATTTCCATGGATGGGAACACCACAGCGTGTTTCAGCAACCTATTCCAGCATTAGATTGCCTCCACGGTAAAAACAGTTTCTTATGCTTAAGCTGAATTTCCTGTATTTCAGTGTGTGCCCATTGGTCCTTGTCCTGTCACTGCATACCACTGAAAAGAACCTGGCTCCCTACCATCAGGTATTTGTATATTTTTATGCAGGTTTTTTAATACCCTATGTGTTTACAATAAAAATAAAAGCAGACTTCTGTAACTGAAGCAAGAATTGAGCCAAATAACACATAAAGAAAGAGAGGCAAACTGCCAGGAAAGCAAAAGTGGAATGCAAAGCTAAATGGTAAAATAAACAATAAGCTTGTCTGTCTGCATGTAAGAGCATCAAGATTTGTTGTCAGATGCTACCAAACTTACACGGATTACATGTTTTCATATCTCCTAAAATGTGTGTTGCAGTCAGTGTGAAAACGATTTTCATTGGCCTAACACCACCTTAATCCCCCACTGCATTCCAAAATCTTGCACTGCTGCAAAGCACATCTGAAACTTCAAAATTAGAAGGTGTTCGAGGCATTCGGATGGGGCAGAGAGGAGCTGCCTCAGTGTGGCTGCACAGCCCCCAGCCCATGGTACTTCCACAGCAGCATCAGCTCAAAACACCCACCTGGCTAAGGCCACTGTGCTCCTGCTGGACAAAGCCTGGTGATGCATAAACAGCAGCAAACAGCCTCTTGCAGTGGAAAATATTGGACAGCCCTAAGCACGAGTACACATTTACCCACATCCTACCATGTCCATTAATGCAGGTAATGTTACTGCAATTAAAACCCATGCATTTTCCAAGAAACCGCAGTTAACCTGACTGTTTAGAATAGCATATTAGAATAATATCTCAGATGCCACTATGTGGTAGGTGCTGGTGAATAACAATGTTTTTAATGGGAAGTACTTCATGTAACATTCTATTTTGAAGGGCTTTGTACATTAAGGAATTTTCCTTCTGAATAATTCCATTTAATTTCTTTGCTTTCATTTAATTCAATGTGAAGTAGTAGCATGCACAAGCCTGAGTCAGGTGATTTTATTATCCTCCGGGTAAAGGATTACAGTAAAATAGTCATAAAATCTCACTAAAGGCCATTTGGAATTTTTTGGACCTTTTTTGAACCCACCTTCATAGCTACATCCACCACATTTTCACTTGACGAACTTCTGGTGTATTTACCATCGGATAAAGGACATTTCTATAGGATACAGCAGCACCAAGTGAGACCAGTCCTTCTGGGTAGCGAACGCTGCTGGACAGTACCATGCTCTGAGTCTCAGACTTCTCCTCTCTGTTTCTTTAGGCCTTATTAAAGCCCAAACTGTCATAAATTGAAAGGGCTTTTGGAAATTTTAGCTGCAAAAGCTCATACACTTACCTCTCTAATCTAATCTAATCTTATATGCCCATGTCTACTTTGGATGATGGAGAGAAGTAATGTAATCTATAACAAAACGAAACTCCAGAGGAGACTGAGGTTGTGGTGGCTCTGATTTTGTGGTCATCCATTACTTGTTTTGCATTTGAGGGGAAAAGGCTTTACAGACAATTTCTTATTTATTGGTAACATATAAAAGAAAAATATTTCCAGGTGAGCCTAATCACAGAGGCTTCAGGTTGCTGTTTTATAGAGAGGTAAAACCCCTTCAGCTGGCAGGGTACTGAGCAGGAGGGCAAATATCCACCATGTGCAGTAGGCCTTACAAGCACTGTGGGTAATAAATGCCAGTCAAGCAGGGTTGGTTTTTTTTTTAAGTATAAAATAATTATTCTGCCTAAAGCTTTGTATTTCCTCAAAAAGTTTACAAGGAAGATGGAAACTAAGTTTTCTGCTTTTACGCCCCACTTTCTTACAGACTCCCTTTTTTGTTGTTTATAGAAAAAACAATTCATTCTTCTAGGAATGCAGTTTGTGCCTCTTTATGAACATGCAAAATGGCTTTATTATAATAAGACATTATTCTGTTTGTATCATTTATTGACATCTCTGAAGTCTTTTAAAAACCATGGATGAAAGGTGCAATGCAAGTGCCAAGTACATCATAAATTATTAAATATTTCTTCAAAATCTGCTTGCTCAGTCTTCATTTCATCTGCTGATGCCAGATTTCAGAATGAGATACACAAAAGGCGTTTATGAAAGTTTCCCTTCCTCAGCATCCTGCCTGTGCTGTGCAGGATCAGGCAGAATCAGAATGAATAAGAACGTATGCCGTTTTCTGCAAGGAATTGCGCACTTCCCTGGGCGACCTGACACTGCTCTGCACCTGAGAAACTTTGCATGCCACTCGTGTTTCAAATTAAACATGAGGAAGGAAGGAACGAACGAACGAACGAAGGACATAAGTTGATTATTTGCAGTTACTCCATTTGAGTCTGTGTCTCTCTCACTTGAGTGTCCCTGCAAGGCAGGGCTCCTGGAAGCAGCGAGGTTAAAAGCAAGCACCAGCCGTGTACAGCCCTGCCCTGCCGCTCTGAACAGCCGTGCCTGGCTAATGCAAATTACGCTGCTGCTGCTGGGAATTTAAGATCTATATGAACAAGCTGTCAGTCCAAGATCTAAAACTTATTCAGTTATTCAAACTAATTCAATTTCATCACCCAGCTCTGACACCCCTGGCACTTGCTGCAGACCATTCTAATGGGAAGTGATATGTAAGTGCAAACACCTGGGAGGCAGACGGCAGGGGGATTTTTCTGATACAACAGTCATCACCACAGTTGTTAACAGCAGTGGCATTTATGTGATCCTAATTATGCTGTAAGTATAAGACAGACAAGGAAGACTCACACTCCTCTTCCTGCACTGCTCTCACACCATCTGCAGGCTCCCAGTGCCCCTGTGCAAGTCGCCACACCTCGCACATCCCCCACTGCCCTGTGTGTCCTGCACCGGCCATCACAGTTGGCTGGGCTGCCTCACTCGCCCTGTCCATGGGCAACACATTTCCTGTCTTGAATGTCCCTGGTCGGGCTGACATCAGTATTGTTCAAGCCTTCAGCATCTCCTAGGTCAGACCAAGATACCAAAGAGTAGCCAGGAAAAAAAAAAGAAGAACAAGAAACAAGAAAATGGTAGAAGCAGTGAAGTTTTGCCTGCTAGTTAGCCTCCAAACACTGCACAGACCATTGTAACTTTTAGCAGACGCAGTACAACCATTTGCCATGTTTGTATTCACATATCTTTCTGAGAGTCTTAAGAGCATGGAAAAAAGTCTTGCCTTAAGACGAAGTTCTGGTTTATGCTAAGATTCCCACCTTTAAGGTCCTCCCAACCCAAGCCAGTCTATCATTCAAACGCCAGCAAGTTCTAGACGTGGATGTTTTGGTTCCAAAACAATATTGCATAAATTGTGCATGAAGATAAATTACCAACTGGATCTCTGGTAGATCCTATAGCAGGATTGGTAATGCAGCTAGATCCAGCTGGGTTCTCACAGGAGTGAGTCTTGGGCCAACCTTATTTAATATGTTTTCAATCGATATTCCAAAAGATGATTTAAAATCTTCAACAAGGTGCCTGTACTGGTCACCCAGCACAGAACAGTGAGCAGGACAGGCTTGGGGCTCCTGAATGAGCTGAGCTGAATGCCACATCTCGGTGATTTTTTCAGTTTGCAGGAACCTACCACCCTAACTGGGTAATTCAGGTGGGATGCAGGGAAAGGTTGGCTCCCACATGCCATGTGGGCTCAGTCTGCACCTCACCCTGCAGGAAGGTAGTGAGAGCCGCGTCTCTGTAGGAAAAACATAGAGGAGGTGGTCTTGGTCAGTGCATGCAGAAGAGGAAGCGGGGTGGTTTTTGACCTTGTTGAAGGACACAATCCAGCTACCAGGGATGTCACAGCAGTGTCCCAACACCTCTGCACCATGCGAAGCCTGGGCTGCATGCTCTTTGACTGCTGGGATGTGGCCTTGGGGGTGTGAGGTGGCTCAGCCTCCCCAGCACCTTCCTTCATCTGAAGGATGAGCAGGGAGGCCACCAGACAACTTAATAGTCTGTGATTTACCAGGGGCCACGCTGAGATCACTTAACAATCAAGAATTAAAATGTCCAGGGCTCTGCTGAGATGCTGTAGCTTCTTTCAAAGCTGCACCCACCAAGGTCAAAAATCCAAGGAGGTGGAAGGTGAAACAGAGATGAAGTGACTTAGTTCAGGTTTTATATTCCATTAGCAGCCAAGTCAAAAGCAGCACCTACTTTCCCTGCCCTCAGCCTTGCCCCCAAGCTGAGTCTTTGCAGCCGTGGCACTGAACAAAAAACCAGCTTTTAAGGAAGTTTATGCAATCGAGTTGTTTTTTTAAATACAATGGTAGTTTTCAGCAACTTGTAAAGCAATTCTGCATTCACAAGTCACAATTACCTTTGTCGTTAAAAGGGTTGTGGTTGATATTTTATTTTTTTTATTATGATTTATGTTTGGAAAACTTTACCTTTGAAGCTTCTTCAACCACACAGGCTAATTGTGTCAGCTAATGTAAAACAAGACAGAGACTCAGCCTTCTTCTTCGGACAGGAGGGCTCCTTGAAAACCAGAAAGGCTGCTCCAGTCCCCAGCTGTGGCAGCAGTGTCTGCCAAAAGGGCTGGGAGTGTACCAGGTCATTTCAGACCCAAAGGAACCATGGTATTCATGTTCCCCCTTCCGAAAACATGCAGCTGAAAAAAAAAGAAGGAAAAAAATACCATCCTTTAAAAGGCATTTTTGACAGCACTGATAAACAGGTCAACCTTGGACTTGTTTCATCACAAGAAAACAAGGCCATAATGGCACAAATAATGCACCATAATGGTGCAAACACCAGTTTGCTCTGCTTTCATCACACAGAAAAATTGATTCCTCCACTGCAAACAATGCCAAGAGGATCCCAGACTGGGACAGATGTGCCCTTCTGACACACCAAACATTTTGTGGGGTGGACAAGCAATGATATATGTCAGAACAGTAGGCAAAATGCTCTTGACTTTATCTTCTAACATGTTTGAGTACAAAGAGTGAGCATGGTCAAAAGAATAAATACTGCAGATCCCTCAACAGGAATTTTCCTGATGAAAAATTGCTTTCTTTTGGCATTTGTTGTGCATCTCAAATAAACCAAATATCAGAACAGAAAAAATATTCCTACTTGTTCTCAAATCAACAGTATTTTCACTTACCATTAACATCTTGTGGATGTGCAAAAAAAAAAAGCTATAAACATGACTGTGGGCCTTGTTTCTTTTACTTTTCAGAGGTAAAAACCCATAAATATCTAAAATATTCTTTGATTCCTTTTCCAGACTCACTGAAAACAGTAGAATTGATGTAATTTTGATATAATTTTCTCACACTAAAGGTCCTTTTTTGCTTAGGTCTTTTTGAATGACTGTGTTCATGCTGTGCCAGTTGTGGCTGGGTTGGAGGTAATTTTCTTCCCAAGAGGCTGGTGTGGGGCTGTGTTTTGGATTTGTGCTGAACACAGGGTTGGTAACACAGAGGTGTTTCTGTTATTGCTGAGCAGGGCCTACACAGAGCCAAGGCCTTTTCTGCTGTTCATGCTGCCATGCTGGCAAGAGGGCTGGTGGTGCATGGGAGGCTGGGAGGAGACACAGCCAGGACAGGTGACCCCAACTGACCAAAGGGACATTCCAGACCGTGTGACACCATGGTCAGTGCTTAAAGTCAGGGGAAGAAGGAGGAAGGGGGAGAATATTTGAAGTGATGGTGTTTGTCTGCCCAAGTCACTGTTACATGGGATGGAGCCCTGCTCTCCTGGAGATGGCTGAACACCTGCCTGCCCATGGGAAGCAGTCAATTAAACCCTTGTTTTGCTTTGTTTGTGTGAACAGCTTTTCTTTCCCTATTAAACTGTTTTTATCTCAACCCACGAGTTTTCTCAGCTTTTAGCCTTCTGATTCTCTTCCTGATCCTGCTGGTGGGGTAGTGAATGAGTAGCTGTGTGGGGCTTGGCTGCTGCCTGGGGTTGAACCTCAACACATGTAATAGGAAGAATAAGCATCACCAAATAATTATCCTATTATTACTTAACATGTAAATTGCAGCAAGGCATTAAGGACCTTATAATACAAACCTCAACCCTTAGGAAATGCAAAGCATACAAACCATGGATGATTCCTAGCACAGGAACCCCAGGGAATGCCACATTGAAGTGGAGGCTACCCAGGCAGAGAAGGATAGGGCCCTAGCAGCCTCCTAGCTTTTTTTCTTTCCATGCCTTTGCATATTGGGAGCAAATACCTCTAACCTGATTATTCTGGGGGCAGATATGAAGGAGTTATGGCACTATGGCTTTTTGCTCCCAGCCAGCCCACAGGGACAGCCTTGAAGCTAGACAGAGTGCTATGCACTGGTGCAAGGCAAATTAAGTACAGTAGGACCAATTTGCAAACAATAATCTCTCTTTATCAGTGCGTCTATTTATCAGTATGAGGAGGAAAATCCAAGGTTTGGGTTTTAGGCTACTTTGGGGAAGGAACAGAAAAAGAGGGTTGTGAACACATCTTTTGCCTGATCTTTCAGTAAAAAAAGGAATATGGGTAGGGATAGCTGGTAACAGCCAAGCTCCACTTTAAATGGCAGTAGGTCACACTCACGTGATACTTTACGAAGAGGGCAAGGTCTGGTGCTAGCTGTAAATGGGGAGAGCAGCATGTGGGAAGCAACTCAGTTGGCAGGCAAGGACCCAAAAGGTCACGTAATAGGGTTCAAAGTCTGTTTAACCATGCACAGCCGCGCTGGGAAAGAGCCTAATAAAGCATGAGGTAGGTGAGGCACAGCTTTCTGCATCGAATCACACTGTCTGGGCTAACTCACTGGAAAAGCAAAGCCCTCCTCACAGCAGCTGTGCTGTTAATGGGTGCATCCCTGAGCTGCCCCCACCATCACTGGGAAGGCACACGTGGGCTCACAGCCCCCCACCACCCGCCTCACATCCCCCATCTCCATCCCATGGGTTGGGGGGGAGGGAAAGAGCAGGCACAGACAGCTGTGGCCAGACTGATAAGAAAATCTGGGGATTTACGTGGTTCTTGTAACCAGATCTCTCATCCCCAGAGGGGCTGAGTGCATTTCACTGTGTGCATTTTGCCACCTGCCCGGACAGGCCTGCACTCTCCTTGCAGGAGGGAAATGCTCTGTAGGGCTGCTCACCCACAGCACTGCAGGGATGGCAGAAATCAGGGGGGCTGCAAAGCATCTGGGCTCTTGAGAAGGCTCATCATCCGTCCTTTGGGGTGTCTTAGTGTATAAAGAAAAAACAAAGCAGAAGATGGCCAGGAAGAGGATGCCTAAACACACATGGTGGCAGCGCTCAAAACCCCATAGTATCAGCAGTGGCTCCTTCAAGGTGCCAGGATACCACCCTTTCCTGTCCTTGGGAACCCAAAAACAGGGCAAAGGTCAAGAGAAAATTACTATGCCTAAATCCCACCAGACTACCTCACCAGCCCTGCTGGCTGGGAAGTTACAAGGCATTTTTCATCCATTCAGAGGGATTATTTAAAGCATAAAATACCTGAGGGACTCCAGGCTTGGGAGAACAGAAAGCATTTGTCTAAGCTTATTTCAGGGAAAAGAATACATTTCCTGCACAGTTAAATGTGAATGCAGAGGCTTTTAACCTATAAAAGCACACAAACAAACCGCACAACAAGAGCAGTTCAAAGATTTCTCATTTACTTAGAAGCAGAAAGACATGACAGCAAAAACCTAGGGGATGAAGAGCTTTGAAAAGGGACATTTTAAACAATGTTTAACCTAGTCCTGAAATACTTCAGCCCACATTCAGCTAAAAGTTCAAGAAAGAAAAAAGTACTAATTCCTTTGAAAACGTCCATGAAACAACCCTACTTGTATTCACAAATATATTTAATTAGCTGTATGTTAAATTGAGAGAGTCTTTCCTGTTAGACCAATATTATGCATCAGAAAGGAATTATCCACCTTTTTGTTTTATAAAACAGGCTATTTGCCAAACGCTGTTCCACTTAGCAGGCCAAATTTTATTTCATCATATGATTTTATTTGTCTTTTAAGATTGGTTCAAATAAATCTTCAGTAACTTAGATATTTTTTAAAAATAGAACAGTCATTATTTGAACTGTAGAAATTAATTTTTTTGGTCTTCTGCAGTTCCATATATGGTTCAGGACTCGTGTGCATGATTTATGTGTACGCATAGCTACTCCTAACACTGGCTTGAGTGCTCCCCCGTCTTTGCAACTTGAGCTGCTGCATTCAGTCACCTGATAAGCTGTTAGAAACCAGAGCAAAGAGACCAGGGTGAGCAGTGTTCTTTTGCAGACCACTCCCAGCAATGAGACTGCACCTTGGAGGTTGGAGAGACTCAGCAGGGGAAGGTTTTCTGCCCTACATTGCACCTCTTTTATATCCTGCTCTGCACTGAGTCTCTTCTGCTCCTTCCCCTGGATAGATGGTGGTATGGGATGGCTGCTTACATCCTGGCTACAGCACAGGACTCCAGGCACTTTTTAACCTCTGTAGCCTAAAGGAGAAACCCTAGTAACTGGCAAAATCCTTCTAGAGCACAAGTTCCTTTATGAAGATTAAACACATTTACATGCCTGATTGACTCCCCATCTCTTTTCAAATCTCATCTGAAAACAAGTATTCTCGCTCACTCAGATATTATTTACTGCCACGCTTTACAATTGGGCAGTACAGAAATCTGTAATTGTAGTTTGCACAGGAGATTATACATAAAATAAATTAGAATTATATAAGTCACCCTAGGGAACTATATTAAAGATGAGCACATAAAATACAGTCCCAAACATGCTCTATTGCCAACTCTCCTGGAGTGTTCTTGATCCTTGTCAAGAGCAACATCTCGGGCCCTGGAGCATATGTGGGCTTGGTGAGCACATCACAGGGGTGCAAGAGGCAGGGCCCAGGCTTGAGAGGTAACACCAGCTATGACCTGTCTGCAGGTAGAAGGACCATCTTCTGGTTTTTCACCAGAAGGACACTGTTGGGATCAAACTCCCCACTCTCCCCTATGCAGGACTGACCATAGCTAAGCAAGAACAGTGTGCTATACAGTTGAAGAGCAGCTGAAGTAGGCCTTCAGCAAGCACAGGAGGTGAAATATTAATGGAAAAAAAAAGGTAATTTTTAATTAAAGAAAAAGATGGAGTGGCTAAATATCCAGATACTCTGTTTCACTTAGGGTTATACTTCATGAATATTTGAGTCTCACAGTAGTTCAGGAGCTATGTCTATGAAACTTCTATAAACATTAATTATATGCCAGAAACCATATCTTCACACTTCAGCCTACAGAAGTTCAGATATATCTAACCCTCTGACACCCAGCAACAGCTTCCAGTAGCCTAACATTAGATAATTAAAGGGTTTCTCTCCTTGTGATACCCAGTCACTTCATGATCCTCTTAACAAACTGACTCACAACAACAGCTTTTGAGACAGGGAGATGCTACCCCATTATAGGGCCAGGAGACAGAGCCAGCAAGAAACTGAAAGGAAGGGTGGTGGTGGAGGGGGAGGTGGAAGCAGGACACAGCCAAAACCTGCCACCGAATCTTCCAACTGCTGACAAAATCTGCTGAGCTCGCAGGGGCTGGCAGGGCCCAGCAGGATGTGCTGCCCTGGGTATGCATTAGCTAATTCAGACAGTGTAACTTGGCACACCTCTGCTGCCTTCAGCAGCGCTCCATCAGCCTACACCCACCAAGACTCTTGGACCTGAGTCTAAAAAGTATATATTTCACCCACCTTTGATAGTTCTTGTAACAAAATACCGTAAAGTGCATTGCTGGAACCAAATCTGCCCCAGCAGGACACTGGAGTGGAAAACCTAAGATTTCTTTCTGTCTCTCTGATAACTACTCTCACTCACAAACACGGTAACATACACCAGCAAATGCTTTTTGCGTACCTATGCATTTCTCTGAAGGACAGGAACGTTTTGCAATTCATTTCTATTGCTACTATTCATTATGCTACTCAATTACATTAAGTGCCCTAATTACTTATTTACAAAGGGTTAGTAACTCTGTACCTTTTACCTGACCTATATACTAAGCCTGGAGGCAACACTTTTCTGCATGCGTCTCTCGCTAGTAGCAGCTTTCAATAGCCCTTTGTTTCCCACACAGCATCAGGTCGGCAGAGTTTTAGAGGGAAGCACGACTTTCAGTTGATGGTGAGCCCAGAGCTGGGCGAGCCTGGGAGGCCTGGTGCTTTCCTGCACTAATCTCACCGTGGTCTCTATGTTTCTGCTGGCGAAGACAGGAAACCCTGGCCTGTGTTCCCAGCAATGGCATGCACAGACTGGGGAATGTGACCTCCTCGAGGTGTCCACAGAGGACAGTAGGCTGTGAGGTATGCTGTGTGCCAGGGCCACCTCTGGTGGATACCTGCCTGATGGCACCAACCCTGGGGCACTGGAGATCCCACCAGCTCTGTGGACTGGCAGCCAGCCCCACAGCCTCACCTGTGCTCCTCTCCTGTGTGGTTCTGTGATTCCTCTATTCCCTGTATGGTTTACAGAATCACAGAATGGGTCAGGTTGAAAGAGACCACAGTGAGTCATCTGGTCCAACCACCCAGCTCAGCCAGGGTCATCCCAGAGCACATGGCACAGGATTGTGTTCAGACAGTTCTTGAGTATCTCCAGTGAGGGAGACTCCACAGCCTCTCTGGGAAATATGCGCCAGTGCATGGTCACTTGCAATGTAAATTCTTCCTCATATTCAGGTGGAACTTCCTGTGCATCAGTTTCTGCCCATTGCCTCCTGTCGTATTGCTGGGCACCATCAAGCAGAGCCTGGTCCACGCTCTTGGCACCCTCCCTGCAGATACTTGGAGACATTGATGAGGTCCCCTCTCAGTTTTCTCATCTGGAGGCTGAACAGAACAACTCTCTCAGCCTTTCCTAGTAAGAGAGATACCCTATGCTTTGACCAACATAGCAGCTCTCTGCTGGACCTGCTCCAGGATCTCCACGTCTCTCTTGGCAGCAGTCAAGCATTTCTTGCCTGTCCGAGAACATCAAGTGCAAACAGCCCCTTTACCACAACTTGGTTTTGATTCAAGGTCCTCCTATCTCCAGTGGGAGTTTTCTTCTCTGGCTAAAGAAGCATTGTTTGTTCAAATTTTTTTCATGGTTTCTAGTCTCCTGTACTATTCCCACTGTCCTCTTGGCTCTAATCAAGTAAGGTACCCTCTTTTTGTGATGCAGTGTCCAAAATTGGACCCAGTAGTTGGAGGAAATTTTTTGTGTGAAGCAGAAAATGTGTATCATGTCTCCTTGCCACCTTACAGTCCCATTCATGTGCTGTAGGCAGGTGGGCTGTCACTTAATACCATGTCTGTGTACTGCTGTCTATTTCCATTTAAATCTATATTTTCACCCACTGTTGTTTGTGCAGCTGGTTTATTTCTTATGTGTTATACCTTAGATTCACCCCAATTGAGTTATATCCTATTTTTTTTCAGTCCATATCTCTACTGTCAACATTCTGCGGAATGTTAATCCAGACTTTCAACCTCCTCGCAGCAGCACTGATAAGCATGATCCCTACTCCAATATTCAGGTAATCAGTGAATTACTGAATAATCCCAGTGCTCTGAGTTGCTGAAGAGGTGCTTGACAGATGTGAGGCTGCTGCTGGTCTGTGTCCCCAGATCCACCCAGCAGCAAGGCTGAGCTTCTATTCCCAGCACACACAGAGCGCTCATCCAAATGGGAAGCATGCATGTGACCTGATGGTGGTTCTCCTCTCTCTCCAGCAAGTGGCCTTAGGCAGTCTCTGCTGTAGCTGGTCCTGGATCCCCAGCCTCCCTGGCTGCCTTACAAGACCCAGCCTTACTCCAGCTCCTGGTGTTCAGAGCTTCTCGTGCACAAACACACACAGAGGCACACAAGTCCCCAAGGAAAACTGCACACATTGTGTCCTTCCCAGGTGCCAGGATCCTAGACGGGCAGGTGACCTCTTGACCATGGCCTGACTCCCACAGCTGGCACTGAGAGCACACACATGCATAGGCACGCAGAAGAGTCAACCAGCTCTGAAAAGTGCACTTGCCATTCCTGTTCACATACATCTGTCCCCTTTTATCCCTTATCTCCTGTTATCCCTTATCCCCTGTTTTCCCAGGCTTGTTCCTTCTCAGTCATCCTTGATCCCTCTTCCTCTGTCTCTGATTCTTCCCCAGTCACAAGACCTGCCCATCCTCACAGCCACCCTGTGAACATCCCACAGTAGGTGTTGTACAGTCTCTAGGTGCCGTTTCCCAGCATTGCATCAACTCCAGGCAGTGACTCCTAAAGGCTGTTGAGTGCTGCAGAGATCCTCTCCCACCCACCCCACAGGGTCTCACCTTGCATCCTGAGTTCATCACTTGCTTTTATGATTCTCATTTCACCCACTCCAGAGCAGACCCCACTTTTTTCTCGCCAATGACAACTAGTAGGTGACACAGCAGATAACATATGCACTGAGAGATTCTTCTGAAAGAAAAATGATACATTCCTCAGATCAAACTATGAGCACTGCTCTGCCAAAGCCAGTGCTGTTTTGACCTTTACCTCATGAAAAACAAGACCTTTTCATCAGCTGCCTGTATGGTGGGTGACTGGAGCCTTATGTGGGCCCACACACATCCCCAGCCAAATAAGAGGGCAGACATTCCTATAGCATGGGTCTCCTGAGCATCTACAGGGGCTGGTGCAAGGCACAGGCATAACATCCAGACACAGGCTGAGATTCCTGCCAGGCTTGGTTTTTCTGAGGCTGTCAACCCAGGAAACCCACTGTTTTTGCCTTGGGGAAGGCTCCTGTGGTCAAGCAATGCCATGACAGGGTATGGATGCTCACACACACGGGGAGCTGGCAAAGCCTCCCTAGGTACCACACTTAATGAGAGACATCACTCCCTCCTGAAAGCTGATAATGTGAAGGGGAGCAAGCAAAAGCCACAGAGAGGGGAGATGGACACTTGCTGCTGCATCACAGCATGGATTTGGCAGCACTTTGCTGGAAGAGACCTCACTGTCCAATTACTTTCACACCATCCTTAAATCAAGCTGCATGAATGCAGAAACATTTAATCACAACCTTCAGAACAGATGGGATAGTTTATTCTTTTGAAGACATAGGTAAAGAAAGGAAAACCATGCTTAAGATTCAGCTAGTAAAAATATGAAAGGTCTCTGTGTTTCTCCCTCCCTTCTGGCCTTTCTCCAGAGCTGGCTGGAGAGCACCCAACCTCGATAAAACACAGGAACCCCTACAGTCAATCTCTTCCAAGGAAATCCTTTGACCTTCCTTTTGATACATCTGTGCCTCTTTTCCTCCTCCCTGTGATGTGTAGGAATATACATCAGGTAGTTCTCCCACCCTCTCATCAAAACTAACGTTGTTCAGCTTCTCAGAGGAACAAACAAGGTTTTGCAAGGCCAAGCACTGTCTTGTGGACTTTGTCAGTTAATCAGCTACTCATTTAGTTAAAGAAGAGGGCACATCCTGACCCCCAAAGCATTCACCTTTCCAAATGCAGCGCCTCTCCCCACTTGCACCTAAAATTCAAAACTAGTCCATACGCCCACTGATGCACTCAAACTTCGGTATCCGTGTGGGATAGACACGTATAGCCCAGTGATGGCTTGTAGCCAGCCACAGTGGCTGTCAGCCACCCAGCAGTGTGAGCTTACCTCCCCACAGCAGCTTTCTCTGCAACACAGCACAAACATGCACAAGGCTCAAAGAGCTGGAAAGCCCCCTTCTTGCTGCTTCACTGGATAAAACTTGGAGGACAGAGCCGAAATTGCTTGAGGGGAGGAAGAGGCAGCAGAAAGATCATCCTCACACACGTGGTGAAAGTGCTGGCTGCAGTTCTCACATCTCTGTAAATGTTGCTCGAAACAGAAAGTCAGTTTGCTTCCACAAGATGAGGCTGTTTTGATGTTATTACCCAGCACATGGCAGGTGAACTGAGAGTACAGATCCTCCCATGATGTGTTTGTAACATTCTCTAGAACAATAGCACATGCTATTGGGAGGGTAGAAGTGGGAGTGTGGAAAAAAATGGCATGAAGTGTGACACCTAAAAATCACGAACCCCACCACAGTCCTATCACAAATGCCTTAATATTTCTAACATATTAAGATATGTTAGAAATTACAGTGCTAATTTTAACATAAATTTACTGAAATTGCCATTATTTCATTATCTGGTTTTGTGCTGCAAAGAGGATTTGATTGACAAAAGAATTACTTAGAGATGTATTTACACCCTGTAAACAGAGTGAAGCAAATTAAGATCTATCCAAAGGGTATCACATTTAAATGAAAAGACACCTTCTTCACTATCCATCCATGCATAACGAAGTGAGCATCACCAGCTAGCAAAATCCTTTAAACTGCATGCATTTTACTTGCTGAAAATAAATACATGCTAATGGACACAATGGCATACACCTAATGTATCACATAACCAGCTTAGGATAAAAATAAGTATCAACAGAATTCTAATTCATACATGATGCTACAGAAAATGCTAATTTCAGAAATGTCTGATACCAGATTACAACATACTTAAAAGGTTTTTCTTTAACTGGCACTAGAGACGTGGAAAATTCAGAGCAAACTGACAACATGTTTGATTTATTTTTCAGAAATCTCTAGAGCTCTGTCAACTTATTACAATTAATTCCAAATTCAGAAAGAGATTAACATGGTGTGTGAGGAAAGAATCGGATGTCATCTCTGACTGCCATGTGACAGGAGAGAGACTATTTCATACATCTGTTTGAGGTATTCCAGTTTCATCCCTCTGTTGTGACAGGGCAGCACAGAAAAAGTATCTTGGGGTGGTGGGTTGTCTTGTTTTAAACCACTAGCAAAGTGAAAAAGAAATTAGAAATATTTTTGCCTTCTCATCATCAACTGTGACAGCTTAAGGAAAATAGGAGCAACTCCCCCAAAAGCTCTGTACACCATTACTCCATCGTGTTGGTAGGCTCACATATGCACAGTTTCAGAGCTCACTCATGCTGCATGAAACACTCTTGCATCCTTGAATAATTTAGAAAAAATACATAGGCTTGGATTTTCTCTGTAATTATTCAATGCTGATGTTATCCCTTCCAGAAATCTCAGAAATGTTGGCAATGCATACTGGGAATTCAGGTGATGCATAAATATTTAAATAGAGGAATTGGCCCGAAGAAGTCATTCATACTTTCTTTATATATATTGCCTGCATCCTTTGTGGGTGGACAACACCCTGGATCTGTATAATAAAGCAGTCAAAAGATTGAGCTGGCCTGACTGACACCGAGAGAGCAAATCACTGCAGGTCTTGACAGTACAACAGAAGTCATTAAGAAATGGAAGAAACAGAAAAAAAACTATTTTCCAGCCTGTCCACCATAAGCAACCACTTCCCTCAGAGCAGGCACGTAGCTCAGCCTTTCCTACTCTCATTTTACTTTGGGGAAACAGACCACAAGCACAGCAGCAAGAATTTCCAGATTGCTGGAGCACTGGGATTTTCCTTAGGACAAGCTGGGCAACAAGGAGGTGCAGGGCATTGTTTCTGTCTCTCTTGAGCCTCCTATAGTCTAATGTTAGAGACTGTGCTTCACATACTGTGCTGCTGCTGTGAGAAGGATTGCTATTGATCATCTCCAGCCACACATGCAGAAATCCATATTATTATTTTGTTGGGTGTCTCCAGGGAGGGAAGTGGCACCAGGAGCAGATGGTAAGGGGGTAGCAGCTTTCAGAAAATCAAAGATGACAGTTTTGCATGACTAAAATGCTTAGGGAGATTTCTAGCCTGCACCTCTCCCGCAAGTGCAGGTTATTCCAGTTGCTGGACCGGAGTCTTGTGGGCAAAGTGAACCCAGAGATCTGCGGGTGACAGCCTCTGGCTCCTGCCTGAATGAGGGAAACAAAGCAAGCCTGTGGCCTCCATCAGCTCTCTGCACTGAAGTGATTTGAGGAAATTCCTCCCCTGGGGGTAATTGTGCACAATTAGCTCAGAATCTCTCAGATTTGTTCCAGTGGAATTTATTCCTGGTAGGCCCCACCGCTCACCAGTGCTGGGCTGTGCAGGCAGAGGGAGTCCTGCCAGTAATGCATGTGCAGGGATTTCTCCACACACATTCCTCCCCATCCCTGCCCATTCCTGCTCACACCTTGCTAAGAATTGCGTACATTTGAAATCAATTCTGCTGCAGGTTGAGCAGTACAAGGGATCGAAACATTTTGTTTCCATTCAAGGGCAGTAGCCAATTGACATGGCCTGTTGGTCACCAACTGTGCCTGAAAGAGCCACTCACTGCTGAACACCTCCAAAAAACTCCTCCTGACCACCCTCCCACCTACACTTCTTGGGAAATCCCCTGTTTCCGTAGACAAACTCCATCCAGATTTGGCCATGCTGTGGAATGATTCCTGGCCCCACTCCACCTCACCTCCTCTGTGGACATCACCACTTCCCACTAGCTAAGATGATTGAGGGTCATTGGCACCTTCCTCCAGCTGACCAGCCCTGTCCCTTGCCCCTGTCCTGGGCACTGCATCACCTGCAACCCTGCCCTGTGCCCGTCCAGCTGGGAAGCACTGGACACAGAGTGGTCACTCCATCCCCGCCTCAGTTGTTGCACTTGCAGATAGCTAATAACCCTAATGTTTTTTTCCAGAAAACCGACTTTGGAAACACAATCCTGACGAGGAGTCCCTCAGCAGCATAAATGTGCCCACTTTTGCTTCGCTGCCTGCCTGCTTATACACCCTCCCACTTCACAAAGTACGGAACTGTGACTGCAACCACTGGTGTCTGTCAAGATTATGTGATTACACTAACCACCTAATAAATGTATTTCTTTGCATAACAGCTAAGCAGATGCTTCACACTCCAGCAAGAATTCAGCAGAGAAGAGGATCTTAACATCAACACAGATTAAAACCAGAGCAACCACTGAAAAACACCTCACAATTTGTGCAACCCAGCCAGTTTTGATAGAAATTATCTCTGGCCCGTAAGAGATAATTTGTGAAATTATTAGCAGAGACAAGGGAGGGGAGGCACAAAAAGAGAAAGAGGAACAAACACCAGTGCTGACTAAACTGGGCAGGAGAGCTGAGACAGAGTACAGATGTGTTTTCAAGGGCGCTGAGTGTGCTCCAGCAGCAGTCCTTGCCTTTTCTCACAATGAGCGGCTATCTGCAGGGAAAAACATAACACAACAAAGCAGGCATAAGTGTACAGCTCCTATTCAATGCCAAAGCTGGTTATCAGCAACGAGGCCCCATATCCCAGGGAGTACTTGTAAATTTACTGTCGGCTCTTTGTGATGTGCAGATAGGTTCATTGTGTGGTTATCTCTGTGGTAAAGACTGCCAGGGATTTGGGGGCTTTATGGTATTGACTAAGGCTATGAAAATAAAATAAAAATAAAGGGCCTGGGACTGAAAATATTAACCCTTTATGAACCAGGTGGACCACTTTGTCTTTCTGAGTAGGTTCTAGTGCAGAAGAAAAATAACACGATCCATTAACAGGAATGAATTTACGTAACACAGACAAAGGCCTGAGCTTGGGACACGGTGGGGACCCGGCTGCTTCCCACCCTGGATGGTGAGATGTATTAACACATGTCATTGGTGGTGGCTGTGCATTGAGCAGGATCAGTGCCATAGTGACCCAAACCTGCTGCAGCTGTGGCTTCCCCACTGTCCGAGCAGGCCAGTTCCTGTGTCTGAAAGCACCAGGGGTAATAAATGAGAGACAGAAGTATTAAATGCTACAGAACTCATCGTAAAGACCCAGCAGTTCGTAAGAGACCTACCACTTTCTCTGTTCCTCCCCTCATTCAGGAGCACTGAGGGAGCCAGCAGTGGGGTGAAGCTCCAACCCTCCTATACCATGCCAGGATTGGGCAGTCCCTGAGTGCCAGAGCCCTTCTCCAGGGTTCCCTGCCACGGGCTGGGCCAGCTGCTCCTACCACTACCTCCACCTCACAGCACAGGGAGATGCTAAAATAGGACGGGGTGAATTTGTGGAAGAGATGACGTGTAGATAGGGACACCCCAGCATTATCTTCAGAATGAAAAATGGACTTTGCTTACCTTCAGAAGGAGTGTTTGCATATAATTTAGCAGGAAAGAAGAGAAAATATTGAAACACGTTGTTCCAACAAACAAATCCCAGGCTATCAGCAGCCTCTGGAAAATTAAAATGTCCACAGTTTTTTCCCCTCACAGAGTAGTAATTTTAATTAAATAGATAGATCACATCCTAATAAAAAGATATATGTTAAAATACAATGGAGAACATCACATGATGTGGACATCTGCAAATGGTATGATCCCACAGGCCTCCTCAGGAGGATATGCACCAAAGTTGAGGGAAGGTTGTAAAAACAGGCTCTTTGTAGAAACATTCCTTTATTTCCATATTCTTTCCTAGGAAAAGAAGTACAATTCAAAAGAGGAAAGCTTGAAGAAATCTTCCTCAGTTATTAAGGAAGTTGTCTTTAATGTCTAGATTTGCATTTCATTACAGCATTTTTATAGTACTACCAGGAGAAGTACTTTGATAATGCAATTTTGTGTTAGAGGAATGACAGCTCTCTCTGAAAACATCTCCCTGAGAAGCATCTGGACACTGGCAAAAAAAAAAAAAAGGTATTACAAAAAAGGGAGGGGAAAAAGTGATTTTCCTATTGATCTGAGGTTAATGATCTGCCACAGGGGGTTACAACTTTTCAGGTGCCTACAGTCACATACAGCAGCTCTACCTTTGTAAGTCAGGATACTTAATCATTTGGGAAAATCTTATCTGCCAGCCACAGGAAACAAATTTCTACAGAGCGGTCCATGTATAAAATCTAGCTGCTAAACAAAATAAAAATACCTAGCAGAAGAGACTGAAAAATTGGGTGAATTGGAAGAATGACATCTCAGAATTACAAAGCTCTGTACAGGGAGCATGGGATGAGGACTGTGCTTTAGCATGTGGGAGCAGGATTGTTTGGGTAATGGGGCAGGGGCATCCACAGCTCAGTAAGGGGCTTTGGGGGGTACCTACAGTGACTCTGGCCACGCCAAGCCCTCCAGTCTTCAAACAGGGAATGAACACTTCCAGGTCTCACCAGGAAAATCTGGTGCAGACATCTCCTTGGGGACTGTTGTCCTGTAGGCAAAAAACTATCAGTCCTGCCAGTCCAGTGGAAGGTTTACAACTCATTTACAAACCTTTTCTGTTTTAAGGAAGGAAAACAGCACATAAAGGCTGACTTGCTAAAACAATCCTTATCAGCGGTGCAGAAAGTGATAAATACAGGCAAGTGGAATCTAACCACTAATCATGACTGCGGCAAGCAAGACATTTTCCTCTTCTTTTTTCAGATTTCCCAAGAAGGGACATTTGCCAGCAGGCCGCAGCTCCCTACAAGGCAGCCTACAGGGAAGTGGAGCAGCCACAGCTTCCCCAGCAGTGCCAGAATCCGTGCAGGTCCCCTGGGATCACTCTCCAGCCTGTTCGCAGTTTGATCCCACTTAACTCAAGCAAAAATCAAAATGTTTTGTTGCTAAACAGAAGACTGAAGGCTGTTTTGCAAATCATTCTTATCCTAATGCACAGGCAAATGACTGAATTAGAGCAATAGGATTAGATGCTAAATTGTCAATATGATAGCTCCACTTAGAATACAGTAAAAAAAAAAGAAAAAAGCTGACAGTGGAGTTTTTGGTCTACCAGTCAAACATTTCAAGGAATGACATCTTCTCTTTCTGTGGAAAATTCCCCTAGAGGAGGATAATGGACTAATTAAGGCAATTAAGGGTGAAGGCATCAGGAGCTTCTCGGCAAATCACAGGAAAAAGTCGCCAAGACACTGAGCCCTCTGCTTCCCTGAGCCCACGTTGCCTGCAGCGTGAGGGGGGCCACACTCAGGCCTTCTCTCCTTGCTGGGTCCCATCTTCCCCCAGCTGGGTGCATGTAGCTGTCACCTCCTGTCTCGCAAGGAGATGGCCAGCCCCAGGCTCCACGCCACAGCAGAGGGGAGCCAGTGCAGGGCTCTCCCCACCATCACACAGGAGGCAGCCGTGGCACTTCGGTCAAGGCGACATCTGCAAGTGCAGTGAGGAGCCCTCTCTCACTCCTCCAGCCCTACAGAGGAAACAGCAAAGTTCTTCTGTGGTCTTATAATCCCAGGAATATAAAACCTGTGCTTCTCCCCAGCTCACCATGTGAGTTTCTTTCCCTTTCTGTTCTCTCTGGCAGCAGAGCAAGCCCAGCCGGCTGTTTCACCTTCAAGCAAAGAACGATCAGTGGAAGTGCCTGATTGTTAAAGTACAGTACAAGTAGCACTAAGCTCTGATATAGCAATTTCTGTCTCAGACAATTTAGCTTTTGATCTCTGGATGCAGTTAATTGCTAGCTATGCAGACATTTGTGGAGGAGACAACAATCACAAGCAATTTCAGAAGTGAGATGCTTGATGCTTAATCTTGCACCTGTCCTAAGAACTGAAATGGGCTTTTCTTAGTCTGGATCATGCTGCAGAGAGCTGCAGATCAGTCAAAGGCAGAACATTTCAAATGTCAAATAGATGCAAATCCACTGCTCTCCCACATGATAAAAAGAGAAAGTCACCAGGATAAAAACAATAAGGTGATCCATCCAATATATTCTCATTAACAGCTTTCTTCATACCTTGAAAATAAGGCAATAAATCATATACAGAATAATTGGGAAAAGCAGCTACGTACATTGTTCATTTTGGTCTTTACTTTTCCTTCTTGTAGGCAATTCTAGGATACCAGAGAGCCAAGTCCTACTTCACCAGGGAAAAAAACAATGTTATTTTCAGACAGGGAAGGCAGTAAGATAAGACAGAACACCTTTGAGTATAGCTAATCAAAGTTCAAATACCAGCACATAAAACAAGTCTCGGCACATAAAAATCCCTTTGACTAGGAGCTAGTTAGGTATGTCTCAACCATAACTGCCCAGCCACAGGTGTAAGCTGTGACAGACATCCTGCCCACCAGCAACATGCTTCTATTTTCCTGGGTCTAATAACAACTCATCTCAAAATCTTGAAAGCCTGGTAATTTGGGATTGCCTGAAAAAATGTCATACCAAAGTCCCGTTTATCCCAAACAGAGCCATCTAAGGCTTGCAGCAAGTGTTTCAGAGGGGCTATTGAAACAGGGCAAGTGCCTCTGCCTTGCTCCTGTTCTGCCGCCAGTTTGGGACACGGCTGTGCCAGAAGGTGTAGCCATGCTGACTGGTTTAACTTGTCCCCCAGTCTTCTTCCTTCATATTACTTGCCCCCCACATCCCACAGGTACTCTGGCATCCCCAATATGCAGAAGCAAAAGTGCAATTCCGCACCACGGGAAAAAGCACTTCTCTGCCTCCACTCCAGATCCAACAGCCAGCTTGCCCACTGAGCAGTGCTTGGATGCTTTTAGCAAACATTCCACAATGACTCAAGCTGTCTTTCACTTTTTCCTGAGCTAAGATATCATGATTTTGTATAAGTAGTCACTTTTCTCCTGACAGCCCTAACACAGAATTTCGTTTTAGTGCAGTGAACTATTTCAGCGGATTTTCAGAGTCAACACTAGTTTTGGTCATCCTGAATAATATTTCATCAGTTGTAAACATTGTCACTATTTGCTTGTACCACCTTCTCCAGGCCACTTAGGAAGATGCCGAACACCAGACCCAGGCCTTGTGTCTGTAGGACCTCCTCCTCATGTATGAAGTGCCTGTTTCTTCCAACCCTCCCTGTTCTGGGATTTAGCCCATAAGTCAGCCCACTTGTTCCATAGTAAGTGTCATTTGTTATGAGCCCTTCTTGCTCCCCTAAGGCCGTGTTGAAAGCTACCTAACCTGAACAAGCACAATATGTATTCTCATTCTATCCTTCCAAGAGATCTCGTGGCTGTCAAGCCTGACCTTCTTCTCCACACCTGTGTTTCTTCTCAAACTTCCAACCAAATCTGACCACTACAAATGAAATCTTTGATCATTCCTGAAGCCCTGTTCAAAACCTGGCATCATGTTCCCACTTCTATCCCTCTAAACCCAGAGCTGATAGTAGTGCCAGATTACACATAGTTAGCAATTCAGAAAATTCTTATTTGTGGTGTGTGTTTTTTCAGGACTCCTGTGTAAACACCATCTGGTGCTGAGAATTTGTTAATGTTTAGTTTATCAATTTGTCCTAACATGCCTTTTCCCAACACCTCCATTTGAGGTGGTTCCTCAGACTCCCCCCTCATTCACGGAGTCTCCATCATAGTGAATGCCAACGCATGCAAAGAATTTGTTCAGCTTTTTGACAATGCCATTGCTGTCTGCCAGTGGCTCTTTTCACATGAGGGTCATTTACTGGCCCCAGTAGCTCCTCATCACCTCTGTGAACTGTGGACAGGTGCTGCACAGACAAACTGATCTCGATAATATTTACACATCAGATAAACTTTAAATGCATCTATACTTCAAATACATGCTGCTAAGTTTACTATGAAAATTTCAGATGGAAAACACCAAATGTGATCTTGGTACACATCCAAATACAAATGTGAATTCTTTTGAGTATTTCCCAAACAGGAGCAATTTTTATCTTAGGGATCTACCGAGACTATCTGCTACACAAGCACATTTTGTAGCCTCCAGTCATGTCAAACATTTGTTATTGACAGAGATGAATGAAGCCTGGAACAACACCTTTCTTTGTGTTAAATGTTCCATTGAATCCCTGAAAGTACTCAGCTGGAGAGAGAGAAACCAAATACAAGAGGACCCTTGCCTGGCCAGCACAGTGCTTTTGAAGCCCCTGTACATGTGGAGAGTTGTTAAGAAGATTTATGTGAGGTTGCTCATGAAAATTCATAACAAGTGTTTCAGGAGTGGAAGGTAAAATATTTATTAAAAACAGGGGATTGAAGACAAAAGCCCTGTGATCAGTTTACCATACACAAAATAAGCAATAAAGGTGACTGTTTAACATTTACTTGCAATCCCAACTTCAGCCCTTAGAAAACGCAAAGCTGGAGATAAGGGGTAGCAGCTTCAACAGCGCAGAAAGACAAGAGAGCACCTTCAGCGCAAATGAAAGGGAGATGAGGAGAATGATTTATAAGTGCAATGATTAATCTTTCACTTTATGTGGGAACAGACTTGGGCATTTGATTAAATATGCAAGGTAGAAGAAGAACATCTAATAACACAAGATCTTGTTTTGCAACTGCTTCCAAGCTTTCACTCTTTCTTCCGTGAAAGTGGTTTGAATTTTAGATTATTGAGGTTTTGATTTTGGGTTTGGTCTTTCTTTGTTGGCTTTTTTTTTTTTTCCTGAATTAAAGATGGCATCTTATGAATAAATTTAAGTGTAGAGATGTGGAAAGGGCAGGAAGAGTTTTATTTAGTTACTAGCATTGTTTTTTCATCTTCTGCTCTTTCCCTGATCCAGGAGGTAAGGAAAGCAATCAAAACAATGAGGAACATGCTCTTGGTCTCACAGCAAATTATTGTAGCGGGCAAATTAATTGGGATGCTGTTTAGAGCTGAAATATATCACTGCGTATTCATCAGCACTGGGCATGGCGACACATAAAGAACATTACTCACATACACACAGTAAGGATAATAAACCAGCAACACATGTCTGGGAACAAAAAGCAACCCTTTCAAGCTCATCTGTCAGACTTCTCATGTACTCGAGGTGAGGAGATGGGGGAAGGAAACCAGGGAAACCTGAAATAGCACAGCTTCATGTGGGAAGGTAATATCATCACAGAGCTCTGAACAGCAGAGACAGATATTTAAAATTCTTTTTCATTAAAGAACATTTTTAGATGCTTAACTATTGCCCTTCTTCTTTCTGTTTTCTGAGTATCATTTTAATGAATATGTATATTCCTGAATATTTTATTTATATATGTTCCCTCCTTCTTCATCATAATTCTACCTTGTTACTAAGTGACAAGGCTGTGCTGTTGCTATGTTTTCTTCCTCAATAATCCTGCTCATTTGATGCTGCCATTCTTCTCCCTGTACAAATAGGCCTCAGCTAACAACGGGGAGAAACAGCTGGCTTTGTTTCAAGGTCCCAGATTTCACTGCTGTTGGTAATGGCACAAGTTGTGCTGAGTTCACAGATGAGTGGCCCTCTGAGACTTTCTTACTATTGCTACACCACAAGCTGCAGCCTCCTGGACTTCCACTGTGCCACAGGCAACCAAACCAAACCAAAGAAGTGAGTGATCTGCCGCGCTGTCATCAGACTTCGCTCACAAGCACATCCATCTGCAGGCACCCAGCCGTATCAGGAGACCCTGTTTGAACACAGACATTCCACCAGAGCCCACCTGAGGTCTCACACAGACAATTTAAATGAGCAAAGAGATTACTCATTCACAAACAACCCCATTAACAGATACCTATTGTGCTGGAAAAACAAGTGCATATTCACAGGGGCGTTTGCCCCAGGTGCAGCTGCAGCAGGAGTTGTAATGCCGTCGGCAGCACTCCATGCTGGTCCCACCCCACCACCCAGCCCAGTGCATGCTCAGGGAAAGATAACACTAGTGATACGGACCTCCTGAGGGGCACATCCAACCCTTTGGTGATTCAGGGATGTTGGACTCACAAAGTGCAGCAGTGGCCAAGGTGGAGGGCACCAGTTCAGCCACAGCCCCAGGCCTGGGCACCAGCACACTGGGCACTGGGACCTGGCTTCACCAGGCTCACTGTCTGTCTCCTCTGGCCCATGGCTCCTGCAGGGTGCTGGCAGGACCAGGGGAGCCCCTGGGCCCGGGTGAGGGTCAGGGCTGCAGAGGGCTGCTCCCCACTGTGGGTCAGCACCGTGGCAGCAGGGGAGAGGGGAGCTGCTCTGCATGACACAGCCCTGCCAGAGACCCAGCCAGCCCTCTGGGGCCGCAGGGCTCTCTGCAAGGGAAGGCAAACTTCAGAGAATGTGCATTTTAAGGCTAGAGAGACCATCATTATTATCTAGTGTGATCTTCCAAATACCCTGGAAATACTGCTTCACCCACCAATTCTTGCTCCAAATCTATTTGGATGTTTTCAAATTATGTTGACCTTGATACTATATTGCAATCTGGCTACAACATCAAAATATAGCTCCGCATTTATAAAAGCTTACACTGTAGTATCAATCAGTTTATTTTTTACTACATACATTCACACTTCTTTCTCACACATCTCAAATTTTAATTAACAACAACCAATGGTTTAATTTAAAATATAAAAAATATCCTGTATTATGCAACTGCAACCAGGGAAATGAAAAAAATAAACCAGAAAACAGGCCCATTTGTTTGCTCTCCTGCTGTGATTTGAAAAGCAGATGATCTGGGGTTTTTTTACAATTGCTTTAAGAGCATAGCTTTGTCAGTCAGGCTCCTGATCTGAGCCAATTTTTCCAGTTGATTTGCAGATCCCTTAAAATGGGTGTTTCTAATCCTGTTGTAAACACAGACATGACAGATACCATCCTGGCAGATACCTCTCAAGCAGCAACGTCCATCGCAGCTGTGAGAGACGTGCTGGGGCAAGGCTCGTCTCCCTCATCCCACTGCATAATCCCAGGTTTTCACACAGTAAACTTTTGTATCCGAGCCCAACAGTCTGTTCACTAAAAGACCAGACCTCATTTTCCCAAGCTCTCTTGCATTCCTGTTATTTTTCTACCTCTGATAAAGGCTGGTTTGCCGTTAGCTACCCTTCCCTCCCCTGAACCATTCCTCAGTTCCCTCACCAAGAATCACTGCATCAGAGCTTTCAGACCCTAATTGCTCTATTTTAGCATGGTTAGCAATTAATTTAAGTAGGAAAAATAGAGAGCCAAAATTCACTGATGCAGACATAGAGATTTCCAGTGTGGAAACAACAAACTTGCCTTGTTCCCCTTGAAGTCTGATTCTTGGCATGTTTAATTTTAAACAAATATATCTGTTGCTGAGTGGATAGTCAGCTTGAAATCTGAACTGAAGTGGTGTCAAGATGCTCAATGGCAGTAAGTGGTGCATTTTCCTCAGCTTCCTTCAAGAAAGTATTTATTTTTGGTCTGAGAACTCTAAAGTTAATTAGGTGCTAGTCCAGTGAGATCTCACCCATGAAAAGGTTTGTTTCTGCTTGAAAACCACGTAGAATACAGATATTTATGAATGAAGCAGCACTGGAGCATGGTCAGTATAGTACTATAAATTGTGCAGCCCTTCACTTTTCTATCAAGCTGAAGAATGTTTCAGTTTTTGTAAGTTCTCCTCTCATCCTAGACTCTATTTCTTCACTAAGTCAAACCATACTGAGTTCAGCTACCATTGTTTTTAAGAAGAGTGCCAACTATTGTCCAGGATAAAACAACAAATTTACAGCAATTTTAGCAAAGAAGAAAATGCCTAATTAGCTGTTTCTCAGCTTCAGTCTTGACAATATATACATGACCTGTTTATCTCATATGCACCAGGCTTTCCCACCAGGCTCATTATCGAGGCATAACAGCATCTGGCAATCCCAAGCACAACTACAGGTTGGGTGGAGAAGTAATTGAGAGCACCCCTGCAAAGACGGACTTGGGTTTGCTGGTGGATGAGAGGCTGGGGAGCAGCCAAGAAAGCCCAGAAAACCAAATATATCCTGGGCTGCATCTAAAGCAGCATGGGCAGCAGGGCCAGGGAGGGGATTCTGCCCCTCTGCTCTGCAGAGCTCTGCTCTGGTGAGACCCCACCTGCAGAGCTGTGTCCAGTTCTGGTGGCCCCAACATAAGGAGGACGTGGAACTGTTGGAGAAAGTCCAGAGGAGGGTCATGGAGCACATCCTCTACAAAGGCAGGCTGAGAGAGTTGGGGCTGTTCAGCCTGGAGAAGGGAAGGTTGCATGCAGACCTCATGGCAACCTTGCAGTATCTGCAGGGGCCTGCAGGGAAGCTGGAGAGGGACTCTTGATCAGGAACTGCAGTGACAGGACAAGGAGTCATGGGTACAAACTGAAAGAGGGGAAATTTAGGTTAGATATTGGGAAGCAATTCCTTACTGTGAGGGTGGTAAGGCAGTGCTGCAGGTCACCCAGAGAAGAGGTGGATGCTCATCCCTGGAAGTGTTCAAGGCCAGGCTGGATGGAGCTTTGAGCTGCCTGGTCTAGTGTGAGGTGTTCCCGTCCATGGCAGAGGGGTTGGAATAAGACGATCTTTAAGGTCCCTTCCAACTATCCTATGATTCTGTGATTCTATGAAGAATAATAAGAACAATTATAAAGCATGGTCAATTCAGATGTAATATTCAATGCTATGGAGATACCTTAAATAAACTACAAGGAAAATTACAATTAAGTTTTGACAGAAGCATTTGCATAGAATAGTTAACAAAAAATCACTTACTAAACCTTAATGTTATTAATAATAACAAAATGACAATTAAGAGTGACCTAATATGAATATTTAATTAGGCCTAATAACATGTAAAGTCAAGACTAATTCCAATAACTAATTCTAAGGACTGACTTATTTTTTAACCACTTTGCTTGGTTGTCAGGGGGAAAAAACCCCACAACTGTTTTACAATTCATTGCTGAAAATAAACTGCCTCTTTTCAGGAAAGCCACACTGCCAGATTAGCACACAAAACATATTTTTAAGGAATTTTAATTTTTTTTTCCTGAGGAATAGTAAAATAACCTGGATGAATATAATTACTATCCAAGAGGCAGCACTTTGAGCTACACATACAGGGAAACAGAACACCTTTCTTTTTTCCAGTTGTCATTGCCAGTGGCCCTACCCAATCCAGCTTTGAAGTCTAATTTGGAAAATTTTCCCAGGACACCAACCTATGATTTCTTTTTTTCCTGGAGCATCCCATGGCTCTATGGAAACAATGATATGTTTGCGTTCCCCAGTGATTACCACTGTTGCAGAATGGATGTGAGCAGGGGAAACGACACCTCAGTGAGTAAGAGAGGGGAGGGAGCCCACACTGCTTGCAGTTCAGGCTGGGGTCTGGTCCCCGAGGACTGAACCGGATATTGGTGGGTCAGAGGACAGACACAGCATCTCCACCTCTGCCTGTAGGTCACGTGCATTTTGGAGGATGGGTTTTGCCCAACAGTGCTAATGAATTCCCTGCTTCTCATAACTTCCATCCTGAGCAGTCCAATCCTTCATGGGGGGTTGCCCAAGGGAGAGAGTCTACAGCAAGGAGTTGAAGCATTACTAGAGCAGAGCAAAATGCCACCGGCATGTGAAGAGATCACAGCAACTGGTAAGAAGAGCTGAGTGCCTTAACAGAACACATAGGGTAATAGACAGCAATAAGTTTACCTGCAACCTCTGTTTTTCAGTGGTTATACTGTCCAGGTGGGACCTGTCAGCATAGCCATACAATTTACACAAAGAGAATGAGTCCAGCTTGGTTCAAACTTGTGATTCAGGCTAATTACAACTTACCCAAAACAGATCCCTTCCACTCTTCTGGGCAGCCCCAAATTCATAAAGACTATCTTGGAGTTTCCCTCTTTGAAAATGGAGGAGTTCCATCATATCTGAAACAAAACATGGAAGAAAGATGGAGAAGGGTCTTCTTACTGATCAAGGACTTGCAGGGATGGATCATGATGGGGAAGACGTTGCACAGTTCTGGCGGCATCTCACTTACAGCTTTCAGGGAATCCTTGAACCAGAGACAACTTCTGCCCAGCCAAGTCTGGGGACTGAGCTCCAGTTTGGGAGGGGCAGGAAGCAGTACAGGATCCTTACCTAAAAACCATCAGAGGCCAGCAGTCAGGTCCTTGGCAGTTACCTCCCTGTGTCTGACAGCTGTTACTCCTGGGGGAGAAAATGCACGTCTTTCTTCCAAACAGTCGTGTGTTCCTGTGAAATCACGGTGAAATTCCACATTGAAAACTGAGTGCAAATGCAGCACCTTCTCACATAACCAACCTGCTCACTCTGTGAATTGTCACTTCTGCTGATTTCAGGTGACTAAAATAGATTCTTACTACCTTCTGCTTTCTAGTTGCATAAAACTGACACCACTGAGAGCAGGAGAAAGAGAAAAAGGTTTTCTCTATACCATCAGCTTTCACATTTCCTTTACCAGGGACAGTGCAGAATGATGCAGAAGACACAGCTTCACATATGGATCCCAACCAGTTATTAAAAACAATAAATACAGACCCCTACACCACACCTTTTCCTGGATTATTTTTCAGAGCAGAGCCACTCTAACGTTTTATAAAATTACTTCCTGAAGACTGCACTTTTGCAGCAGCACAGCTATTTTTAGCATCCAAAACAGACTCTGGAACCACCAGCCTAAAAAAAGCCATGAGGTACATCAATACTAGCTCACCTGGTATCCTCAACTTTGACCCTGCACCCACGCTACCAAAGGGTCTTTTAGTTTTTATAATCTGTCAGTGAATGTCACCAACAAAGAATTTCTAGTGGAATTGATGCCTCCTCCAGCCACCTAGAAACAGAGACTAGACAAGAGTAAGGGAATAAAGACAGGTATTTATTTGAAGGGCCTTCAAGGTACACCCTGGGGGAGACAGAGGCTGCTTCCAAAACTGGACCCCAAGATGGACGACAAGTCACGAGTTCATCACACTTTTTATAGGTTTGGTTCATTTGCATAGCAGGATTAATTCTCCAATTAAAGCCCCAGTTTTAGCGATGTAACACCCCTCAGCTTGCCCCCCTTAGAATACACATTTTGGGCCTAAAAACAGCCTGGTTGTCCTTGAAGGCAAAGCCCAGAGAGGCTTTGTTATGTCTACCTAGTACGAGAGAGCGGGAATTACAGGCTACAAGGAACTTCAGAGTTACAGTCTAAGCAGTACAGAATTTGAAAATATAAAAGTTAAAACCTAAGGCATCAGAATGGTTCCTCCAACACCATTTAGCAGTCTTGGCATTGAGCTAACACAGAAGGGGAGAGCTACATAGTGAGTACAAGACACCACAGCAGCCAGGTTTTACTTAAGTGCATGAAGTCCAGGGAAAGGAAGCTCTGATGATGTCTTTGTCATCACACAGCCATGCCAAGTCACTGACTTGTCCCATGTAAATGCTCCAGGCTGTGTGTATATGCCCTTGCAGCAGAAATGGTACTGGTTCTGTTTTCTGCTTTTGGGTGCAGGGTATTTGTATGGCATAGACAGATCTTCAGGCATAACAAGGGAAAGAGCAAGCAGAGAACAGATGAGGATTTTGTGCTGCGCAAGGAAACATTGAGAACAAAGCCCAGTGAGCATATAAATCCCTGCCTGGTCAATTATGAAGTTACATCTTTATCTATCATTGTTACCCAGAGGAGGGAGATGTCCAGATCTCTGGCAGTTTTGCTACAGCACCAGCTGCAAGACATGCCAATAGCTCTAATTGCTGAAAACCTTGTTGTGGTGATGAAATCGACGCTTTATCTTCACTCTCAGTAACAGCCAAGGATACTGATTTGTAGCCAGTCTTTCCTCATGGAGACATATGCCACTGCAGTGACTAGCTTAATCAGCCCTCTGATTTACGTGGTCACGGATCAAGTCCCCTCCAACTCTTTACACACCCAACACTCAAAATGCAGATGCCTGTCATTTAAAGGCCTAAAACTCCTGTTTGCCAGACTCTTCACCTGGGGGAAATTATTTCCAAATCCCTAAGCTAGGAACCAGAATAGCTGCTGCTGGCATCAGTGCTGAACCAGTCAATATTTCAAGCCATGGCCACTGCTCCCAGCCTTGTGCCAAGCTCTGCAGCAGCTGTGCCTCAGGGGACTGATGCCAAACCATCCATGCCCTCTCCCTGAGTCCCCAGCAGACTTGGAGAGGTGGTGAGGGAGAAGGAGAAATAACTAATTTCCTCTCACTTCTTGTCTTCCCTCCAGAATGGGATGAGGCCCCCCACAAGGCACGTGGAGGAGCTGCTCCTCTGCTCAGGGGCTTCAAGGGAAGCTTCAAGAAGTTCATGAAGAGGGGGAGGGATCTTGCCACCCATTTTGGGCTAGGAAGAAATATACAGCTTCCAAAGCCAATGGACGTTCACCGTGGTGTTAGGTGGAACAGACTGCACCTCCACAATGCAGCCTGGCCTCACCACCAGCAGGGTGATGTCTCCTGCACATGTCCCAGGCCAAAGCAACCAGGATATTACCTCCTAAGAGCACTTCCCAAACACAACCACTAACTAGCTGAGTTCCACAGGGCAAACCCCTGGTTTGGATATTGTAGGATGGACTGCAAAGCCATGGCCAGCTAAGTTGACACCTACTTTTCAGGATTGGAATAACAACAGTCTCCATACTGTTTCTTCTGCTCAATGCCTTGTGGGTTGAGTGAAGAATAATATGGGACAGAACTTTCACTGGGAAGATTGACTCTTCTACCAAGAGCCAAATAATCTATGATGTTTGTGAACTAATTTGGGGCTTTTTTGGGATAATGAAGGCCATATTCCCAGGATGGTTTTTAGTCTGCTTCCCTTTCATCCATGTACAGAGATGAGAGGGGTAGGTAAGGTGCAGATCTTAAAGAAAGGGGTAATAGGTAGTGCTGAAGCAACAGTGGAGAAATAACAAGTGGTGATGTCACAAATCAATACTTTAGGGTCACTCAAGGAATTACCATCAAAGATCTTAGCAAAAATGGGTTTAATATGACTTTATAAAAATGTGCATTAACAAAGTTCAGTGGGAAGGTTAACTCTATTACCTACCACATGGATGAAACATACAAATGCAAATCAAGTTAGAATCCATTTAGAGTGACCGAGACCAAAGATGCAATAGGGCACAGGAGGCTCTCCCCTTGAGTCATGAGTCTCAGAGTGGACCCCCTTGCTTTCTAAACTTGTGATGAAGCCTAGCTGCAGCTAGGGCCAATCTTAGTCTCAGACTTGGACAACTGTTTGTATCTAAAGGAATCAGTTACATGATTTCATTAGTATTAATTTAGCATGCTATGAGCCACTTACCAAGGATCTGTTGCAAAGAAGGGATCTCTCTGCCCCAGGTAAGGAAGGATATCTCGATCTCAGCCGAAGAATCTCAGACCTTGAGAGGCATCCCAGCTCCAGTGGAGATCACACTTATGCAGCCACACTGCCGAGCAGGAAGAGCTCAATTAGGCTGTCATATTTACGGGGTAAGGCAGTTGGCTCACAGTTCAAGGGCATACAGCGAGAAAGGTAAGCATGAGACTCCTTGTACCCACACATACGAGTCTTGGCAAAACCACCTGCTACCCTTGCATTAACGGCATGATTGGTGTTCCCAGTTCATGTGCATTGATGCTCCCTGGGTCACTCTGCCTCTTTGTGGGATCCCTGGGGGAGACTTTGTCTTGCCTATGGCCCAGGTCTTCACCTTCTTTGGAGTTTGTACCAAACCACTGCTAGTTTGGTTAAGGAGGTTGAGTGCATCCATCACAGGTGAATGCTCTGAGTCTGTCAATTTGTCAAATCTGTCTAGTTTGTCAATTTGTGCAAATCAACATCAGTGAAACCAAGTAAGCTCTACCCACTGGGGAGCTGACCCTTTACTGCAAACATTTCCCGATGCTCAGCTGCCACAAGGATGAAACAGCAGGCTGGTTCTGTACCCATCTGAGTGATTGCATTCAAATATTTCCAAATATTTTTAATGTTCCTTTCTTGCTTGTCAGGGTTACATATCCTTGGATAGGGTTTCTATAACAGGTTTCTACCATCCTTTCGCATACCCTTAAAATTGCCTGTAATGTTAGAGAGAGCTCTAATTTTGCGTAGTTTAAACCAGTCATAGCTGCGGAGCCGTTATATCCTGTGCATCTTGCCTCAAGGCACAACGTAAATGAAAGTGGAGCTAAGAATAGGGCCTCGTGTCTCAGCTGAGGAGAGAAGCATGTGCCTGCCTACATAAGGAGAAGTAGGTTATGTTTCTAATAACAAGCAACTTTTTTCTTTTTCTTTTTTTATGAAGAAAAAAAATAAAGTGTCAAAAGTATCAACGATTTTGAGCTGATCTATTCTCCTTGCCTCATTCCTAACCAGATAAACTATATATATACAAGAAAAACAGACAGACAGAAAATTCCCAAAGGAGAATCCTGTCTTGTTTAAGATATAATGAATTCAGTCTTCAGAGACCACGAAGTCTGAGAGTTTTTAAGCTCTGTAATGTCAGTTGAATAATTATCTCACAAAATGCATTTGTGTAGGTGAAGTCCCTCTGGTTTGGTTGTTTTCCTGCTATGAAATGGAAAGCTGCTAGGCCCCCGGAAAAAAAAGCACAGGGAAATCAGAGAATATCAAGTTTGGGTAAACACTGCTTTCCACTTGTATTCTCCACCTAATTCCTGGTGATGAAACACCTTAGAAATACGGCTTCTCTGCGACACAGACTTCTCTCCCAGCTGCAAGCGCAGACAACCAGAGCAAAACATTAAAATAAGGAAAATTAAACATGTTGCCAAACAGCTGAGTGTTAAACATGACATTAACTGAAAATCTTACACTGGGTTGAAATACAGACATTTCAGAAAAACACCCTAATCAAACAAATTTTTTTTGTTAAGTTCATTAAAAGTAGAGTATTACTTGAATTGCAAAGTGCCTGTGCCATTAACTTGATTAGTTTTTTTCAGATGTAGAATATTTTACATTTAGGAGATAAAATCTGGCAGCATGGCCCTGTGGATATGGAACTGGATTAAGAATTAATCCGTTAATTGGTCGGGCAATTGGGCAAAGTACATAATCCCTCTGCATGATTCATATTTCTTCATCCTTAATACAGAGTTTTTATGCACTCCAACTTTCCTGAAGTGTTTTGATTTACACAGATAAAAGGCTTATATTAATTACTACAGATGAATACTGAAATGCCATAAAAGCATTGCTTAATGAAATATTGATTTAAAAAATATCAAGTAGGACTAAGTCTTTGCCTTAGATGTTGAGGAAATGGCTGTGAAGTAGGGGTCTCAGATCAGCCTCCTCAGAGATGATTCATGGCTCTGAACAGAGGAGCAGACAGCATACTCACAAGTACTGAGTTGTTCAGTGGAAAAGCCAAGCCCTGGGTCTCCTAAATGACCATCTGGGAGTGCCATTAACAGTCCAACCACAGGCACCTGAGATGCCACCACTGCTCATGGCAAGATCCCTGGCAAGACTCCAGCGTCTTCAGGCTGGTTTTATGGTTAAGTGGAAATGAAACCTGGAGGAGTTGAAGGTATAATTTCATCTCTCGCAAAAAGCTTCCAATTGCGTGCTCTGTCTCTTTCAGAGGAGAGTGCCCTGGACCTGGAGGGGCGGGGTGAGCATTTAAAGGTTAGTAGCTAATGAGGTTGTGTGGAATCAGAAAGACCAGAGACAGGAGGAGGAGAAGAAGAAGAAGAAGAAGGAGAAGGAGAATGAGGAGAAGGAGGAGGAGGAGAAGGAGGAGGCGGCGGCGGCGGCAGCGGTGGTGGCAGAGGAGGAGGAGAAGGCAGCGGCCGGGATTTCAGATAACTAATTAGGGAATCAACAGAGCGCTGTTTAAGCCTGTATTTGCAGAGACACTTACAATAACCCACAAACACCTACAGTTTAATGTACCGTGGGTATTTTAGGTAGCAGTGGTATGCTGAAGCATTTCAATAACTCAGTAAGGAAGTTTAACTATAAGGGCAATGTGACAACAGCCTTGTAATTGATGTTTTATCATTAGAAGTGTTTGAAAAGAGGTTGAAAAGCAATCTGAAAGATCTGAGAAGTGGAAAATCATGTGAGCAGTATGCAATGGGTTAAACTAAATTTCACCTTTTTTACCCTCACAGTGATGAACAGTGACACCTTTATTTTTATGTTTCTATTATAGTCCTTCTCTGCGTTCTGCCTTTTTTTGTGTTACTACATTTTCCTCTAACCATGAAACATTTTTACACTTCTTTCTTTATGCTGTTTCATGTACTGGATGGCACTGAGATAGAACTGACCACAACCGTGTTTCCTGAAGCTACCGTGAATGCTGTCTAAAAGTTTATCAATCTAACTCGCTTTTCTTCCCTGCCAGAAAATCACTGGCAAGCGTGGCAAGGGTTGAGCATGGCTAACTCAGATCTGAAGCCCTGAGGCTGCATCTGCCAGAGCATCACAGGTCACAGAGCCAGCAAGTCTGGCAGTGCTGCTCATCCACCAGAAAAAGGGAAGAGACATGTGCAAAGCCATGCTCCCATCTTTGTCTGCTTCCCAGCCTAGATCTATGGTTTCTGAAATGAAACCTGGCTGCTGGGGAGGCTGATGGCACAGCATTGCCGTTAGCATTTGCACCACACCGTGGCTGCAGATGAGCCCCTGGAAGCCACCCAGGGCTTTGGGCTGCAGAAAGCCAGGTGAAGCTCTGAGAAACCCCTGACTAGACTTCAGTGCAGCCAGGTATTTTATCACAGGTGTAATTTTAATTGCATCCATAACGCCACTGAAGTCTGTAGGGCTATTCACATCTCTCCATTTAGGCATTTTCTGTAAGTGCTTTGTTGAATCTGTCCCTGGAAGCTTTTTAAACCATGTTTAGACCTCTTACCCCACACAACAGTTTGACAACTTTAATTAACAACCCCAGCGCTACTTAAGTGACCCAGAAGCACAGCTTAAAGCACAGATGGAAGTCAAGACAGATCAAGTGAAGAAAGATAAAAATCTAATCGAGTGAAACTCCAACTTTGTATTGAGTGCTTATGCCACAAGTATCCCAGGCAGCTTCTTAGAGACCCTTGCAGGGGTCAGGTGGTATTCAGCAGGAGCCTGAGGTACTGAGGTTTTGGCACATAATAGCAGAGAGAGCAGACTGAGATGTGAACAAAAGAGGAAGAAAACAATAAACACGCAGTGAATGTCTGGTCAGCTTGCAGAGCCCACCCGCAACGTGTCTGAAGGCAGGAGCTTGTAGCCTCCTGCACAGGAGATGTGAGCTCTCAGCCCTCTGCAGCTCTGTGCACGGTACATTAAGAGGAGTGATTCAATACAACAGAAATTATAGAAGCCCACAAAAAAAATCTCACTACATTTACTGGTTTATGGAGTGGGGGGTGGGGAAATCTCGCATTCATCTAATCTGCAGCAATGCATTTCTGGTTTTTTGTTGGTGTCAGTAAGAGAGCTGCAGGCACAGAGGCTCAAGGCACACTAATTCATATATTCCTTCAGGATATTCTGTGCCATGTACAAGAGCCACTGATAAAAAGAAATCAAACCCAGCAGAGAGCAGCTTAGGGTTCAGCTTTGCCTTTTCTGCTGGTATCTGGAGTGCAGTCCTCCATCTCAGTGACTGCCCTGTGCCAGCTATTTTCTTGGGTTAGGCTGGTCTGTGAACCTACAACTGCAGACAATACAGAAGCATAAATAAAAAATATCTCCACAGAAATAATTTAAAGGGATGATCTAGAAATAGACTGAGTTCTCATCCAGGGCTTCAGTTTTGGTAGTGATGGTGGCTTTGATGTGCCTTCTTCAGACTCCATGCTAAATTCATACATCCATCTCATTATGAAGAGTGGGAGAATTAATCCTGATTTTAGCTCTGTCACTTCAGGGAATGTATATGAAGAAGGAAACAGCCCACTAAAATAGATCTGAACTCAAGTCATGAGGTGACAGTCTAATGCTTTATGAGTATCCATTTAGTATCTAGTGAAAGTACAGAGTATTCTAGATTTTATCCATCTGATTTTATAGTTCTCTGAATAATGGAGACAAATCTGAAAGCTAGATCTATTAAACTCTTCATATAAAAACAAAAGCTGGGAATCAGCAAAAAAAGGAAAGTGTGAAAAGTTTCACTTCAATTCCCTTTTTTTTCCCCACTGTAACTTCTCTCCCACTATCACTTCAGTGATTCAAATTCTACTCCACCATCTGTTCTGAGAAGAAACAAATGGAATGCGTCTAATTTCTGGAAATTCTGAAACAACCTGGGTAATCTTGTTCCAACAAAGAATCTGAGTACAAGTCAGCTTTCTGATCTTTATATTAACAAGAAAATGCAGCTGAGACTGGATCAAAAGAATGCTTATAGAACAGAAAGCAAACATCCCAAAAGAGTAAATATAGACCAAAAAAATATATATACTGCTTCACTGCTCTGCCGAATGTACCCATGACCTCAAGTGACAGGGTAGTGTCTCACTCAAGCTGCCAGACTGTGTAACAAGTCTGAAAGATGTTCATAGCAAAGTTACTGAAGAAAGTTTCCTCAAAACTCTGGATTACAAGTTAAAAGTGAGTATCGAATCTGTAATCTAACTTGGCAGATTTTAAACCATGTTTTTAACCTTGTCAGCTGCCCATGAGTTACACAGCATGAAAAGCATCCCTTTCCTTTGATGGCCAAGGCAACTGTACATCATCTTTTCACTGTGATGTTTGAGGGACATGACAGATGAGCCTCTTCCATGTTCCTGTTCAATGCTGAGAGGTGCAATTTCACTGACAATGTACATCAGCCCCTCCACAGGAAAAAAGAATTTTCAAAAAATAGATCAAGAGGAAAAAAACAGCTTTTGGAAGAACTCCTGCACTTTTTCATCCGCATTCCTAACTTAGCTTCTTTCCACATATTAGCCTGTAGGTTTACACAGGGGTAACAGATAAGAGTGAGAAGAAATAGAGCTGGTTTTCCTCCCGTTAAAGCTAAGCACAAGTAGTTATGCAAGCACCCTACAGATTGCTGGTTAAATGTACAGTGACTAACCAGACATCACAGCAAGGAGTCTTTACTTCCAAACACCACATCTGCTGAACATTGCAGACTTACCGTATACTGGTCTATAAAGCAGGCAACTGCTTTTCAGATTCCCTCTGAGGAAGAGCACGTTCCATCAGCCCAGGCACCTGGAAATAAGGCCTGGTTGGGACTTCAATCACTTCTGCCGGGGATTTCTCTTTTGCCTTACAGGCTTCAGATAGGTGGTTTCTAAGTCACTGGCTAGTGTGGGCAAAATCAGGCATGCAGATATACATACACAGCCAGTGGAAGTCTGAAACAGCTGAAAGTTTTCTTATTTAAGTACATTTTAGAGATATACTCAAAAGTCTTCTGACAGCCAACACACGCTTTAGTTTTTCTTGCCATGTGTGTATGGTCCAGACAGAAATGATGACAGTGTTACTTTTGGAAATAATGGGTATAGGAGTCACCTTACGAGTGAGCTCTGTGGCAGGTCTTAGCATGACATAATCCTGATGAATAGCACCCAGCTGAAGTTTAGCAGTCAGAGCATTTGCTTCTGCCACTTCCCTCCCGGAAGCTTGACAAATAAGTAAGCAGTCTCAGTGCCAAACAGAATTATTTCAGTTCACAGGAGAGTAGTACCCACAGGCCCCTTTCAGAATCTAGACTGCCTCACTCTGTCATTGTACAAGCAATCCTATCCCAAAAGTTAAAGAAAGTATAAAAAGACTACAAGTCAGATAAAATCAAGTGCAAATAAGAACTGCTCCATGCAGCACCCCGAATCCTAAAGGAGTGGCCAGTTATAACAGAAAAGAAAATGGAAATTGTTTTAAAACTATTTACAAAGTACTGGAAGATGAGGCCAGTAGATGAGAGGGAGAAGAACACAAATTATTCTTTCAAAGTTTAAAATGAACCATTTGTTACCACTAGTCTCCAAAAATTTGTGATCTTAAACCATTACTTTAGCTAAAACAATATTCTTGTTTCAACATCTTCCCAACTGCCAAGACTAAGTGAACCCTACATCATCACAGAACAGGATTAGAAAAGGGCTCTTATTACATTGCAATAATGGAAAACATCTTCATGGCCTACTGCAGGGCTACCTTCGCCTGCTTCTGTAGTGTTTCCGTGTTTATCAGTCTGTCTACACAACTCTGCTGAGAAGCAAAATGTATTAGCCTGTGTAGAGGGCTGATCTTCTGTAGCTACTCCAGCACCCCACCTAGCCCAGGCATCTCTGCACACCACTGCTTTGCTGCCTGTGCTCCCATTTTTTATTTTCATTTGCTGTGGAACAGACATTGGATATCCTTTCCCCAAGAAATCCTATGTGGCAGCACCCCAGTCCCTAATTAGGATAAAACTGGATTCAAAAGACTTAACAAACACCATTAAAAATAGACCCATCTGCATTAATGGGCTCCACATAACAAATTTGGATTGCAACTGAATTTAAGGGCCATAATCTTATTCATATTGTAACAATGTCAATTCTTACACAATTATTTATTTTTACTACCACAATTAGCTACTTTTCTAGTATTCAAGGAGAGGCATGATTTTAAAACAGAAGTCTTGGGAAGTCAGTGCTATTCCTTTCAGATATCCACTCTCCAAAAGCCAGCCTGCTTGGTTGATTTCCCTTGAAAAGATTATCTATATTAAAAGATGCACCAAAACAAACAAACACTTTGTTTCCCTTTCAATTTAGGTTCCATTTTAGCTAATGAGGCAGACGCTGAAGCTGTACTTCAACTACCTGGCTTTTATGGAACAAAGAATAAGTACTGCCTCGCATGCGGATTTTATTACTGTCAGAAAATAGATCCTCTTCTTTTTTACTTATATTACTAGACACCACTGTCATATACTGACTTTTAAGGTTTTTACAATGGGTTAAGATAACTCCACAGATGAAGGTTGATGGAATTCAAAGCAGCAAATCATTTTTCATCTGCCTCCTGCCTCATCTGACCATTTAACTTTCTGGATCCAACAGGGGATGTGAGCGAGTACTGGCTCTATATAAGCTGATGTAATGCCTTTAAAATGGATCTTAACAGAGGCAGTAGACAAGATCCCGTAATAATTTAGTTCCCTGTCCAATTTATTATCTTTCTGTCACCCTCTTAGATAATTGCCAGATCCCTGAAACACTACAGTTCTTTTCTCTTCACTTCATATATGTGACACTTGATAAATACTTTGATAGCACTTTGTGGTGAAATGAACTCCACTCAACTAAAAATTCTCTATCCTTCCACCTCTGACCCCACTCCCAACTCCAAATCAGCAACAGACCCCAAGGTTTAAGGTTATGACTTCATATCAAGTTTAAAAGATATAAAAATAATTTAAGTGAGCACAAGAAACTATCTGCCCTTCAGAAAAAGACAGAAGCTTAGATCTGTGCCAAAGTACTTCCGAACACTCTTCACACATAAAAACTATCCCACTCGGACAACCCATCGGATGGATGCTTCTTGGGTACTTTCAAACTTCATCAACAAGGGGCACATTCTGTAGCTCTGTCTGCAAGTTGTGAGTAACCATGTGTCTATAAATTCAAGATTCAGCTTCATCCTTTGACTTTATTTCAGGCCTTTGCAAGGAGGGGCAAAAATCTTTGGGACTGAAATTACATGTGGCTTAGCTTCAACTCAAGCAGCCTTTGGCCGCTCTTTTATGAGAAACTCCCTATCCTTTATACTTTATATCCCTGTAAAAGTTTTCACAGCCTGAAGATGTCTCTCAGGAAAAAGGTGAATTAAGAGCTATCTTTATCTTTAGTGGGCAGCACATTTAAAGCAATTCTTCTTTTATGGATCTTCAGTGTAACAGAGCAGTACTAGAGGAGTAAGTACAGTCTAACATCTGATACTTGGGATCCTGCAAAAATAGAGCAAACTTCCTAACAATCAGATCAAAGTTAAGCATAAAGGTTGTATAAATAGTAACACCAAAAGCTGGTAAAAAAGCCCCCCACCAAAAAAGGGGGAAAAAAGCCACACAGAAAAAAGAACCCACACCACAGAACAAAACAAAAACACAACAAAGAGAAATGAAGATAGGAAAAATCTCCAGTTATGCTGTCTGGATGCTAAAAATGACAGGTAAGAGAAATAGCTGGGTGAATAAAGGAGGACATACTCACCCACCTCACACTTTCCCAACAAAGCAAGAAATCATTGCCCAAGAGCTGAGATTAACAGAGACCTGAGAAAAAATCTGATTAGCATGTCGATGCTTATTTACAACACAGAACTGGCAAACCAGGAAACCTTGGAATACTACTCAGGAATTTAATCCTCAGAGATCTGTCACACTATGTGCTCCCGGAAAAATAATTCTGATAGAAAATAAGAACTATCTCTGTAAATGAGTAATGTGAGAACAAGAAAAGGTGAAGACACGCTAAACTCAGGGCTGGCATAAAGAATGTACAAAATGATATGCCTTGACTGAGAGAAATTTAGTATCACAAGCTCTCCATGGGTAAGAAGAACAAGTAGGTGTCAGAGAGCAATCTGAGAAATGGTGACTTGGAAAAGGAATTTACCTACAAGATAAACAAAGGCTTTCAGCAGGGGTTTAAGCAAGAGTCACAGTACTGCAGTCCACATGACAGAATGATGCCAGAAGGAGCCAAGCCCCACCTGCTTGCTCAGGTCTCTCCTTTCCAGGGCCACCAAACTCGAAATCCAGCTCCTAAAGTGAAGGACATTAGGAGGACATCATCTGCCACACAGAATGGAACAGCACTGACCCTTTGAAGTCCAAGCAGCCATTACACATATCTATATGGTGAATATGGATATAGGTAGCTGCAGGTGAAGTCAAGGGGAAGAAAATAAATATGGAAATGAAGATGAACTGTGAAAAGTGGAGGGGGCAAAGATGCAAAGAATGATAAAGTCAGAGATGATCAGGTGGGAACAAGCTGCTGAAGTGCTCTTAAAATTTTATTATTAAATGAGTCATCCATTTCCAAATGCCAAAATGACTGTGTCCAAAAATCTGTTCATTAAGAGTCAGGTAAACACCAAGACCACTGAGCTTTTCCAGTATTTCCCTAGGAACAAACTGACCATAAAAGTGCTAAATACTTCTGCAAATTCAATACAGATGTATCCCTCTGCAGAAGGATGATGAAGCAGGACACATCTGTGTATGTAGGTGTACACAGCCCTCAGTTCATCTGTCTCTGATATTAAGGAAATGGAGGGAAACAAGGAGTGAACAGACTTTGTGTGAGTGGCATTCATATCCCAAGAAACACATTCACTTCAAGCTTTGAGTGGTAGGACAGCACCTGATTTTGTGACCTTACAGGAATGTAACTGCACTAAATACATCAAAAATGAGTTTCAAATAACCAATCTTCTGGGAAATGGGATGTGAGTAAGTTGAGAGCTGACATCCTGGTGACAGGTAAGAGAAGACAAAATTTGAAGTAACTTCTGCAGAACACCTCCCTCCAGCCTACCCACAAAAGTAGGCTCAGTTACACTGGAGGGAACCTCTGGGCTCAGCTCCTACCCAAAGGAGAGGCTGCTCCAACTACTGACTTGCTGAAACTGAGAAAGGCGATAGAAGAGCTGGGCTAACTTAGCACACACAAAATTGGAATCAAAAGTCTGAATGGAGGTGTTTTGGGACTGAAGTGATGGGAGTAATGGCAAAGCATCCCTAGGACATGTTTCCCATCAGAAATTGGAGACAAACTGGATTAAAGACAGTCTTGAGCTCTTGGATTAGCACCTTAAGTGAGGTGCACCAAGAGAAACTAGTGAGGGATTATATGTAACTTTTTGTTCTCTGCAGTCACACCAGTAGGTTTGCAAACATGCACAGGGAGCCAGATCAGGATTCAATAATGCTTGCAAGCAAGGTGACAAAGTGACAGTCCAGGTGGATTTGGGCTTTAGACAGTTTTATTTGGCAGCATTTCCAAGGATCTCTGTATTTTTGAGCTCATCCTTTTTGTAGCCTGTGTTTCTGAGTGCCACTCTTTCTCTCATTTAAAGCAACAAATATTTTCAGTTTTTAAATTGAGAGCACACACAGCCCTGGAATATGGAAGTCTGATGAGATGCTATTAGATCCTTTGCAGCATAGTCCATTAGAATATTTCAGTTCAGTTCTGCACACTTCCGGTACTTCAGAGTTATTTGTATCATAAAACTAAAGATGTTCTGTGTGCTTATCATTTGCTGATAAGAAAACCATCAGTCTCACAAGCTCAGCAGCTAGTATTTATGTATATTTTGGTTTTGATCATGAACCATATCTTTTAGCAGGAAATTAAAATCTCCTGTGGAAGAGTATCAAACTCATGCTTACAAAACCCATCAGTGGAAAACGTAGCTGATGTCTCTTCAGAGGCTTTAGCTTGACCGTGTCACATTAATCACCTCTGAAGTAAAGGAATGACTCATAATTGTTTTCCATTACCTTGTGTTTGCTTTTTCAGCATTGCAAAAACACATGGGCCAGGACTGCAGATCATAAATCTCATCAGACTTGTAGACAAGACTCTGAGTGGTTTTTGCCATGCTGTTTCATGCTGGCCTTTTTCTTCTGATTATAAAAATCTGTTTCAAATATTGGTATTTCTGAAGCATCAATGTTTTCAGCCTTCTGTACTCTTGAACATAATGCTCCCATCATTCCTTATAGACAGTAAAATGAATTTATAAGGCTATTCCATATTGTCTACGACATTCTCAGACCTATTTGCTTTTCAGTGAAGTGGCTGAAACCCACTGTGTACTCAAATAAACAGACTGTACTTACACATAACAGAAAGATCTTCTTCCTAATGCAGCAGAACATCTGTAGAGTAGAAGTTTACATGATCACTTAAAGTAGCAAGGGAAATATTTGTTTCATAGCAGGACTGATTATTTAATAAAGGTGGATTAGAAATGTGCTTCATGTGTCCAAAGATCCAGAGATCTTTTCCTTTTCCTTTTCTTCCTTTTCCTTTTCCTTTTCCTTT
>VZRV01004440.1:0-27093 GCA_013398115.1 Falcunculus frontatus | reverse complement strand
CCTCCCCTCCTCTCCTCTCCTCTCCCTTCCCTTCCCTTTCCCTTCTCTGCACCTTCCTGCACCTTTTCCTTTTCCTCTTTTCCATATCTTACTGTTTTCTGATCTTTTCAGTTGTTTAGCTGGTTTATTTCGCCACTTCCTCATATCCCCAGTAGTGACCTTGAGTGTCATTGTGATGAATAGTGCAATTTTACACAATATAATCCATTTGTGAATGATTTTTTACTGACTTTAAGATTTGTACTGAGTCCTTCAAAAGTGCACACCGACAGAGGACTCTTAACAGAAAAATGGCAACTCCTGACCCTTCTTTTGAAAAGTCAACAGAATACATACGTAGCAAATAGGGAAAGAACATGGCAAAACATTAAATTCAACTTAAAGAGTGTAGGGAAAGTTATGAACAAAACCAGTTAGCTCAGTGAGCTAAGGTAGAATCAGTAAAAGATACAATCTATCAGCAAAGAGGTCAAAGAAGAAACTGGTGAATTTGGAGGAAGGTTTTCACAAAAACCAAGGGAGGACCAGAACTCCAGTTTATGATTTAGTGGGATGCATCACTTTTATTACTTGGGCTTATAACTGTCCTCAGAGATCATGTTCATGAAATCTGATGGATTAAAGACTAGAGACTACGGATAGGTATCTGCATTTTTCAGATAATGTGCTGTTAGTATGACCCATAACAGCAGGATTTCAGCTAACTTGCATCTGGGGAGAGGCATGGACAGCCATTCCATTGCAAATCAGCTAATCAAAATCTTTGGAAATCAACTTTTTTTCTTTTCTTGTTTTTATTTTTTTTCTTTTTTTTTCTCCAAGCAGACTTTCCTAGAAGACAAAGTCTTGCTACAGGTTGGCACAGTTGTGTTTTCCTGTTCTTCCTCATCCTCATGTCCATATATCAGGGGATTACTGCTGCACTGCATTCCCAGACTGGGTAAAGGATCAGCTTTTAAATATAGGAGAAATATAAGGAGAAATGGAGAAATAATGAGAAAAGATTACGCAAAGAAATCTGTAGCATCTTTGACTGCTCACCAAGTAATCAGGATTCTGTAAAGAAATCATAAAATGCTTTTAATCAAAGCCAGTATTAAGTATTCATTGAACATATATATCTATATATGTGTGTATACATATATATATACACACATATATATTGATAGTCAAGAGGTAGAGGAGATCTTCATACAAGTGATAAGAAGATCCCTCTTTAAACAAGAGATATGGTTGTTTTATCTGGAGGTTGACAGAGCTCTCAAGGGTTGAATTTTCAAGGACTAATACCATGGATGCAGAAGTGGGCTAACACAGCAGTTGAAGGCTCTGTCTGAATTGAAGCCACTGAAATCACTTGACTGAAGACAGTTATGACAACAGGGCTACTCTGGCAAGTAAAAAAGTACAGTCATGTCTGCAGCCTGTGTTTGATTTAGGCAGGGCTATGACATGCAGAATGAGGTACCAAGTTCATGCTTTGTGACCTTGCACACTGGAATAAGGTTGATTAATAGGAGATATCCTTTCTTCTAACATGCTGAAATCATTATACCACAGGGATACGGCCTCTTGCTCAGATACTTTTACACATTCATATCCAGGCCCATCTGGAAGGAACTCAAGGGTAGATTTTATTCATCTAACATAGTAGTTAAAGCATGAACTTTGCCCCAGGCTCCAGAATAAGCTCCACCTTTGGCTTCTCTTTCATATTGAGTATTTCAACTAAATATTAATTTAAAACTTCCCTGTTCTCAGACAGAAGATGGATCTTAAAACTTACCAACTTCAGTGCTGAGAGAGACACTCACCCACCCAAAACCTGGTCTATCAACCCTAGCAAACACAGCCTGTTCAGACAGAAAGACACTAAAATTACTTGAGATGCTCTGCATTCCCATTTGGGTGGTGTTTGCAGAAGCAAGTAAGAGCAGCACTGCCCAGCAGTGCTTGAGGTAATTCAGGACCTTGTATGCTCTGTCTTGACATACAGAAGAGCTTCCAGACTGTCCTTCTTCTGACTACAAAGGAATCAATCAGTAGGCTGCCAAACAGATTTTAATGGGTAGATGCAGGAGTGACATTTGACAGGATACGGGGAGATGAAGTTCAGTTGCAAGAGAACATTAAAAGGACTCCAAGTCACTCACTGGATATTGCAATGAGGATTACACACAGTCTGTGCTGCCCCAAGTATGAACTGAGAAAACTCCTCACTGCAAGGATCCTCAGTGATATACCATGCTCTCTTGCTTAAGGGAGACTCTGCTTTGCTTATTTGTTTCCTTTTTGGATCTTTATATCTTTTTTAATTAGGGTGGTTTTTTTATTAAGATTACGTTCTAGTATCAGATTACCTAAGAAACTGGGATCGCTGCCATTCATCCTGTCAGACAGTGAGGAACACAACTCCGAAGGTATCAGTTCACACTTATAGGCTTAGTTTTTTCTACATTTATCTGATGTACTCCACTTCTTTTGCCCTAAATCCAATTCCAAGGATATTTTAGCTGGCTGCAATCCATGAGGATGATGTGGGGAAACAATGATAATTTTATTCATGCAGGCAGTTTGGCTGCAAAGAATAAATTTTATCACTGATTAGCTGAACAGAGAGTTTGCTCCAGAAATGGCCAAAGGGTGAATAATTCTCCTGAAAGGGAATATCCTGAAAGGCTGGTCTTGTTTTACTTCTGTTCTCATACAGATCTTTTCTGAACCTTTCTCAAAGTGAGTTTCAAACTTGGGGTGATAAGAAAACCCCCACAAAAACTTTACCCTACCTGGAACTGTACTGAACGCTGGCCTGAGAGAGGAGAAGGGATCCTCTTGGGAGCAGAGTTGAAGTAAGAGAAGAGAAAGGTCTTTTTTTGTTCCTGAGGTCTGTGGTGCCTGTCTCTAGACTGCGTATGAGCTGGCAGTGGCAGGAATTTGCTAGGAATTAAAAGAGCAGAAGATGGTGGAGACCCACCATCACAAGGCATGGCTCCTGACAGAGGTATCAGGGATTCATCTGATGTGCAAAGCACTACTCCTCTGACCTCATTCCTCACATGGAGGAGATCTGGGCAGAACTGCAGCTTGCATGAAGAAAATATTCTCATCCCTTCCAGAGTGAAGAGCTAAGCTAACAACACTTAGTCTGGCTTACGTTTTTTCCAACGCAGTCAGCGCCTCTGACCCTCTCCTGACGCACTGTTATCCAGGAAAGAGGTAGTGACTGCTCAACTAACTGGCAGTCTGAGGTGCAAACAAAGGCTCATAGCCTGAGCTGCACCCCAGGGCTCAGCATGGAGGACTGCATGGAACAGGACACATGGTCCTTTCCTCACTCCCAGAGCTTCACTGACCTCATGAGATTCATTCTCTGCTGCCTACAAGGATATTGGCTATGACAAGCCCTTTGAAACTAGAAACAAATACAAGAATGCATATGTTATTTTAAATGCTTGCTACATATATTAACTGCATAATTTCCTAAATCAAACTGGTTTTTTTCTTCTTTTTTTAACAAGGAAGCAGAAAACAAACACATGCATGACAAAAAAAGTGCAGCATTCTCATGCTGCCCATGAAATGCAATGTATTAAAGCTGCCCTACCTACTGAAATCGTGGACGGGAACTAAATGAAATAAAGTCAGCTCACCCATTAGCGGAGCTCTCCGTATTAACCCTCGTGGGACGACCCTTCCAACACAGTACAGACGGAAGGATTCTTGTTAGCACTGTCTAGGGAGTGCTGCTTCCTCCTCCTTTCCCTTGTCCTGAATGACCAGAGGGTGAATTCCAGAAGAGATGGTCTGGTGCTCCAGTGTGTCCAGTCCCAGAACTAGTACTCCACAGAAGAGGCCAAATGCCTGTGCTGGTCTCTGTGGATCTGCACATCCATCTCAGAGACAGGCACTACACTCATCCACATTTTCTTGAATGTATGTTCTGTATTACCATAAAGTGACAATTAATGTTTAACATTGATGACAAGAAGAGTGCTCTAAAATGTGATCATCTTACTAGAACTGGTCAAGACAGTTATGCTTCCAGCATGCGTACGACTCCAAATTGCCTTCCTATGGTTTCAATCAGAGAAAACACTGGATAACCACGAAACATATTTTGACCTCAACAGAGAAAAAACTAATCTTGTCAGTGAGAGGGACAAGTGCTTCCTGGATACATAGCTGAACACAGATGAACGCTATCTGATTCATAACAGACCAGTAGTTTTTATCTCTTGAGAAGCAAAATAATGAAGTGATGAAGGGATCATCTAAACACTTCATTTCAGTTAAAATCACAGCATATACTTTGGTCTGATCAAGAATTAAGAAGGCCAAGGGAAGATCCAACAAAACTGATCCATTTTGAAGGAAATCAGAAATCGACTTATGCAATTGCAGATAAAAGCACCTTATTAGTTTATCTTCATGAGACACCATGAATAGTGTATCGGACAGCAGCACTGTGGTTCATCCACCTACTCACAATCACTGTTACTCAGGTCAGCTTATCTGCTCCATAGAAAAGGAACTTCCATACAGTGGCTCAAAACATTACTCATTTTCACTGGTCATATAAGCCATAAAAGAGTCACAAAATGCTATGATACTTATTCACTGGTCAGCAGGCATTATTAAACTCTGTCATTGTTTCACCATAATGTGAGAGAATTCATAATCTTTGAAGATATGATATGCCAATACAGCCAAGCAATGAAATGTTACTGATGATGTTGGAAATAAGAGTATGAGAATATGAGTAAGTGTGAAGGGGAGCTTATACTATTTTATAACAATAACCACTTTTCTTCCTCTGACTAAGGTAAGAAGTAGCATGTCAGTAAATTTTTTGTGCTTTGGAAGAACAAGACTTTAGAGCCCTTAAAATCAGATTGTAGGAAATGAAGCTGCAGGTCATTACTCAAAACTTACATGTCAACAAACCCAGGAATTAAAGGAGAATTTGAAAGCCTCCTCTGGAGAGCCAAAACAGGTTTGGCAGTTCGTCAAAATTTGAGACATCAAAGATGCATTTGTCTAACTATATAATTTATTTCAACAAAAATAAAATGCAAAAACTTACAGACATTTCGTATTTGCTTAAAACACAGGAACTACATGTCCAAGTCTGAACTGGGCAAAGATAATCTAATGCATTTGTACTCAACAAGCATTAATGTGCTGCTAGTGTCAGTTTTGCTCAGTGATGTACAAGTGGTTGCTCTTCACTAGTGATTTGGTATTTTCAAGGCAGTTCTCACACTGACTTTCCCTTAGGCCCTGAACTCCAAGTCTTCATGTCAAAACAATACTGATGCTTGTTACACCTGAATCAAAAGATTTCCTTCTTTTGCCAATAGTCCATTTGAGGCAGATTTTGACATTAAAGTTTTGAAAGTACAGTCACAGAAAATACTGTCTTTATGTGTGAACAAAGATGAATCAAATGTTTTTAAACGCACTGAAAGAAGATTTAGTAATTCTTACTCATCCCAATTTCCAGTTTTAGAGTTCAATAAATCTCTGCAAATATCTTCATTCAACACTATGTGAAGCCTTGATAATTTCAAATCTGGATCATGTCCAAGAGATATTACAGGCCAATGTGCTAGGATCCTGAACCAAAAAGAGCATGGGATGCATCCCTTGCGTTTTCTGCAGTAAAACCTCCAAAATACCCCCAGGACTCGCTGTTCTGTTTTTTACCAGAGCACATAACCAAAGCTTGAACACCTTCAGAATGCACACTCCCATCTAGACTCCCACACCAACCTGGTGTGTTCGGTTCTGTGTTGTCTACACGCCATCTTCCTCCCAGGAAGTGTTTTTCTTTCTGCCACCTCTAAGGCACTGGATCTAGTCTCCGCTGCAGGCGGATCTCCCCAGGCATCACTTACTCCGTGCCAGTGCTTGTTTTGCCTCTTGTTCACTGACACTTCTGAGACATCAGGACTTCATACAAACCAAGCAGAGGCAGCTTCTCTCGGAATACTAAACTTCCCCTCTCCAGGTCCACTCAGGCCCAGAGAGAAGCAACCAAGATAAAAGCCTTCTTTTCTGCAAGACCTAACAAAAACTCCCTAAATTCTTCTGCTCTTTCTCAGTTAGTCAATTTTCTCTCCTTACTCAGGAGCACTTAAATTTAAGTGACAATGTTCTCCTCTAAGATGGTACAGGTTATGCCCTCACTACTTAACAATGTACAACCCCAAAGCTTCCCCTTACATACAGAAAAGTCCTTTTAAACTAAATGTTTATTTCTCAGTGGTCCTTGACTAAAGGTAACCATTGTACTTCTTACAATAAGGCTTTTGACAGCAAGAATTCAACACAGTTAGTAAAAAAAAAAAGCCACTGCTAAAGAAATCATAAATCTTTTCAGTCATCCGCAAACAAGGACAAACATTAAATATATTTTACAGAATTATTGCAATCGTAGGTTTTTTCTTCCCTTCCAACATAATTTTATAATTGTTTAAATATTTCCTATTGAAGCTAGATTTAAAATCTGTTTTTCACTATCCCACACTTTGATCTCGGTCCACTTTGCACCAAGGTTGACACTTCTGGGTTAGCTTGAAATACTAGATGAAGTTATGCAACTGGCTAGTTCCCATAGTTAATTCTGGTTTACTTTGATTCCCATTTTTCCTCTCGCTCTTCTAAAAGGTTTTTCTCCTCCTTTGCTTAATATTTTCTTTGTATATATACTTTTGCCATCTTTTCCAGTGTTTCTGCTCTCCTCCTTACATTTTCCAAAACTCAAATTCCATCCTTGGGAATATCCATTTCTCTATCTTCTCCCTCGTTTTTCTTGTGCCCCATTTCTTCCTACCCTGACTTCTTTTCAGATGTACCTGCTGATTTGTCCAATGCCTCTTGCTCTCCAAGCTAGTCCAGCCTTCACCTCCTCCACCAGCATTCATCAATCACTGCCCACATTCACAAAGATAACTTAAACCCCTCATAGCCTTAGTGTGTCCTGTATCCACTCAGGAAAGTCTGAACTCACTTCAGACCTGACTTCCAGAACATAAGGTCTGGAAACTCAGAGAAAAGCCTCAAGAGCATTGTCCTAGCACAAAACATACTGTGCCATAGGACTGGTGGAGAACACGTTTCATGCAGCAGGGCATTTCCCCAGCTGCACTAACTACAAAGCACTGCTAATGTCAGCCAGCAGAGGCAATGGTGGGGATGTGTCCACCTGCACACACACATCAGTCTATGCAGCATGAGATGAGCAAGCTGGCAAGCTCTTGTTGAACAGCCAGACTGAGGATGTGACATTTGTTGGTGGGAACATTGTATCTCCAGAAGATATGGCACGTTTGCCAGGGGCTTATGACAAGACTGTGATTTTGGCAGCCAGCCTCACAAGCTATCATGGGTAATATTTTCCTGTGCAATGGTGACTCATTTCTTCTTTCAGGGTAACACTGCTACTGCACCAGAGTGGAAGAGTATCATCTGGCATTTCATTTAAGAGCTAAGAACTATGGTTAAGTGTGTGTTTTCTCTTCAGTGCCCTTTACTCACACACAGTCTGTTAATGGCTTCATCTGAAATTATTAATTTGCAGCTTGGACAACTTGTGCAAACCTCACAGAATTCTAGAGGTGACAGCACAATCCCTAACAAAGCAACAAAAAGGCACAAAACGTCCTTCCAAAGCAACAAGGCAGGAAATCTGGCACAGGAGGACCTAAACTATTCAGGAGAACCAGCTATTCAGAACATACATTTTGCTTATACTTATATCTACAGTCATGAGCAAACAAGCCACAGAAGGAAATTGTCTGATTGGGTATTACCCATCCATGATATAGGCATCAGGAAGAAAAAATTCTTGTTCAGGCAATCTCTGAACAGGCAAATTTCCTCTCACCTTCCATAAGCCCAGGGTCCAGAGCTGTATACTGTGCAGCAATGAAGTTGCCTGTCAACAAATGGCAACAAACAAGAACTAAGATGACTTTTACCTTCCTCATGCTGCTCATGAATCATCTGGAACTAAAGGGTGAAAGTATGACTAACTCGGTCTTTAATCACTGTAACTTCAATTTTTACTGTTCAATGTAAAAACGGTGGTAAAAACAGCATAAGGAAGGATCAACACAGCTTTCAGAAAACTGTCAGACCATTTCAGTATTTTTTGTTTTATACTCTGAGATTTCTCCCCTCAGTTATACACCATACTACTTACATTCATTAGTGGGCATGCAGTGCTAAGAAGCCATGTTTGTTTGCAGGGCCAAGAGTAAATACTGAAATCAGAGACATTTTTGATTATTTCAAATGTTAAAAAAACACCAAACTAAAATAGAACAAAGATAACGAAATGAAGTTTCACTAGCCCCAAAATAAACCAAGTACTTTTTAAATTCTGAATTTATTTTGACAAATGTGCAAGAAGAATTATCAGTTGTGTGAACAGTATTTTAAAAGGATAGAGATTTTATTAGCTTTGTATTTCTTCCAACTTTTACATTTATGTCTACAAAAAAAGAGTTTTTTCCTGGTCTCTCACTAGCATGCAAATTTCTACCAGAATCAAGTAACAGACATAATAGCACGAAAAAAAATATTTCTGAAGAAAGGGGAGCATTCTTTTGCAGGAGGGGGAGTGGGGGTGGGCAGGGTGTTCCCCCACTGCAAGTAAAGAAGACATTTTTCACAACTGTTAAGCAAACAAGAGAAAGTCCATTAGAATCTTCAGGCTCTTGACAAAGACTCTTCGCTAATGGTACTGGTCTAAAAAGCAGATAAGCCATATAATTTTACAAGAAGCAACCCGCTGAATCCTTCAGCAAACACAGCTTGGCAATCTATCTTCAATTCAAAATAATGAGGTGGCAGGAGCATGATGGAGAAATAAGTCTTCAAAAACATCACGTAAGGGAATCCAGCTGTGCTTGTATAGTTTCCAGCTATTTAAAGGAACAAAAAGAGAGGAAAAAACCTCCACTCATAAAATGTTGTTTAGAAACATGCAAACAGAAATATCCAATATCTTCAACTATGCATACCAAATATATTTGCATACCAATATAAAAATCCTGTACTCATGAATATTTGTTTTTACATGAAGCTATTAGAATTCATTGCTGCAGTTTAAATATTCAAATTTTAAAGAAACAGTTGTCTAAATACTACCTCTTTAGCATGCACAGATGTTTTCCTGTGAAGTTCCAATGCATAATAACAAGGAAAAAAAATAAGAGAGTTCATTTTGACTGGATTACGAGCCTAGCATCTTGACGGAAAATGTAACACAAAGATGCTCTTTCCAGAGAGATCCCCACTGTTAATCACCAGCTACTCCTCCTGCTCTAACTGCCAGGTATGCTTACAATGACCCAAGCCCTGCTATTCCAACTCATAATGCACAGGCTCTTCTTGAAAACACTTTATGTGATCGAAGAAATCCAACAGCCTTAATTTAAGTTGGATCCCTTTTTTCCAGTTTTATTAGATTTTATTCACATAGGCAACACTTCCTGTTGAGCAGCATAAGGTGTTTACAAAGAAACTATAATATTGTAAAATCTACAGACCTTGTTGTAGAACTCAAACAGCTCCTGGTGAGTAAATTCTACAAACACCTTCTTCAGGTTCTGTAAAAAAGAAAAAAAAAAAACAGATTAAGAAAAATGAAGGAATAAGAATACCCTTTTCCTTTCTGTTCCTTTTCTTTCCTTTCTTTTTTTTTCTCTTCTCTTCTCTTCTCTCTCCTCTCCTCTCCTCTTCTCCTCTCCTCTCCTCTTCTCCTCTCCTCTCCTCTTCTCCTCTCCTCTCCTCTTCTCCTCTCCTCTCCTCTTCTCCTCTCCTCTCCTCTTCTCCTCTCCTCTCCTCTTCTCCTCTCCTCTCCTCTTCTCCTCTCCTCTCCTCTTCTCCTCTCCTCTCCTCTTCTCCTCTCCTCTCCTCTTCTCCTCTCCTCTCCTCTTCTCCTCTCCTCTCCTCTTCTCCTCTCCTCTCCTCTTCTCCTCTCCTCTCCTCTTCTCCTCTCCTCTCCTCTTCTCCTCTCCTCTCCTCTTCTCCTCTCCTCTCCTCTTCTCCTCTCCTCTCCCTCTCCTCTTCTTTCTCTTTTCTCTTTTTCCTCCAGTAAATCAGAATATCAGATTAAGCTACATGAAAGAAAACAGTTGGTTTCCTTCCATTCACTACAATGTTCCTCATACATGTATATTTCATTTAAGTAAAGGATTAAAATCTTACAGTATATCTGTTATCCTCCTGTGAAGAATAGTAATAAAATAATCTATGTAAAGGATTTAGTTACCTTATTTTTAAGTCAGACAAAAATAAAAGATTATATTCATCTTTCTCAGCAGTCCATCTGATAAATACCATTTCACAGTGACAAAGTCAGTAGTGTATTTGATTGAACTGGCACAGCTATTAATGTACTGCACAGGCACAGAGCTGATACCTCCATTCATTAATCCAACAGTTCCAATCTTAGCATGCTGACACTGCTATAGGCATCCATGCAGATTCAGCCCGAGTTAACAATTAACACAACAGCTTCAAAGCAGTGCTTAAACACTAAAAAACCCACAAAATAACACAACTGATGAAAACTACTGTAGATAAAACAGATGGTGGTAATAATCCTCCGCATGCATGTGCTGATGTCTGTGGAGATGGGGGTTAAATTAAAACTTCTGTCCTGCTTAATTTGCTTGCAGCCTGCTACCTTCCATCACACTGCAGATCTAGCCATATAGTTCCTAGCCTTATTCCTTCTACTTCACTTTATGACTTTATTTATTTAAAAGTAAATTTCTATTTCTGCATATTCTCTTTGTTTTTCTTAGACTTTTCAAGGCTTGAAGGCATTCCTGAGGATAAAAGCTGCACTTCCATGAACACTAACAAGGCTCTGTGAAAGCTGAATCTGTGGACACCTCTACTCACAAAATATTATTAGCTGAAATAACGTACACACACCACGTTTCTTTAACTGGTACCAACTTCATGTACCACTTGGGTCAATAGAAAAACACTTGTTTATCCACTCAGCTTAAATGAGCAAGGACATTTTTGCATACAGACAAGGCTGTGGGCCAGATTCTGTGTACTCATAGAAATGCAAGTCTCAAGTATTGCCAAATAATGTCACTGAATTTGGCGCAGCAAATGCACAAGACCAGCAGAAGCCCTGGGAACACAGTATAGGTACTGCCTGGTGCCTGCTCCTCAAAAGGAGCTGTAAGAGACACAGGAAAGAGATAAAATAACTGGGGCCAGCCTGTCTGGTGCAATTCCTCCTTCTCGTTCCACAGAAAGAAGGATCCCTTCCAACAATTTCAGGATGGCCACAAAAGCCTAGAAAAGGACCAGTGATTTGCATGAGAGACCAATCTTCCCCCTCTGGGAAGGAACAATGCAATACTGTGAATCGTATGGTGAATACAAAATAAAACTACCAGGAAAGCAGTTCTCTTTGCCATGACTCCAGCTGATCCTCCGTCCAAAGAGCATAATGCCGTGACAGGGAAGTAAAAGCATTTTTAAAGGCTTTCTAACAGCTAAGAAACAAAAAAGAAAGCAAACAAGGGTTTTTTCAGAAGAGAAGCAGGGTAGAGAAAAGAAGAAAGATACACTAATGGCAAAGGGATCTACCACTTCAGCTGAGATGTTTGCTCAGCATTTGGCTTTCTAGAAGGATTTTGGCGATTGAATGGAAGGAATCAAAACCGCAAAGAGGAGGTTCAGAACAATAGCTGTCATATATCTTAAAAGTTTATCACTCACAATTAATAGTTAGGGTCATTTCTTGAATGATTTCCGGAAGGGGCATCTGGTGGATTTTGATATGACAGTTTTGCAACGCCTCCAGAGAGGGGCAGACAAAGACATCCGACCATGAGATCTCATTTCTCCTATCTCAATGTCTCATTCAAGATGGACATCTTCTGGTACTACTTCAGATCAGCAAGCACAATCAATTCTCTCTCTCTCTGTCTTTCCTATTTTCTACCTACATTAATTACTGTTAGTTAAAAGATAGTGTATGCAAATGAAAAAGTGCAGACCTTTTAATTTAGATTCTCTTTACACTTAAAAAACCCACTACACTTTATGAAGAGGATGAGATCTCTCTTCCCATTATTATTTAATAATCATACTCTGATAACTAGGACAAAATTTATGTTGGATTGTGGCAGGCAAATGTCTGTGAAGATCTAAAAGAAAGCATGCCATGCTAGGCTATGTTTCTGATCTGGGGTGGGAGTAAGAGTGTCAACAGGAGAGAGGTGTAACAATCTTGTATGAAATATGTTGTTTATCTGCATTTAATCGTCTGCTAAAACACATGTGTTTATATGTGTAAAAACCTGGTACATCTACTACACCACTTCAACAGAGAGTAGCATCACAAAAAAACCCATGCGGAAGTATGGCACCAGTTAAAAATGTTATCTTTACTATATTAAATTTCTCACTAGCATGAGTCCCCTAACGAAGTTGATGAAAAATAATTATTATGTGGTCAGGAGTTCCTATATAAACTACTAAAACATTGTATCATAACTAGATCCCTATTAAAAAACCCTACTTCTCAGGTGGCTTATGGTCTCCCATTTTTAGCTGAGGTATCCATTATTCACTTATTTGCTTTATTCTGTGTGAACATAAACAAGTGCAATTAAAACTCTGTGCCACAGGACTAGGTTACCACCCAGTTCTTCAATTACTCAGTAAAATTGTCTTAAAAATTACTGTTTAGATAGAATATTGCTAAAAGCCCCAGAGAAGGCTAATTCCTAATATATTTAATGGAATTTTACTCAGATAAGCATACAAAATTACAAACCCCAATAATATTTCAACCGTAACTAAAACACAGGATGAAAAAAATCACTTTCAGCTTACTTACTTTATTAAATGTCACTGTGTGCAGACAGAGCCTCAACCTGTTTATGAGAAGTACAGCTAAGCTGACTTCTTTTATCTGCACATACAGGTTTTCAGATGTTGCCTCTGATCTAGTATGTGTTTCCCAGACATAAATAAGAAAACAGCAATTTGCTGGATGTCTAACTTCTTTCTTCTTTTTATCAAGTGTATAATTCTTTTTTCCTCTTTCCTTTATAAATTTCTTCCCATTCCTCACCTTCACACTACTCTCTCCCTCATTTCTGGCATCCCATTTTCTCTTTGCTGTTATCATCTTCATGTGAAAGAAAACTAAACCGAATTTATTCCCATTGTCACACTTTGTCACTCCAATAATTTTTCTAATTACATCCCAAATTTTGTTGCTGTGCCAGTGTTAAGTCCTAGCTCCTACTTTTAAAGAGTTTTAGCCTTGAGGGTGACAGTTTCATAGCATCAGAGAAGCATAGCTGAGCGTGCTATTCTTACGAAGACAAAGAAATCTCTAAAGTACCAAGCATTCATTCTTCAGGCTGCTTTGAAAACATGGAGACAGGCTTTTTATCTGATACAATACTCATGAAGGGTGGCAGGGACTGCACTGGAGCAATATGCTCATTGAGCATAGCTAAAGAGTATGTGCAGCATGTTAGCTAAATAAAGTTGCAGTTAAGTTCAATGTGTTCATCTACTGCAAAACATGACAAAGCATTGCATTTACTACTGGAAAGGTCTGTGTGAATTGCAGGTGTCACCAAGAAAAATCTTTATATTCCCTGAATTCACTGCAAGGAATATGGTAATAAGCTTTCTGAAATGTGTGGTTTAACATGTTTGGCCATGTATCACTAGTGAATGTATTTTAAGTGTTAAAATTAGATTCTAGTGCCATTTTGCCTTCATACATCTAGATGAAATCTGATTTCATTCCACCTCTTCTCTCACCCCAGGGTTGTATCAATTTACAACTTACAGCCTCCTGAGAACTGTGAAATTCTAATAAGTTTAACTGATTAGGGTTGTTTTCTCCCCTTAAGTATCTTCTCACTTACTGTCTGGTATTATTTTAAAAAACGTAACATCTTCATCAGCCTCTAAAACCAAATTTCCTTTGGGGGTAGAAGGGGGGCAGGGAAGAGGAGGGAGAAAGGAGAGGAAAATGAAGATAAAACCTTTGTATTTCTAGTCAATATTAATATGCTATCCTGTCCAAAACACCCATTCTGAATGTCTGGCTAATCCTACAAAATAGACACAGTCATTTAATATACACTTAGCTTACAATCACCACCAAACAATTAGGCAGATTTGTAGCTGAACATGATCATCAGCATAAAATGACGAGATACAAGTATACAAAATGTGTAAGAGTCTCCAATTTCCCATTATCTCGGCTAACTATTTTAAACATGAATACCTTCCTGCTGCAAAACGTTTCTGTGGAAACCAAGCAAAAAATACTTAAAAAAACCTTAAAATACTTCAGAAAGCAGAGGCAAATTTCTGGTTATAACCAAAGGATTGGGTTTTGCTTTTAGGGGATTTTTTGGCTGGTTGCTTGGTTGGTTGGTTTGGTTTGTTTTACAGCGGGGATTTTTATTTATTTGTAGTGTTTTGTTGGCTTTTTTAATACAGTGCTCTAGCCATTCCTATTTTAATGTACTACTGCAAAAAGCCTTATTACTAATGATAGAGTTTTGCAACCTTACATACTACACAGCTATTTCACAGATTTAAGTCCCCAACCCCATGTGTAAGCATAGAGTAATGCACTAGAAGCTATAAATAAAAGCCAAACTTCTGGCTTTAAAAGCTAACTTGAATACAAAAAACTGATACTGCTGTTCTCAACTGCAAAGCTATAACTACTTCAATGATGTTGAAAAATAAATGCCAAGTATTTTGAAGCAAATAGATGGAGGGATAGGCTGGTTTATACACCTAAATGTCTACTGATAATGACAATGTTCTGTGACTGAGGACATGCAAAAAAATACAGTATATCCAGCAAAATTTATTAACAGTAACTAGGTGAAGCAACATATATCCCAGTCTTCATATTCTAGTACTACCTTTAATACTGTGTTGAGCCACAACTCCATTAGGTTTGAGAGAAGAACATTTTCACATCTGCTATGCATTCTCCAATTTATTCCTATTAGATATCCTTAAAATCTCAGATGTAAGAGAATATGGATAACGAAGATGTAAGAGAATACGGATAACGAAGCTAATCAGTTTATGGAGTAATTAAGATTCATTCCTAAACAGACCCCAGTTGATTGTTAGTAGCCTACATTTCCCTCTGGACCTATCCGTTTCTGTGCTACATTAATTCAGATTTCCTTTAAACTTGCTTGGACCCTAGAGAACTTATGCACTCACCTAGGCACTTACAACTTACAGCCCTTTTCTATTTGTATCTCACAGAATTTATCAAAAAGTTTGAGCTGCTTGGTCAGGAAGATGAATTTTAAGAAGGGCATATGCATTAAAACAGACCAACATCTCTCAGAAGCACACCTGTTTCTTAACTCTCTGCACATAAGAGACAGTAATTAAAACTTCTTCATATTCTTACAGCTGTAGGTGGATATAATTCAGCTCAGGGATTCAGCAAAACACAAGGAGTTAAATACAGACTAATATATTCCTAATTAAACTTCTTTCACATCACCAGAAAATGTGACCTTCAAACTTCATTCTTTTTCCAAGCTTATTTCCATTTGCAATACAAAATTATTATTTTTGTAAAGAAAAAAATCATGTTTTATGACTGAATTACATGCATTTCAAGTTTCAGTGTGCAACTGTTACAAAATTTAAGATACTAATCCACTCTTTTCCTGACCATACTAGCAACATAGTAACATCCAGTTTGTAAATGTACTGCGTTCTAACTTTCAAAGTTGCATTTTTTTTTTTATATAAGCTTAAGAAATTCAAATTCCTTGTGGACTCAGGGAGATCAAGATCTGCATCATACTCAAGATGTCTTTCCCTCTCTTTGTAATCTATATGTAAGCCCCCTGGCCAAAGCTCTGTGTTGATTCCTGAGATCTAACCAACGTATTACTGGAATTGACGGAGATACATACAGATAAATCTTTAATCTCACTCCAGAAGATTCAGGATCATTTAAGCATGTTTTCATGAAAAGCAGTGAGAATAAATTTATTGCCCAGTCTGGTAGTAAGGCAACAGACTCTGCAGGCATTTGGAGACCTACAGAAGACCTGACATACTCCCAAACTGTAATAAGAACTGTCAGTCATTACCATTTTCATTCCTCCTGTTTCCTCCATCCTCAAAAAATATCCACTACTGGCTGGCTGAATTGATGCAAAACTATAGACAGGAAATGGGGCACAACTACTAAAAAGATCACATAGGCTGGGATGATGACAGAGCATTAGAGGCAGACTGGTCCCTTTTTTCACAGTAGGTAAGAAAAATGCTTTTAAAACTGACAGAATTATCTGGGAAAAAAACCCAAAACTACGGTTTTCACCTCAGTACACCTTGTCAGAATAAACATCATCTTACTAAAGAAAAGAGAGATAGAAAAGCATTTTTTTCCCAATAGCTGTATCCAGGAAAAGGATTCCTAGGAATTTACATTCCTATAAATACCATCATTATACTGGTTGGCCTTTCAATGATACTTTTGCATGGAAAACCTCTCAAACCCAGAAATCCAGAGATGAGAGTTGACACTTCTGTGCAGATTATGTTAAATACACTTTTAGAAAAACATCACAGTGAACAAACACGCTTTTTGGAGAAATGGGTGGTAGATGTGCATCAGTGCATGCCTATCACTTAAAAGCACATCTTTTATATTGATACTTCCCTGTATGTTGCACGTACAGAAAATGGCTCATAGAAGATCTATTGAAAGGCTGACTTGCTTTAAGTCAGTTCTGTATTTTGTATTTACCTTCACATGCCCTTTCCTTCTTTGAAGACAACTATACACACTGCACGAGCTCCTGACTGATTCCTCACTAGACTCCACATGGATTCAATCACTAACAGCAACAAGCATCCATCCACATGAATGTCATTGTATTTTCAGGATACAGTAGTAAAACATGCATAATTTCCAACAACAGTATATCCAACAAAACGTGTTTAAAAATTCTTCAATTCACTGAAAGGCTGCCACAATTACTAAGAATGTCACAGATTAATCTGAGGAACACAGGTCCTAATAATCATTATTTTCCTGTTTCATCCCTCATCTAATTTTGCAAATTCTACTGTAGTCCAAATACTACAGAAAGCTCTCTGAAGAAGCAATCTTACTAAAAATTAAAAAAAAAAACCCCAAACACTCTTTCTTCCTAGTAAATTTCACTGTATCAAATTTGGAAAAAAGAGTTCACTGGAAATCACATACACCCTAATTGTTGCATGCTGCTTATACTGTCTGTAACTATCAAAATACTTCTTTAGTCAGAACTATACTGTGATAACTGGTTTTATTCTTCAGAAGAAATTAAATTCTTATCTTTCACATTTTGGTACATCTCATTTGTCACAGAACTTATGATAGTTAAGAAATTAAGTTTAAGAATACTGCAAGGAAAACTAGGCAGTTGTGACTCTGTGTTTCTGTTATTTCCACTGGAGCTAGCATGTAAGTCTTCAAAAACCATGAAGACCAGTGAGTTCACATTTAAGTTCTAAAGATAGCTTACATCAAAACTGACACAACAGTCTTACATTCACCTCAAATGATAAGGAATTCACTTTTCTTTTTATTATTGTATTCACAGATAACCTCTGCTCAAGAAACAGAAAGCATAGGCATAAGCATGCTGGCACCAGAAATGCTTTCAAGCTTTTCTGACCTCACATGTTCACCAGATTTTATCATAGCCCCATTAATTTTTACCAACTACATATCAAAAAGATGTCATGTAGCTACAGTTGTGAAATATTTTCATTATTGCAATTAGAAAATAATCGAATTCTAGGAAACTAACAGAACTGAGTGCAAATATTAAGTGCAACATTAGCCTAGTACTGGCATTCGCAATTTAAGATTATGAGCTTAAATGGTAAACATTGCACCTTGGGTAAGTGTCTTGGAACAGATCAGCTCAGCCTACAGCATCGAAGGCAGACTGAGTAGTACTTGTATCTAGATATACAATGGCCAAAACCTATAGCAAGAAGAGCAGCTCAACACCACGCACAGAGCGTTTTAAAGAGCTTCTCACACAGCTTGTTTGCAGCTGAGGTAATTAACCTGGAGTTACAAAACCTTTATGTTCTAATCAGTTACACATCTAATATTGGGTCTGAAGCTGGACTTAAAGGAATCTCAAATTGTGATCCTAACCACTTAGGAAGCCACCCCCTTGTTCTCATTTAAAAGCCAGATAAAACCTCTTTTGTCCAAAGAAGAAACCTGGGTTGTTATCATCTGCATCCACATCTAGAGATACAGATGAGACAGAAATATTACATGGTGAATCATGCAGATGACAAACATTTTAAGAAGGATTTATACCTCCATTTAAGAATGGAGGAAGCTGGCATCTTTTTCAATTATTAGCTTCTGAGCCTACCTGGTTCAGTAAGAAACTGCAATGCTGTATTGTTTTACCACAAAAAGCCATTCTTTCTTCATCACTGGAATACCTGAAAGTACCTATTGTTTCTACTAATGCACAAGAAAAGAGGCTGGATAAAAGATGCCAGCAGTGAGAAGAAAGATCTAAGGAAGCTCAGATCCACATGAAATCAATGCAACTGATGTGAAAACACCCTTTCAAAATCTGCTTAAATATTTACAAAATGTCAAGATTAGATAATTTGTAACTTAGTTCTTTTTGTTTGAAATGGGTCACTCAGAATATCACCAATTTGGATTTTGTTAGGCAGACCAGCAAAGATAAAATGTTTAGGGCTTTTTTTTTCTGTGCTAAACGGATGTTAATGGCTGTCAGCAAGTATGTTTTTGATCTCCAGTGGGCAAATCATTCCAGCAGCTAGCAACTGGGGGCATGTACGCAAATCTCAGCTGCTGAAAAACAGGGAAGTCATGCAGAAATGAGGGGTGTTAACTAGCAGTCTAGTCCCCAGCAGGATCAAAGACAGAACTCTTAGGGAATAAGGTTGTTTGTAAAGTAATGTATATTTTATCCTTTTTTAAAAATTATATTTAGGAGGAAGTCACCTACCTACAATTTTTACCATATTCTAAAGGCTGTAATATATCTACAGCTTTTATAACAATGCTCACAATTTACAAATAAGTGGTGGTATCTCTTCCTTGTCACAAGCAACCCAGCAAAGCCTTGAACCAGAGCTACCTGTTTGTATCAAGGACACACTGATATCAGAGTGTGAACAAAATTATGTTGCATCACAAGACTGACCAAGTAAACACCAACATTTCTCAGGCAACATGCCACAGTGCAAAACTGGAAGAGGTCATTAAAACCAAAGTTTGTCCAAAAAAGCTTAGACAAAAAAGCTTCTCCTTTTTACAATAATTAGAAAAAGATTATGTGGTCTTTTCTCATTGTGACTCCACAAAATTAACAGGAATGTGGAAACAACCACTTACTGTGAAGCAACCAAACAACAGCTTTCTCTTATTTGTCACTGAAGGTTACACACATTCTAATGACACAAAATTAGCTATTTTGGATTTCAGACAATAGAATTTCGGCCATCTTGCTTTGTTACTTTTGCTGACAAGTTATTTAAAGTTTGATGCAGTGGAATGGTGTGAATTCTCACTGCTTACTGAAAACTGGACAAAGTGCTAAGGACAGAAAGTACAAGTTCTGTGTGTTTTCACATACATCAAAGATGAAATGAGATATCTCACTCACAATTTTCTTCAAAGCCAGACGATGAACGTAAGTGTAGAAGTAATATCCCCTCAGGAAAGAAAAAAACAATTTTTGGCTAATGTAAGCAATTCAAAACAGGGTATCAAATCCCTTTTTATCTTCTTTAGGTCTGTGTGCTATGGAACTACAGTTCATACAGGTTGCCTTAAAAGAGAGTGAGCAATATGAAGGTATACAGTACTAGATATGGATTATGTCAGAGATTGCAGGAGCACAATCCAGTACTCAGGCTGGCCGCAATGGTTTCAATAATTATCAAAACCGAGATACTTTTTATGCTTCTCTCTCAAAATGAATCAGTTTAGCTCCAAATTAATTACATTTTTCTCTTTCAAGACAGCACTGCATGATGCAAAACTAAAATGGTAGAGTAAGGAATAAAAAGTGCATGTGGTGCACTTTTCACAAAGATAGATGCAAGATTAATATTTAAACTAAGCTGAATGTCTTTATCTTTTTAACATAAGAGTTCTTCAAAGGGAAAAATGGAATAGTAAGATGTTACAGGTCAGTTTGCAAATACTATTTGCCTAGAATCATACTTCATTAATGTTGGAAAAGACCCCCAAGATCACTGAGCCCAACCTTTGACCAAACATCACCATTCCAACTAAACCACAGCACTAAATACCACATCCAGTCATTTCTTGAACACTTCCCCTACCACCTTTCTGAGCAGTCCATTCCAGTGTTTAACAACCCTTTCCAGTACAAATTTCTTCCTGATGTCCAACATGAACCCCTCCCAGAGCAGCTGGAGGCCATTTCCTCTTGTCCTGCTGCTAGTTCCCTACCTTTCTACAGCCTCCTTAGAGGCAGCTGTTAGTACCAAGGCAGTGTCCAGTCGCATTCAAGGTGTAAAACTGGTCACTGACCAGCAGAAAAATGAAGCAGAAAAACAAATGGGTGACAGCTGAACTGGCGAACCAGAAAGACAGCCTGATGATCCTAGCCAGGATCAGGGTGACAGAAGTCCTTATAAAAGAGCATATTAAGAGATTCTGTGCTTTCTTACTGTTGTGACAGAATTAACAGTTGAACACACACTAAATAGAGATGCCACTGGATTCCAGGCATGAGAAATGATTTGTATCTGTTGAAGAAAGTAATTCCAAAACCTTGCACGGAAGATTGAATTGCGCAAATTGCAAACCAGTTTCTTTAATGAGAACTAATAGTCTAACAGACTTGGGAGCATTATTTGAAAAGGATTAAAACACTGTTGTGAAAGATAATTAATGCTATCTGGATTGTTTCGTTTATCTTGGAGATAAACAGATTGACTGGTTTACAGCCATAAACTAGGCAGAACTCTATGGTCAGGCAAAGGCTCTGTGGGATCAGAGGCTGCCTAAGGAATACATAGATCCAACAGTTGATTTGCCAGTTGGCAATCCACTTCTCAAACTGATAAACAAAGTACTTGGGGTTTTGTGGCATTGTTTTTGCTAAAGCTGAAGCCTACAGAGATAAGAAGTTCTAGAACGCAATAACAAAGCCTGATACTACAAGAGAAAGGGCCAACTGAATAAACTGCATATCTGTATCACAAACACCTTTGATAAATATTCAAAGTGAGTTTTTGTATTTGAACTTAAATGTTTCTCCAGTAGTTGTTCATATTTTCTGTGTGTTGAAAATACTGAAATATGAAAATAAACACATGGGAGGTCAAAAGCTGCAAGCCATTTAACAAAAGCTATCCTTGGTACAACAGCGAATGAAGATCCAGAATATTGAAGATCCAGAAAGACTTTCCATTCCTTTTTTCTTCAGGGAAATAAAACTTTCCTTTCTGAAATACACCCTTCAAGATTAATATGTGAATGACAAGAGACTCTTATCTTAAAACATATTCCATTGTAGGAAGAAGAGAAGAAAGCGTTTTACCTCCACTAGCAAAAACATAGCCATCAGCCACAGCGCAGTGATTCTCCTCTGTTCAGCCCTCGTACGGCTTCATCTGAGACACTGTATCCAATCCTGCACAGCCCCAGTACAGGACAAATGCTTGGAAACTGGGGGGAGTTGATCTGAATGGTTATCATCTGGATGAATCAGATGTAAAGAGACACTAGAAGAAGGTTTGCTTAGTTTGTAACAGGGTTAAGAATGGGGAATCTAACTGCAGTCCTACTGTCCTGGGGTAATCCCTAATGTTACTGTATTCCCCATCTATCTGCGCCCAGAAATTGTCACTGAATCTTTAAGATCTTACAAACAAGAATCCTGCAGGGGAGTGTGCTATCGCGGGTGCTTTTACAATCATCTCTTGCAGGCGGTTTCCTGGTTTTTGCCACATGGTATTTGCTTCACTGGCTGTTTGCTCTTTCCTTAAGCAGAGATTTTATCCTTTTTGGGTTCTCTTTTCATTTTTGTTTTTCCTTTTTCTCATCTTGGGGAGGCTGCAGTAGGGGTTTTGGGCTGCCTCGGGGAGGGTTCTGCAGGTGCCTGCCCACAGCTGAGGCAGTGGTCAGCAGCAGCGCAGCGGCCCCGCTCCGGCCCGAGGCAGTGGTCAGTGCAGCGGCCCCGCTCCGGCCCGAGGCAGTGGTCAGTGCAGCGGCCCCGCTCCGGCCCGAGGCAGTGGTCAGCAGCAGCGCCCAGCCGGAGAGAGGAAACACCGAGTGCCCCGGGCCGGCGGCTTCGCCTGCCGTGCCCGCCCTGCTGTGCCCTCTGTGCGGAGGGTGCCGGCCCTGGATGAGCCGCCACGTCTTCCTCTGCTGCTGGAACTGCTCCGTGAGCTCCTGCCTTCCTAGGAGGGATCTGATACCATCTTGTCCCTTTGTCCTACACGCCCGAGGCTGTCCCTGCTGGGCACGGTCTCAGGAAGGGCATTTTCGGCATTTTGGGTCTCTTGGTTCATGCAGCAGATCCTGAGTTTGTGGCAGTTTGCTATCTAGCAGTTGTTTACTGTTACCTTTTTTATTCTTGCCTGTTGCCACTTTGGTTTTCACTAAAGTGTTATTTTTTTCACTTGTATCTGCTGGTATCTCATTCATAACTGGTGGGAAGGGATTAGTTGGAATCAAGGAGGAAGTTACTCATTTCAGACTGCCCACCTCTTTAAACTGTCTCAAATCTCTACACCTACATGTAACAACTGTAACATTAAAATGTATCTCTGTGACAGGTGATTTTAGTTTATCCTATTAAATAGTAGAGATCTTATCTGTTTAGGGAGTTCTCTTCATAACAAAGAATGACGTTTGACAACAAATAATAACCATCCCTTAGATGAGGAATTGACAAGGAATACAATTTCAATCCATAAATGAGCATTCAATTTCTTCAAGTAATTCTCACAGGGAGCTGATCCAAATGAAATCCCTAAAAGTTGGCAACCACACCTTTTAGATGCCCACCATTCTTCACTCTTAAAAGACCTAGATCTGGATGCACAAGTAATTTTAATAGAGACTGACTGATAAGCAGTGAGATTAGCCAGAAAGATGATATATATAACTTGGCAGGAGGCCAGTGAAGTTCACAAGAGACAAGGCTGTTGAATCTGAAGTCTTGTGATCTGAAGACTTACTGGCCTCCTGTTGTTTATCACCACCAGTTTAAAAGCACTGCAACTGGACTGTGATTAAAGTATTCCAGCACAAACTTCAATAGCTCTGTAACTTTAAAAGGAGTATAAAACATCCATGAAGAGCAAGTACAAGAGTGAATACCCAAAGGGTCCAGAGCCCTTGGATAAAAAATTGCCACTATTACTCAGCTACACCTCTAGATGCTACCATTCAGAGCATCACTGGGCTGTAGGGCTCTTGGTGTAGAGGCAAAATGCTATGGTCGGATAACACAAGGAGCTAGATAACCTTCAACCGCTAAAATGCATTTAATAGAAAGTCAATACGTTAATTTTGCATTAGTGGTTGCATAGCCCATTCTCTCAGAATCTAAGACAGCATAAAAATGCAAGGCTGGCATAAACTCTGTATTAGCTGCATATATTCTAGTTAATGTGACAGAATGGCTATCTTGTACCCAACATTACAATTCTTCTGTGAGCAATCCAGCAGTGCAGAGATATAGTATTAATGATTGTGAAATCATGCCTTGACTCCACGGCGTTAACCTAATTGTGAAATTAGACTTTATTTATTTCACAGCTGGGTACTGACTGGCTATGAATTGAACTGAAAATGCTATTTACAGGCCAGCGTGTAGCAATACTTCCAAGCAAACAAGACTGAAGATGAGAAGATAGATACCAAAATGGGGCTGTAAATTACCTTGCTGAATGCTCTTACTCAAAAGCTGCCTAGAATATTTTACTACTCTGAAGCCATACCAAAATGAATCCATAGGGTAGTAGAGTGGAGTTTGGCTTTGTAGTGATTTTGGAGCCAAATTGAAGGCTGTGTTGAACAGTTTGTGTTTGGGTTTGTGGACTGAAATTTGGCCGGTGTAGCTGTCCAGAGCGAACTGGAGGTGTTCGTTTGTCCAGAGCAAATGCTCTAAGTGACCAATCATTAATGGCAGGTGTTTGCATGCAAAGTTGCACCCAGCAAGGGTACGGAGGCAAGCTCTGGCCCTCATAATTGATTGAGCCATCAATTCTTGTGGTGTGGTGATAGTCTTGGATGGTTGATGTGACAGGAAGATCCAGTCTATGATTAGGAGAGGGTCTCTCTGTGCTGTGTCCCACTGAAAGATCAATCCATAAAATTTAGGTGTGTTCCCTAGAACAATGAAATTGAAAGGTAGGTGTGGAAGGGTCTGGTGGGCCTGTCGAGAAGACAGGGCGTGCTGCACCTTACCTATGGCCTCCCGGGCCTCCTGGACTCACCTCATGCGGTGAGTCCAGGTCCTCACAACCCTCGAGAAGGTTGAACAGGGGCACGAGGTCTTCTGTCGTAATACCCAGCAGAGGACAAACCCAGTTTATCGACCCACAAAGCTGGTGAAGATCCTGGAGGGTCTTGGGGTCGTCCTGGATGGTGAGCTGCTGGGGTACAACAGTCTGCTTGCCAATGCGGAGTCCCACCTAAGTCCACGGGCAGGTATACTGGATTTTCTCAGTTTGAATTTCAAACCCTGCTTTTTTGATAGTTCAGACAGTTTCTTTGAGGGCCAAGTCCAGGTAAGCGTCGTCAGGTGCGCAGATCAAGGTGTCATCCATACAGTGGAGTAGGATGGCCTTGGGGAACTGGTTTTGGACTGGAGACAGGACGTGTGCGATGTACCACTGACAGATCGTCGGAGAGTTTTTCATACCTTGGGGTAGAACTTGCCAGCGGTACCTGTGCATGGGGGCCTGCTGGTTCAGGGATGGCACGGAGAAGGCAAACCAGGGGGCGTCACAAGGGTGTAGGGGAAGAGTAAAGAAGCAGTCGTTTATATCAATGATGGCAAGCTTCCACTGTTGGGGGAGCATTGAGGGCAAGTGCAAGCCAGGTTGCAGGGGATCCATATCTTCAATGACCTCATTGATCTTCTCGAGGTTGTGGAGGAGTCTCCACTTGTCTTTGCCTGGTTTTTTTAATACAAAGATGGGTGAATCCCAAGGGCTATTGGTGGGAACAAGGTGGCCCTTGGCTAACTGTTGCTCTACAAGGGACTCAAGTGCGCACAGTTTTTCAGCTGACAGGGACCACTGGTCGATCCAGACGGCTTTGTCTGTCTTCCATGTGAGAGGTGGAGTGGCGCGCTCCCCAGTGGCCCCAAATAAAAATTGCAACATGGAGGTTGGATTACCAGCTGGGTCCCCCACCGAGAAAGCAGGTCCCTGCCCCACAGTGTGAACCCTCATGGGATGACAAATGGTCTGATGGATGCAGTGTGTCCGTCTGGGCCCTTGATAATAATGTTATTTGTTCTCCTCATGGATGTCGTTGACCCCCCAGTCCCGGTAACTTTGCCAGCTGCTGGCTTAAGTCCCCACTGCTGTGGCCACTCTGCGTTGGATATGATGTTGATGTCAGCCCCCGTGTCTACCATACCTGTCAGTGTGGCCATGGATTTCCCATTGCGCAGTTTACAACTGAGGGTTGGTTTGTCCTGTCCTACTATTTCTGCCCACCATATGGATGGCATCTGGTGGCACCTGGGGTGGTTTTCAGGTAAGATGACACCCTGTACTACCACTTCATCTTTTGGTAGGAACCAAAGAGTGTTGTTACAGAAGACAGTAACCTGTAATCGTCCATTGGGGTCCACTCTGTGCACCTCGGGTAAAATAGAGAGCTCGGGTGGGCCTTGCATGGTATCTCTGACTACTAAAATGTCCACAGTCTTATCTAGAAGTTCTTTAAAACCTGTGTGTATGTACTGCTGAACCCCATCGTGGAAATGGTGTGCATGGGTACTCACGAGTAGAAGTCTTTTGCCTGCTTCCCATTCTGGCGAGGAGTCACAGTCCGTCCAATCGGTCGCAGGGCAGGGAGAGACGGCCGCTGATTTGCTGTCATCACGCGGGGCCGTGCTGTGCTTCACTGTCTTGTTTCCCTGCGGCTGGTGGTGTTTGCAGGTGGAACAGTCTGTAACAACAGGCTTTCCATTTCCCTTAGATCTTCTGGGTTCAGGGCAGTTTTTTACAAGGTGTTGGAAGCTTCCGCAATTGAAACCGTGGGGCCTTTCCTTATTGTCTCTTTCTGTTGTTGTTGACCCCACCATCCTCCTCTGTTGTGGGAACTTTGGACACTAGTTTCGTGCAGGCCTCTACCATTTGGTCAAGGGGGGGAGCAGGGTCCAGGGGGAGGCTCTTATGACACTCCAGCATTTCTCATTGGCATTATCTCTCACCAGTGTCCTGAGCAGTTCCTTTTGAACTTCTATGTTCTCAGTCTGGATTTCCATCACGTCCCTTAACCGATCTATGAATTTGATAAATTATTCACTTGGATCCTGCTTTATTGGGGAAAAGCTGACAGAGGGAATGGAATTTGCAGGGGCGAGGGACAAAGCCCTTCCTGCGGCTCATTTTACATCAGTCAGGGCCCACTCCGGGAGCCTCCAGGCCTGATCCTGAGGTTTTTCCAAGTTGCCTTCACCACAAAGCTGCTCTAGGGTTACATTCGGTTTGCTGGGATCTCTCTGGTAACTCACACTGAGATCTCAGAGCAGCCTTTTCCATGTTCTCTTCCCATAACAGATATTCAGTCAGAGAGCGCAGGCACGACATGATGCTTTTTATATCATGTGGTACTAAAGTATTCATGGCAAAAGTGGCTTGTAAAAGGCTTTTAAAATAAGGGGATCCTTGCCTGAAGTCTTTCGCTGCTTTACACAGCTCTTTTAAGTTGGCGTATGGGAATGGTTCCCACTGGGGACTCTGTCCCTGTTCGGGCGCCAGTTAACGTAGTGCATGGGGTCGATGGACTGG
>VZRV01004439.1:250832-284402 GCA_013398115.1 Falcunculus frontatus | reverse complement strand
GGGAGCGGGCAGCGCTGGGCCGGAGGCGCAGCCGGGCTCTGCCGGGGTCCGGGCCCAGCCGGCTGCCGCTAGGCTCTGCCAGGGATGCGTGTGCTGAACGCTCCCGGCGGCCACTGCCTCGGGTGCATCTGCACCTGGCACAGCATCACAGAATCCAGATCATCCAGTCAAACCTATGACCGAACACCACCGTGTCAACCAGACCGTGGCACTGAGTACGGTCTTCCCTCCAGGGACGGTGACTCCCCCACCTCCAGCAGCTGCAGCCCCAGAGGACGTGACCTGGGGATCGGGTTTTATCTGACTGGCAGCAGGGTCTGACACAGGTGCCTGCCTGGAAGGCAACAGGGGCAGGGAGAAAGCAGGTTGTAGCATACCTGCAAACGGTGGCGTTCCTTTGCGAGTGTCCTGTGTCCATCGGGAGGCCCGTGGAGGCACTGCCCCGGGTGTCCTGTGTCCATCGGGAGGCCCGTGGAGGCACTGCCCCGGGTGTCCTGTGTCCATCGGGAAGGCCGTGCAGGCACTGCCCCAGGCCTGGCACACTGCAGGGATGGCCGGCTCGGCCGGGCTCCATGGACACAGACGGGCTCTCCGTGCCTCAGTGCCCGACTTCTTGCTCCGGCGGCACTGCAGAGGTACCCGGGTCCGAAAGAGCCGAGGGCCGCACCAGCCGTGCTGGTTCCAGGCTGGCCACACAGAGAGCCTTGCGCTGCCTCTGCACTCAACTCTCATTTTATCCAGGTTTTCCTCATACCCATGCTAGCTAGACCCCATTACTCTGCAGCTTACCTGTACTCCCAAAGGATGCTATGTGGCTGGGAAGGTATTTTTAAGTTATCTAAAAGGTGACATTTAAAATTTGATAAGATAAAGTTTGCCTCATTCTCACATGTTAAATGTTAATTGAAGATATACTTTTATTTCATTCAATAGTTTGAGTTTTATTGGGCTTTTGGTTTTTTTTTTCCCATTAGCTTTTTATTGCTTCCCAGATGTTTGGGGGGTGGGGTTTCCTGTAGCTCAAAAAAGAAGGGTTTTGGGGTTGTTTTTTAAAATTTTATTTGGTTTTTAGTCATATATGTCAGGGGAGGTTTAGGTTAGGTATTAGAAAAAGGCTCTTCACCCAGGGGGTTGTTGGGCACTGGAAGGGGGTCCCCAGGGAAGTGGTCACAGCCCCAAGCCTGACAGAGTTCCAGAAGCCTTTGGATAATGCTCTCAGGTGTGTGGTGTGACCCTTGGGGATGGTGCTGCGCAGGGCCAGGAGTTGGACTCAATGATTCTTGTGGGTCCCCTCCAACTCAGCATATTCTGTGATTCTGTGATACGAGCAGAGGATTGAAAAGTCAAAATTACATTTAAAAGTATGCAGAAGCAAAATAAGAAAAAATATGAAGAATCTATTTTAAAATGTTCAGCAACTTAAAATGCGGGTTTTGTCTTGCAAAAGTTATCTGAAGTAGTATTACTACTCTGAGAAGTACAAAGTGATCAGTTTTAACTCCATTTACTTTTGTAACAAGAATGTAACTGAGAGAGCATTTAATAAGGCAGAATTCCCGAAACATCGATCATTCCATCTTTCTGAGGCTTGTTTGAACAAAAAGCAGCAGCTTTCTTTAGTGAATAGTCAGCTAATACTTCAACCTGGTTTTAAAGCTTTTAACCTTCACAGCGGTACCAGAGTAGTTTCTGTGGTCAGAAAATAACTCAGTGGTCCAATATTTCCTGTCAATGCCATTTATTAGTATTTCTCTTGGTCATTCACAGAACTTTGTAGTATGAAGTAGCAAAGAGAATCTCTCTTCCGAATACAATAGAGTGGGGTCTCGGTCTGTGAAATGAAAATCGCTGTGTTTAAAGTACAACAGAGACTTACTAAAGCTGGAAATGGGGTTTGGTGGTGACCTTTGATTAATTTGTAACATAAACACAGTGCTGTTAACACCTGCCATTGGATTTGAAGGAGTCTCTATGTAAACAGAAAGATCATTTCTGAGTATGAGGAAGGCATTGCACTGGCAGGGCTTAAGGAAAATAAAGTTTCTTAAGCTTTCTCACAGTTTCAGCCAACAGCAGCCTCGGGTTTCTGTTGCACAAAGACTGAGAGCTGCGTACAGCCATGGGCAGGTTGGGTAACACGAGTCCCATGTGAAGACCACAAGCAGGAAAGCTGTTTGAATGCAGCTCTTCCACCGATTTTGGTATGAGTTCTGTGTCAGAACATCCTGACTGTTGGTGGAAATTACAGCATTTATTTCCCTGCCTGACTAAACCCAGAACTTTCGGTCTCCAGAGAAAGCAGATTAGTGCATAAAGCTGAAGCAGGTGTGGGGAACCTTCACTCTGTTGGCTGCATATGCCCTGTGATTTCATTTTATAGGGTACAGCCCGTGATTAAAATGACTGTGTATGTTATTACTGGATAGCAGAGCGTGTCAGTGGGTGGGCTGCCAAAAGTGTTGGAAAGGCACACTCGGTCCTCTGCAAGGAAAATATTCCCCACCCCCAAACCGAAGGCTAAGCCCTGATACAAACTGTGTTCCAGGGTAACAGGCCCTTCTCTATCTCTCTTCTGAGTTGAATTTCACTTTGGTACAAGTTAAGCTTTCTGTGTGACCTAATTTGCATGCAGTGATCCAGCTGGGAGGGCTTGGACTCTTGCTCATTCCTCCTGGAAAGCCTTGCCCGGTACTTTTTAGGATCATGCTTGTGTAACATCAGGAAATCATAGTTATTTTATGAGCTTGCTCTTTCTCAACTGTCTCAAACTAATAAACTCATTACTTGCATCTGAAGCTTTTATCAGTTCACATAACACACACTTCTGAAATTATGGAATCATAAAATATCCTGAGTTGGAAGGGACCCAGACGAGGATCACAGAGTCCAACTCCTGGCTCTGCACAGGGTGACCCCAAAAATCACACCATGTGCTTGAGAGCATTGTCTGAATGCTTCTTGAGCTCTAGCAGGCTTGGTGGTCATTGAAGACACCCAATTATTTTGAATTACAATAATCTGCTGTTGTGAGGAAACATTCCAACTTAATTTTATCAGCAAATGTAATCTTAATAGAAAAAAAAATCCATTCTCTTATGAAAGAGAATGGTCACGTTAGTCTGACATGGTCTACTTCAGGGGAAAAAAATTCTGGTTTATCTCATTTGTCTCTACATAATCTTTCTTTCTTCAGAAAAAGATTATGTAGAGATTATCCTTCATAATCTTTTTTCTTCAAATACGCATATGACAAATCAGATTGAAGGGACTACAGTTCTGATACTGCTTTCACCTCTGTTCCTTTAAAATACAGAATTTACATAACCCTCATTATGAAAAATAGTAAGTGATTTTTAGCTGAACTAGTCTCCAAATCTAACAGACTTATGCAAATACTTTTTTGTGAGTTCATTAACCAGCTCACCCAGAATTCTGAGAAAGACACTGTCCCTCAATGCATTGTGGCTCTGCTTCCTCCTTCCTGGTTCTCTTTTTTTAACATGCTTGCAAAGCCTTGGTTTATTTGTTATAATTGCCTTCCCATGTCTAATTTAGCTGACACTTGGCAAGTCTCATTTCCTGGCCTTGAGAAACCTCTGACCATCAGTCTTTCTTTCTGTTTCTTGCACAATCTCTGCTTATACCTGATTTCCCGTTTGTGATGGCTCACTACACACTTTGAGCTCCAGCTGCTCCAGGAAAGTTTCTTTCCTTGCTTTTTATGCAGTCATGTGGCACAAGGAGTCATAAGGAGCCCAGTGCAAGCTGGCTGCACCAAACCAGGCACTGTCCAAAATGCAAATTTGGGGTGGGAATAAGAATGGGGTGCTTGGGGTTTTTGTTTTGATTATTTGTACTCTTCCAATTATCCTGCAAAAAAATGTGCAAAAACATGCTCAGTCTCAAGGAATGAAAGCATTTGTGTCAAATTTCAGATTCTTGTACTGTGCTTGAAAAGCATCAGAGAATTATATAACTACAAAAATAAAGAAGTGACAGATTAAAAGCTGGTACTGTGCTTGCAACAGGACTTCTGACTGTGGGATCCAGGACTGGGTTACCTGTTTAAATATGCAACACACCTAATGCTTTAAATATGCTCAGATATTTCTCATTGTGTTGTTTATCCCAGAATCATTTGGATTTTGCTTGCTGCTCTTTCTTTTAGCTGCTCTCCCATGGGAATGCAGAGTCTGGCTCCAAAGACACTATCAAGGGGCCCGAATGGGGCCTCTCAGTAACAGGGCAGTTCACATCAATAATGGCATGCTTCCTCCTTACTCCAAGAGGCAAAAGGATTCTGATTGTTCTCCTCAAGAGGCATGCATTAAAATGACAATAAATTTAGGTAAAAAGAGGGTACTTTTCTCTCTTTGTTCCCTAGAATTACCAGAGAAACATGAAACACATTTAAATTCCAAAGATAAAGAGATGCAAAAAAGAGCAAATGTTTTCATTAGCAATATTCCGTTGTGTTTATAGGACTTTTACCAAACCTTTGGTAAAAATAAAACCTACTTCTTGGCTTTTTTTGTTGCTGTTTTTTAATGCTGACAAATACTGCAATTAATTTGTTACATAACCAATTCCAGGGCCCAACTATATCCCTGTAGAGACAGAACAATCCACTAGGGATGGAGGAAGCATGCCAGAAAAAGCAAGGCATTTTGCCTATTTCTGTCACGCTTTCCGGCTGAAGCTTTAAGGAAATAAACTCACTAATACTTCTCCAACATATTTGGCTGACAGCTAGTGCATCCCTCCTTGCCTTCAATATTACAGTGTTGTTGATGTGCAGCACAAGAGTAAAGTGATCTGTCTGTGGTCGTTACTGTCGCTGGTAACACAGATTATTCCACTTTTTTTTTGCTGTGCTGCATTTGCAAGCAAATTGTACTATTCCTCTCTACAGCAAACAACATTCTCTCCTGCCTGGCTCTCAGTGTGCTTGTGTGGAAGCAGCTATAATTTGGGTTTGGCATCTACACTACTGAGTTCTGTAATGGGAAGTTCAGGGATGTCCATCTGACTAACGTGTTTTGCAGTTGCATGAAATATCTAGAAAGAACATGAACATTATTTGAAAAACAGGATTTTATACAAGTTCCAAGAAAGTAGTCTGTCACCTACCATGTCTTCAGAGGAAATAACCACACTGTGGATAGCTGGGATTTTTGATCCTCATGATTATACTTATTAACTGAGGAGAAGGCCATTATTGAGACTAGAAGAATGTATTTTCCTTAACTTGCTTGCCCTTGTTAGCACAAAGTATCAACTTTTCCCACATGACCTCATCTGCTAACCTGTGTTCTGGCAAGCCTGGTGAGAAACATCAGCTTCCATCATAAGTTCCAAAGAAGTATTTCCTTAAAATCCAAAATGTAACCAGTTTCACACTAAACATATAATTAGAATGACAGTAAACACCAAATTTTTAGCGACAGTGAAACACGTCTCCAAGTAAAGTGCTGGTTTTTTCACTTTTGAAACTGAGCAAACGAAAGACAGCCTCAGCTGCAGGGGCAGAGAATCCCGAATAACTCACTGCTAAACCTCCAACATACGATTCATGATTTGAGTGCTCTGTGCTGTGATCTCCTCCTACTCCTTCCAGTCTGTTGCAGCGAACTGCACGGTAACGGAAATCATCAGAACAATTCCAGTCTGCTGCTAGTGACTAACAACATTCTCATCTTCTCAAAGCGATAGAACTCACATGGCTGTGAAGTTTCCAGAAGGAAATTGCTACCCACATAACTACAGCCCTTTTAAGATGGCTCACACCAAGAAGAGTGGAGGGCAAGACATAAAACCCAGCATGGGAACACAGCCTTTCAGAGCTCTTCAGCCCCACACATGCTTATGAAGGCACAAACACCAGCATTGGTGGATACAGGTTTCAGTACCATGTAGGAGGATTTAGGTATGAAATAATCATCAGAAGAATATGAAAGTAGACATGTCTCAGGAGCAGGCTTTATGTTGGACACAACAAAAGGAGGAGCATCCCACGGCTGAAGGCTGCAGCAGCACCAAAACCCTTCTAGAGTGAGGAAGCGTGGAGCTCTTGCAGACGTCTGCCTGGTGCAGGGAGCTGAAGTTGCTGGTGTGGGTGGCAAGTACTGCTGGGGAAACCAGGCAGTTTCCAGCTTTGGTCCCTAGCAACAGGACACTGATTCACCCTCATCCTGCCCTTTGACCTTGATAACATCCTCATGCCCTTTCTCAGATCCTTATTCATATGTGGGCTATGTTTGCCCTGTTGCTCCCACAGTTACCTTCAAATACTTGTTAACACAAAGACTTTAACTCTCTTCAACACTGCTTTTAGCGTCTTTCTGGCAGGTATCCTCACTTCAATCCTCCTTTTGAACTGAGCAAACCTGAGCAGATATTTTACATCCTGAAAGGATGTAGAATCTATCACAGTGTCCTTTAAAACCCAGTGTATATGCAAATACATATATAATAATAAATTTTAAAAGCTTAAAAGCAAAGTAAAATTGGCCAGAACTGTTGTTTAAAGCAACTTTCAAGAAGCATAAAAATTGATAGTAAATCCTTTCCCAAATGCATCAAGTGCAGGAAGCAAACCAGGGAATCAGTAGAGTCAATATGTGATGAAAGTTTAAAGTTAGCCTTAGAGATGATAAGATCATGGGAGAGCACTACAGAAAAGCTGAATAAATATCTTACTTCTCTAAGAGAGTTAGGGAAGTTCCCATCCAAGACCCTTTCACCAGAACTGTATTCTCCCAGCAGTTCTAAGTTAATATAATCAAACTGTGGTGTATAAACTTTGGCTTAAAAGCAGCATTTTATCTGAGAAGAGAAAGGTAATAAATGTGATTGTGATGTTTCTTTCATTGTTCCAAAAGTCAGGATTTTACAGGCATGGCATCTGGACCAGAGTGTATTAATAAAGAGTGTAATAAAACAATTAGGAGAGGCAATAAAGGTAATGTGTTATGAAGGAGTCAGCATAGTTCTTAGAAAGAGGACCTGTGCCTCACAAGCAAATCTGCTGGAGTTCCCTGAAGGAGTCGCTGGGCATGTGAAAAGGGAGATCCAGCATATATAGCCTACTCAGACTTCTAAAACATCTTCAGTGCAGTTACTTATCAAAGACTTTCCAAGAAACTGACCACCAATATCCAAAAAAAAAAAAAAAAAGGCAAAAAGATGGGAAAAAGAGGGCAGGATTTAAACAGAGAGTTTTCATTGTGAGGAAAGGCATTTTCCTTCCTTGGGGACTGACATGGCAATAAAGCTGTTCAACATAGTCATAAACAATTTAACAAAAGTACTATAAGGCAAAACTTACTATGAGAAGAGGGATGAAAAAATGTGCTGGTATTGAGTTACTTCGGGTAGTAAAGATAAATGCTGGATGTGGGGAGGGACTTTATAATACTGAGCAACAGAGCAAGCTGAAATGTGGAGCACATAATTGCAAAAATCTTCCTAATAGCAAATAAAATGGGCCCTGAGCTGGTTGTTACCACTGAGGAATGAGAGCTTGGGCTGTAAGAGTTCCAAAAACTGGTGATTCAATACTCAGCAACAGTACAACTGCAAACAGAACATTAGTGACTTATTAGCCAGGGAACTAAGAAAAAATCGGAGAACAGCCTCATGCCATAGTACAAGTCCATCAAGCTTCACAGCCTGGAAACTTTTTAGTGCAAGATACCCCACTGCAATAAGGGCATAGGAAAATACCACAAAATGTGGTGATTTTGTGATTAGGCTGTAGATCTCCTTGCTTCAGGATGCTGTGGATGTTAGGAGTTCAGTCAGGTTTTAAATGAGCCTGGGAAAACCTGAAGCAGAAAAACTCATCATCAATTAAAAAAATATAACACTTCTCCCTCCAGAAAGTTCATTACTTTGAAGGTTTTGGAGAAAACATGTACTGGGCTAGATGGACCTTCCATAGGACCAATAAAAACATTTTTACATTATCATCAGTGCTCTTGAAGTATTTTATACCAATTGTTCCCTTGTCATTATGAGAGTGCCTCAACTGATTTCTCTGTAGTCACCTGATGAACTGTAGATTGGCTCTTAGCACCTGAGTCATTGTGTCTTATCTCATCAGGCTTGACCCACTGCCTGGTACATTCACCATGAATTTTGTTGGGACTTCCTGCAAGACCCAGGTGAATATAGTACAAACAGCAAAAACTCAGCAGAGGTAGCACCTCTGATTTTTTTTTTACCTTTTCTCCAATTCTTAAATGCGAAGTATCTATGGATTTGATATAACTGAATTATTGTGACATAGCAGTGCTATCAGGATGAGAGATCAGAACTATGCAGAAAATCGTCTCACCCTTCAGAAAGGTGGTGGAGAGGACAGTTATGTCTCAAAAGGGCACAGACAATGAAAAGGGAGCTGAAAGCTCCTTAGAAACCAAACCTAACAACCAGAAGACCCAAAACAGTCTTGTGATTGTGACTGCTGTGGACATCTGTCCAACAACTGTGCCAAGAATTCAACTAATAAGCCAAGAACACAGCCAGAAACGAACAAAGGAGTGCTGTCTCCTTGGGGAAGCTGTCTGGTACCCTGCAGTCTAGCTCTGAAGAGCACACACTCTGTGACAGACATAATGCAGAGGACTCCAGATCCCAACACCCCACTTTAGATTGAAGCATGTATTCGAAATGCGGCGTTTTCAAGCAAAATATAAACATGAAACTGTATCAGTCCCAATGAAAATATGTGAACCTTGAATTGAGAATAAGGAAACAGGAGAGACATGGGTGGCATCGTCTGTGACTCACATCTTGACAATTTTACCATCCATAAATCCACATGATGGTTTACAAGAAACAAAGTTATTTAAACAATAAATTATATCCATGCCCCACATAATCTTAAGGCAGAAAAAGATATGGTATAGGAGGGATCAGTATAAGCCAGCACAAGAGATGTCGTGGAGTTACAGAATAGGACCAGGACCCGTGCCAGGACCATGGGTTGTGACACATTGCAGTATGAAGTAGGAACATAGGAAGAATTACACCAATCTGATCTTTGAAGCCTATCTGTCGGCTCTATTATAATATTTATCTGTATATCAAGAACAGATAATAATGGTAAGAAAAAATGGTAGTCACAGAGCATACAGTTAGTTGAAAAATGGAAAGTCTGTAGGAAGACTTTCAGAAAACATGTGGGCTACCCAACCACCTGTGAAACAAGGTACCAAAAGCTTCAGTGCAGCATTAAATTGTCTTTGCCTCCAAGGTCTCATTCCTGCTGTCAAAAACCTGAAGGGCTTGAGCTGTTCTAATCTCTAGTTTGTAAATGGTTTAGTGTTTACTAATGTAAAGTGTTTATTTTGTTTCTCTATTTTTTTAAAATATTATGGTTATTTCTGCTCTTGGTACAATGATAAGTCAGCTAATTTATTTTTCCAAGCCCTATATTTTTTGAAATTGAGCCAACCACATATTTTCAGCATGATATGAATTTTCCTTCACCTTTCTTTAAGTCACCAAGTGTTATGAAACTTATTTTCTTACTGTCTGTAAAGCAATTTGAAATCTTCTCATGAGAGATATATCATATCCAAATAATTATTCAGCCCCATTCATAGCTCAATCTTCTCCAGTGCATCAGGGCAGAGTTATCTGGTGACTTGTTGAACAGCTGAGAAAAAGAAGGCATTTCTTCTCTGCTTCTGTTCACACAAAACTCACTGATGCCACAAAACGTTTCCAGTGATTTTCTCCTCCAGGGAAGTGGAGAAAATTTTGCCTTGATCAGAACTGATGTGTTTGCAGAAGTAGAACAACTCTCTGTTTCTGATGTGAACAGACTGGTGCCTGAGAAAGTCTTTGCAATTTCCTCTTTCTCCTCTTGCAAAACATCTCTTCACATTAGGAATAAAGGACAGCAAAACTGAGATGACAGAAGCTGTAAGTTATAAGGGACAATCATACAGTGCTGCAGCTCCCTGCTCACATAATATCAATATGCCTCCTTCACTTCAGGCCACGGTGTGCATTGCTAGGCATGCCAATACTCTCCTCTCCCTGTCCTCACTAATGTGCATAAATTATGTGAAGAGAATGTAGGCCTCAGTGGTGCAAAGGACAGAAAACTGCTGGTACATTCTACTTTTACAAATAGAGCATCTAAACCTAGATGCTAGCATCTAACATATCCTGCATAGGTTAAAAATAAACCACATAAAGGTGTGACCACAGCAGCTACATTTTTGACATGCAGTCTAGAAATGTTACCTTTCCAAGCAAACTAAGCACAATGTTAGGCTTGGAAATAACAATTATTTCAACGTATCTGGGTCCTGCATCAAACACAACAAGTGAGATTCAACTCCAGATTAATATACAGAAACTTAAATGTCTCTGTGTGAGCTAGCTGGGTAATGTTCCTTTATAGTGGAGTTCTAGGTCTTGATTTTGGCTTTCCTGTTGCACACATAAATAGCTAATGTTATTTAAGATGCTGCACCAGCGACATCTGCACAGGGAGGGCAGCTACAACAAAAACGGTAGCACCTCTGATCAGCAGCCAGGGGCCAGGTGAGGTACCTGGCCAGCCACAACGTGCCTCTGTTGAGGCGAAAGTGTCCTATGCCTGGTCAATATTTCAAAAGAGCTACTCAGCTTACCCAAATGCGCCTCCCTATCAAATTACTAGGGTGCATTCCCTAGATTTCCATTGGTTATGAAGGAAGCTGTATTTTGCAAATAAGGTATCTCTACTTTGCTTCCTCAATTACGGTGTATTAATCCGACTCCTGCTCAATGGGCTTAATTCAAATGCCTAACAATTTGCATCTTTTTGCCATTTGAGATGCCTTAAGGTATCCTGAGCTTTCCCAAGAAGCTGACAGCTATGAAATAGGAGCTGCACAAGGCACTCCTGTCCCTGGAGCTCCAGCTGCAGACATGGCCCCATTGCTCAGAGCACCTCCAATGGCACTTGGTACTCATACTTAGGCAAACAGAAGTTCCATGTGTCCACGTGCTCTCATTTTATCTTTTGCCCTCTGCTACTAATCAGTATATTTGATTTACAAGATCTATGTCAAGCCTAGGTTCTGCTACTGTGCTGAAGGCAGGGTGTACGAGCCATTTCCTCCCCTTCTTTGTATCTCTGTGGCCTGTGCAAAAAAGCCCCTCCTCTGCATCCTCCACTGCCACAGTGGTCACAGTCGCTATGGTGAATGTCACGTTCTCAGGATCTGGCAGACTCATGCAAAGCCACAGCCTGACCTCAAGGCTTTCTGGACATCAAAGGCTTGGTTACCTCCCTGCTGAGGACATGTTCAGCTTGTCAGGGGATCAGTCAGTGCACCAGCAGCACCCACAGGCAGCTCACTCACATGAATATCCTCAACATGGTAAATTCCTTCAACCCAAATGGGTACTGCTAATCACAGCAATGTTTTTCACCACGGCTAAAACCTACGGTGAAAAACAGATGGTCTCAGCAAAAAATTACCAAGCCCTTGTGTCTTTTGGGTTGCAGGTAGCTCAGGTCCTGCTATCTGTGAGAGGCCTTTTTTCCCAGCAAGCCCATTCCTGAGTGGATTGTTTTGTAGCTACCAGATATAGGTTTTCATAACAGGTTGCCATGGGGTGGGCAACTGCCAGCACATGGCAGAAATCTGTTAAAAGAAGAAGTTGGGAGTGAAGTTAAGATAGCAAGTAGAAATTTTAGACATGCTTTAAGAACAAAATAAACTCTAGCTATCATAGAAGGCCCAGTAGTCAAAGGAAATTATAAATCTGCCAATAACAATGCAGAAAATGCAGAAGTACTAAAGAGTTTTAGTTTATATTTGGAGGAAGGAATATGATAGTCCCACATCACGTGAAGATGATGAACTGTTTTCAAGTTAGCAAGTAAGTCAGATGGTTGTAAAAGGCATCTCTTGGGACACTGTTACATAAGCCAACCCGCATTATTTGCACCCAGGAATTGTGAAAAAGCAGACTGTGGAGTACCTCTGACCTACTGTTACTTCTTGATAGATTTTGGCACTAACATTAAATGCAGGTAGTGTGAAATTCCAAAAGCCTGGAGGAGTGTAACTGGTGTGCCGATATTAAAAACATGCAAATACGATGGGGTGGAGATCTGTGGGGAAAAAAAAATGAAGTTTGTCCACCTCAGGTAAAATAGTGGCAAAATAGATAAAGAATCTGATGAAAGCACAAGTATGTATTCAGTGTTTCAGCCTTGACATCCTGATACAGATGGGGTGATACAAAATACAAATAACCCAAACAACGCACAAATTCAGAACCAGCAGAAAGATTTCAACAAGTCCTCAGGGAGGCTCATCATGGAATGGTATGGAAGCAAAAAGAAAATAACCATGGATAAATTTGCAGATTATACAAAGGTGAAGTCCTAAATAAAGATGGGCCTAAGATACTTGTATTAGTGGTATGGACCACTAATATATACAGAGTGGAACGAACTAGATAAGGAAGCAAATTCTCCTTCTGTTGATATTAGGAGATTAGGACCAGTTGCCATTCTGGCAGCCATGCCTCAGGTAAGCACAAAATATTCTACACTTCACTAGCACCAATTATCTTTTAGACAAACACAAGTTTTGCTTACACCCCTTTCTGACTGAGTGCTGACATTTGCATGAACATTTGCACAGCATTACAGCTATGATTGAAAAGCCTGAGTAACTTCCCTAGAACATGTGTTCTTTTCTGTCCTCCAACATTTGTTATCCTTGGTGTGGCACTCGAGGCCTTGAGAAATTTTTCTGAGAATTTCCTTGAGTAAATCTAAACCTGTTATCATTTCTCAGGCAGTTTGCTAGAGTTTTCTCTAAACCAGATTAGGTGTCATGGTAACAAGGCTTTGGCACCAGCAGATCCTTTTCCCCGCCGGATCTGAGTCTAAGGCTTCCATCTGGTGAACAGTCTGCTGTCAGCACAGCCATGCAGCATCCTGACTCCTGGTGGGGGTACAGCACCACTGGCAAATAAACACCCAAAAGGACACATCCCCTATTTCCTGCAAAGGCACTCTTTCTCCCAGATGGCAGATGGATATCCTCTTCTCTGAGGACCATTGTACAGAGTTTCTCCACCACTGCTCCTTTAGACTTCAGTTTTACCAACATTTATTATGCTTTTTCATAAAGATTTCAGCTCGATTTGATATACTTTATTCTTTTCCCCAGATCTTCCTATGCATTTTCATTCCAGTCCTCCATAATCTGTTTCTAAATTGTATTTTATGTTTTTAAAGGACAGCTAAAAGTCAAAAGAAGGAGAATTATTCATAAGTACTGATCCTTGTTCAACACTTATATAATTGATCATAGCTTTGATGAACAGCATTGCATTTTCTTTCCTCTATGTTTTATATCCATCTGAAGCTAACCCACTTAGAAATGTCTTTCTTTAGCCTACTTTAGCCTACTTTAGCCTACTTTACAGTCTGCTTTTTACACTCCTGTCTACACTGCTTAATCTTTTGACTGGAATATATGTTTGCCAACACTGGCAGCTACATTAGAAGCAATACAAAATACTTTTTAATTCTGGTATTGCAAAACAAAAGCCATCTCTGAGCAGTACTAAGTAATTTTAATATTAGAAGTCATTAAATACATGTGATCTAGATCATCTAGGGTGGGAAATATATACTCTACCAGTAAATAACACGGGGAAAATGTGGGCCTTTTCACTTGTATATCCTATACAAGGGGTCTCCAGGACACATCATGATATGGGTTAGCAAAGGCACGTGCAAGGAATGAGAGTGCTACAGAATGATTTTATGGGCAGCATGGAGAATGCATTTACACAGATAGTGCACTGCTGTGTGGAAATATCAGAGCTGGCTCTGAACGAACTGGCTCAGAAAGCAGATGCAGAGTCACTGCAGCAGTATTTCAATTTGGGCCAATTAGTTCAGATAATACACAAGCCAAATCAGCTGGCACAGAGCTCTATGACTCTTCACATGGGTTTGTTCCTCAGCTTGCTCTCTGGGAGACAGCTCTGATTGTGCTATTTGAAAATCTGTTGTGCCACAAAAGCCTACATTTACTGCTGCACAGCAAGTCTCTGTGAGGTTCATAGAGTGGCCATAAACCCTTTTATTGGAGGGAATGCAGCCTGGAGGCTGCAGGAGGATGGTATGTTTTGTATGCAGTGTCAGATAATGAAGTGCGTGGAGAATCTCATGGACAAGAACTGCAATCCGAGTGTCCGGTTCTTGTTCCCAGCATCTCCTCTCATCAACATCTAGACAACAGGGGTTTGTACCATCCCAGACACACAAAAAATGACTTCAACCTGGATTTCCCACAATGTCACTGCAAACACTGCCACCACTACTACTGGAACAGAAAATATTGGAAAAAAAAGCTGTCAGATTCATATCCCACATGGAAGAAGCTGTGTCCCAGTAACACTGACAGGTGCTCAAGGACAGGTGTGTTTCAGGACATATGCCTATTGGCTACCATGAGCAATTCATGTACTCCCAGAGCTGGGAACTTATTCCTTGGAATCAGAGCTGTGCTGAGTTTGCCAGTGAAAGTATTTCCCTACACTCTGGCATTGGGCAATGCTTTGCCTCAGGCTGACATTTCCAATCTTGCAGTATCACCTAGACTGTCCCTGAAAGCTGAGAACTGTTTCATAGGGACACCTGGGGTTCAGGTGATGTTTGTCCTCACCTTGCCACATGCCAGAGAGCTTCCTCACAGCCACTGGGACTCGCTACTGCCTCTGCCAACTTCCACAGCACCAGCTTTCAATCTGGTCTGGGCAGTTCCTGTGGACAACATCCTCTTACCCTCTGGGTATTTCAGACTAGCTGAAAACTTGCTTGAGGTGTCTTGGTGTTAAGGATCACCACTTCTTTAAAATTAAAATTAAGATTAGGAAGCTACTTTGAAACCACCCCTGTCTCCAGAGAGATCAAGTAGAAATAGATACTTAGAAAGCCAAGCCAGACAACAAAATTTAAAAATGCTGATAAAACATACAACTTGCCTCAGGTTTATGAATTAGCTTCATCCACTGAAACTTAGATTTGGTATCTATGTGTAACTTAAGAAACAATACAAATATATAAATGGAATTCAAGTACCTGCTAATTACTGGCTTTTTTCTTCCTGAGACCAGACCAAATGATAGTCTGATGTTCTGCAACAATAATGAGTAGAGGAAATCAATTCCCCAGATTTGCCTTTGAGGGTCTTTCCAAGAACTCACTGCATGCAAGGACCTTCGATTTCATCCAGAAGAGAACATCACAAATAAAACACAAAGAAGTATTTATGTCAAGAAGAAATCAGCCCTTGAAGATTTTTAAAGTTTTCTATCTGTTGAAAATGCCACAAAACAAGGTGCAGGACATGGAGGTCAGGACACACCCTCACTTCTGAGATAAGCAACTGTAAATCTGTGTTTTCTTATAGGATGGGAGATAACACAGCTGCTATACCAAGAAAAGTGCATGTCCCCTGCATGGAAGCATCTGCCTTGACAGAAACCATTAAATCTTTCTCTCAGCAGTACCTTTCCTGCCCACTGCAGCAGCCAGTGCTGCCACCCTGACCCCTGTGTGCTGTCCAGTGACACCAGTGGTGTGCTGAGGTGTGACACAGCCAGCTCACATCATGCAGAGCTGGAACCCAGCTGTAACCAAGACCCCTTGGAGATGAAAAGACAGAAAATCTGAGTAAAAGTGTGAAGAAAAGCTGTAGGAGAGAATTCAGAACTAAATGCTGGTGACCAGGCATGATTAATCCACCTGGTGACCAGGTGTGAGACAGGATGTTAAGAGCCATGTATTGACCACACAAGTTGGGTGTCCAAATTAACCAGACTACACAAAAAGCAACTTTACCTGAAATGACCAGAATTACGACCATAAGGTAGCGGAAACTTACTAGGTCTACTGTCAAATTATCTAAAAGAATATTGACATTGGGAAATGCTTTAAACAGACTTAGAGGGGAGGAAAAAAAAAGGTGAGGGAGTCTGGAGACAAACTGATCTTTGTTTCAGCTGCTTAGGGCCAGAGCCTGAGTAGCTTTAGAGACTGAATAATCCTCAACTCTTAACAAATGATCCCTTCAAGTTATGCTTGAACAACATCATCTCGGCGGTATTTCAGTATGTGCTCTGTGGGCAGAACCTTTGATGTCCAGAGTGTCAATCCAAGGTTTTTCAGAGGGCACTGCTATCAGTACAAAAAATATGTTAAGGGGAAAAAAACCCACCTTCAGTAAAACCCCCTCACATATATGAATGAAAGGAAAGCCTAGCTAAAACCACTCATCATAAAATTATTTACAGTAACTGAGACTGAGATCAGGGAAGTTATTCCACACTTCTACCATCACAGCTGTGATAGAGTTCAGCCTTCAGTCTTTGGAGAGTTGAAACACTATCTTGTTTCAAAGGGAAATCACCGAAACTCAAGCTGTAGGGTTTCATATCTTGATGCGGATAGATAGGCCAAACAAAACAAACATCGGAAAAGTTCTTGAGAGTCAGCAGAAACTACATTATATCCTTCCCTTATTAATTCATGTTTAACTGTCTTTCCTCCTGACTTTTTTTCCTAGACAAAAATGCTTATAACCAGAGAGCCAGACCAGAACCTTTCATTCTTACTTCTGTTTCAGTTCCAGTTAAAGCCAGTAATAATCCCTAATTATTTGGTGGCCTCGAACTTCTTCCCAGAAAAAACACACAAGCCTTAAAAATTGAAAGTCCTGGTTAAAGAACCTTTTTCTAATATCCAACCTAAACCTTCCCTGATGCAACTTCACACCATTCCCTCAGGTCCTGTCACTGTTACCACAGAGCAGAGATCCATGTCCACCCCTCCTCTTCCTCTCATGAGGAAGATGTAACTGCAGTGAGGTCTCCCCTCAGTCTCCTCCAGGCTGAACAGACCAAGTGCCCTCAGCCACTCCTCACACAGCTTCCCCTCAAGGCCTTTCACCATCTTTGTTGTCCTCCTTTGGACACTCTATAATAGTTTAATGTCTTTCTTATACTGCAGTGACCAGAACCTAACACAATATTCAAGGTGAGGCCACACCAGTTCTGTGTGTCTGCTGGCAGACCGATAACAACAGAAGAGCACACACACAGACATAGAGGAAAGACCTCAAAAACAATCCCACAGCCATACACAGGGGTATGCAATGGGATTGACAGTGGGAAACAGACTGAAGGGTCTGACAGCCTTTAGGGGCAGTGCTGGTAGTAGCTGTCAGCCACTCACCCCCACAACAGGAGCCTTAGCCTCTTCCTGCCAGAACAGGTAGAGCTCACTTCATGCAAGTGCAAAAAAAATCCCGTGCCAGAAAGATCCCTGCCAAGGGGCTGTGGAGCAGTGTGGCATCATGGTGCAGGGACAGGAACTGCTGCAAACGGGGCAAATCATACAGGGAAAGATGGGGACAGAAGGGAGGAAGATGCAGTAACACAGCAGCTTTGCTGGACCTGGGAGCTAGCACTGGCTACTCCACTCTCCATGTAAGGGTAGAAGTGTCTTTATGGGGAATGAATGCAGGTGAAGAGCAGATTGTAAATTCACCCCTTAATTTACCATGGACTAACTGACCATCATAAATAGTCCTTCTTGCTGTCTAAAATACATGCCATGCTAAACCATATTTTAAACAAGTGATTAAGTCAAAAGGACTATATCCTTCCCTGGCATCTTAGATTAAACAGCCAACATACTCTCTAAAAATTATAAGATGTGGGCGTACAGTAAGTGAGTTTTACTAATATGTTCCATTCAATTGTTATTATGAAAGAGGACATTATCAACAGCTAAAACACTTTTCATTTGTTTCCCATATTGTTCTTCCTTCTCAAAAGTGACTTGCTCAAACAATCTTCACAGCCCACACACATCCACCTTTCAAAAAAATATAAAACCACCAGCCCAGATTTGACTTGTTGGCCTCACTTCTACTATTTGTAGTGACACTCTTTTTATTTTTGGATTGTGGCTTTTAAATTTGAAACTAAGAATGGCAGCCACCCCCAGAGTACCATTTGCGTGGGGGGAATGTTTAGTACACAAAACCGTCTATGACCCTTCCTCCTATCACTCACTCCGCCCACACCTCTCATCCCCCGAGTCATTTTTCTGTGGAGATCAGTGAGACATATAAAGCAGAAGCCCAGCTCTTGGTTAGCAGCGTTAATATGAGGAAGTTCAGTCAAGCATGTTAGCTTGTGACTCCTTGTTTCACTCTGCAAACAACAGGACGGTGCCTCACAGCAGTCAGGTCCTGTCCTAGAAACAGATGTGCAAGGGAAGTTTATTCATTTCAATAATATTATCTAAATCAAAGGAGTCATACATATAGTTATATGGGAATGTCCTGACTGGAGCATATGAATTTTGCACTTATTTCCTTAGCAGTGCTCAGTGTTAAAAGAATTTTGAGGAAGGCACAACAGAACATCAGATGGAAAATTAAAAAATAACTTCCCCATAAGCGAGATTTCCTTTGCTAGGTACTTCTTTCACACCCTGAAATATTTGTGTATCTGAAAAAAACCCCCTTATCCCATCTAATATCCTGGGATTTGTTTTCAGCATTGTGGACTCTGAGCACTGACTCCTGCTGCGCTTTTGGCCTCAGCAAAGTCCCAAGGCATGTACAAGCCCAGCAATCTGAGCACACACCTGCTCCACACCGTGTCCCCATGCACACCACCCCCGTGAGTAATCATTTCCATTGCCTGCTTTAGACCTCTCTTTACAGCTTGGATTCTTTAGACATGAGTATAGCTACAAACAACATACCATTCCTTTGTCTGTGGCACTCTATCTTCCAGTTCTTTCTGCAGCCAAGAATTTAGGTAGTTTTTCTGGCTGGTGCTCCACACTGAGACAGCATTTTCCATAGTCAACATAGGGAAACATTTGGAGTTAATTAGTAAGCGATGACAAGGAGCACAGGAACTAATGGGATAAATTAATAGTTTAAATTATTTCTTTCCCTGTTACAACCTGAGTATTTCTTTGCCTATTGCAGAGCCCATTCATCCCAAAGAGCTGAATTCCTCCACAGTTCTTCCCAACACTCAAAATCCTGTTAAATGTGGACTATGTATTTTCGTTATTTTATCTAATGTTTCTTTTCCCAAGCTGTCAGAAAAAAAGATGGTTAAAGATCCTGATCAATCTGAGCTTTGCTTAGTGCAACACTGCACCAGGAGGCACCAAGAGGACCTTGCCTACTCTCTTCAGTGATCTCCCAGCACACCTGAAATGTAGGCGTGTTCCTCTGTATCCCCAGGGGGGACATCTCCTAACTGATGAGAGATATTAGCTAAGCAGCTCACAAAGTTTCTCCGTGAAAGGGGAATCCCAGGATAGCCCTTCTGATCCAGCAGAGAGGAGGTAAGGAGATAATTCAGAAACAGCTCATTTTTTTTAATATGTGTTTTACATTTTTAGCCACGTCTCTTGTTGATGAAGGACATGGATTACCAAAAGGGACAGAACTGACATACTTTACTCTTGAGAAAAATGATGCATCTTTACTAATTTTCTAATGAGAGCTTCCATTGTCAGCTCAAAATAAGTGCTATTTTGAAAAAGAGCATGTGAGACGGGTATCAAAACGCCCATGGTTGTCATACACAAACACTGCACTTGCACATTAAACAGCACTTTTTCTAGCAGTGGAAATAAGACCCACCTTGTTTCTAAAGCTGTTTGTTTTGAATTTTTGAGATGTAAAGGCTCTCAGCTGGAGTTTTAAGAGCTGGGTTGGCAAGAGTCACAGTTAGGAAATTAGAGGGGTTTAAGGTTCAGGTTGACAAGGGCTATGATGTAGGGTTAAGGGTGGATGTGGAAGGCTTTACTAAGGTGGGGCTTGTGCCAATATGAAATCCCTATCTAATTTTAAGGCTTCATCTTACAGAAGTTTTGATATCAAAATTAATCAAGATTTTTGTTGAGAAAAAGCTTAGGCCAGCAGGGGCCTATGAAGAAAGATCAGTACTGGATTTAGAAGAAGCCCTTGCTAAATTTAGGGCTGGTGCCAAGAGAAGCATGAATCCAACACCAGTGCAAATCCTTGCTTAGCTTTAACACAGCGAGGCCTTCCAGCCTCATAAAAACCTATGATCAAACCCTGCAACCCTTGCCAGATCCAGAGCTAACTGAAACTCACTGACTTAGTTTGCCTGCGCCCTCTTCCATCACTTAAACCTTAAGCCCAGCTCTCTTCCAGCAGATCCAGACATCTTCAGTTATTCTCGGATCCAAACCTAATTCATTCTAGGTGGCAAATTTAACTCCAGGACATGTTTTTATCCTATCCCTAAATCATAGTCAGTCTTGTGACCCAAAAACCAATTTAAGTTAATACTAAATTTCAACTTACTTGTTCTTGCTTGCCCAAGATCCCAATGTTAAGTGGGGTTGATATGACAGACTTTGCATGGTATCTGAAAGGAGTTGATAAGCTAGTTTAGGATTGGTGTCAAGATCACAGTTTTGGGCAGCAAGGACCAAGGATTTCAGTCTGTTGCTGTCTCCAGCAGAAACCTGTCTGGCATCAACCCAGGCCACATCACTAATTTCAGATCTGGGGCTAGAAAAGTCAAGAGATTCCAATAAGGTGGAGAGTCTACAACTGCTGGAGCATCTCATCTGCCAAAATCAGGCAACAAATCCAGAAATCATGAGTCTATATGTTTCTGGCCATGATCATTAAAGGCCTCTTTTGTGGTGTTTGGTATGTACAACTCTATGAATAAACTTCCCCATGAAACATTTTATTTAGGAATAAAATCTAAGTGACAGAATACATCTGCTCTTTTTAATAATTACAATATTATTTTTAAAATTACTTAGAAAATTACAAAGGTGATGAAGTCCAGGCCTCAAAAACTAGTAAACATAAATAAACTTAATTAATAGAATTCATTAAGTGCACACATGCAAGTGCATTACAGGTTAGACTTCAATTGCATGACAGCATAGTGATTTTGCTTGTGTTATTGAATGCATTTGGTGAATATTCCTCCTCAGCATAAGGAGAAATGTATCAGGGATAGGTAGTTAATAATGGTATAATTAGTAGGGCTCCTACCTTAGAAGCTGAAAAAATTGTAAAATATCTGGTAAACGGGGAAAATTATTCCAGAAAGGAAAGAAAAAAACCCCATCACAATTAAAGAAAATAGAGAACTTGAAGATGCAAAACACTTTACTCACTAAAGTCATCAAATCATTAAAATGATGGTCATCTGACACTCAATATGTTCCGATCAGAGACACCACCCATAAGTCAACAGCACTACCCGAAATCACAAGAGTATTGTGTAGATAATTCATTTCAACTGGTGAATGCAGATTAATTCAGATATGAAGACATAAGCAGAAGACTGTCTGCAAAGAAATGCATCAATACTGAGCTGGATATATAAAAAATATGTTTGCAAGGGGAATATTGAAAGAAATACTGACAAAGTACACTCTCTCATCTGATGGGGGAAAATAGCACATAAGAAAAGAATTTAAAACCCCCACCTACGTGCCTTTGTGAAGGTATTTTGAGATCTTATTTTTTAAAAAAAGAAGACATAAGACTATTCCAGGAAACACGTAAAGAATATTAGAAGAAATCTAGATGTCAATGTTAGTAACCCGTCACTCAAGCTCAAACAGGGAAAAAAATCAAAACTAAAAATAAAACATTGAGACTATCTGCATGCTTAACATAAGACAGGCTCATTTTCTGTGCTGAATTTGGACCTGAACAAGGACTCAGTGGAAATAACAGAATCTGTGGCACATTTTTACACCACAGTGACATCAGCACCTTCGCGGATGAGATGCTTCAGTGCCCAGCACTCTCAGCTTGTTGTGCCTCACTTCACCCACAGGCCCAGTCCAACACACTCACCAAACCATGAGAACTCTCGGTCACAGTCCTTTCCAGAGTAATTTTCTTTGCAAAAAGGTCAAACAGGCATGTCAGTCATTCATATGACTGCATTGCATCAGTAAGAGGTATGAGAAGCAACTATGTCTGATCTAAATAAGATTTAACTTCTCTGCCTCATTGTGAGGACAATGAGACATTCATGGTCCCTATTCTTGTAAGTGGTTGTTGTAAGGACTAATTAATGTGTGCTATATAATTCTACTAAGACTGAGAAAATTGCTTAATAAAAATGAACTCTTGAGTGGTTTATGACTATGATTTACTCAGGACTTCCACTAAATAATAACAAAAAGCTACAGAATGTGTTGGATATTAAACCAGGCTTTGAGGAAGGACAGGATCTACAAAGTACAGCGTTGAGCATGGACAGTGTTTGTGAAAAATATCTAGGGGAATAGCTTTCCAGCTGGACCCAGAAACTGGAGCAGTTGGGGGTATATTAGGAATTTTTACTTTCTGTCTATTACAAAGAAAAACAAATTGATATGTCCATAAATACTAAATGTATCAATGAGAAAAAAAAAAAAAAGTATATGTTTAGTTACTGTGATAAAAAATGTTCTAGACATAGGCAGCTTCTTTGTCCTTCCAAGTGACTGTAAGGATGAGGGTTGTGCACAGTCCATAGAAAATTCTTTACTATAAACCTCCCAGAGGTAGCTCCAGAGCTTCACAGACAAAATGCTCTGGCAATTCTGACATGTGAGAGTGTTCTCAGGCAAAAAGCAATAGTAATTTAGCACAGGGAAATATCTGGTAAATTTTGTCCTCTAGAGTAAGTGGAGTTTCTTGAGTCCTACCTAAGCATAAAGGCCCAGAGAAGCTGACTTTAGCCATGGGATGGATGGTGGTGGTGCCTCCCCCGTGCTCCCAGGCTGGTCTATGATCTGAGAAAGGCTCAGAACCTTGGGTGCTTCCTTTCCCTTAAGGGTGGGTTGTGACCCTAATACACAGATTTGGTAGCTCTGACTCAAAAAACTGGAAATAACTTTCAGCAGCAATCCCACCCTAATACATTCAAACATCAGGTCCTTGAACTCAATGCACGTAGTTGACTTTTAACTGAAAAACCAGCACGGATGATCAGCAAACCCTGTAACTCTTTAGTAGTAATAGTAGTAGTATAGTGAACCTCAAATAACCCAATTTTTAAACTGAGACATAATTATTCTGGGTGTTGTACAATGAAAAATATTGGTTCCTGTGTCGAAGAGTTTCATGGGGAAGGGCAACGTGGAACACTGAAGGATAAAGGAAGGAAATATGAGAAAATAAATAGGTAATTGGTGTGACAGCATCAGCAGGCCAGCATAGGGACTGGACTGCTTCTGGGGGGAGGTAGCACAGGAAAGGAATGTTAATGACAAACCAGCAGCAAGATGATGATGAATCTTGGTAAGTAATTACAAGATGGAAAAAGGGTAGACAAGACAAAAGCCACTCAGAAATCTAATGAGTAGGCAAAGGAAGCATCACAGATCACTTGAAAGCAAGAGTCAGTTACTAATTTTTCCCTGCCTTGAACTTGTGTGACTTCAGACCAAGCACACTGGTCAGAACTTCCAGAAGTAGCTTCAGCAACTCATTCTTTAAATGTCTAGTCTGAGCTCCTCTAGAAGCAGCTGACTTTCAGAGAGCATGTATCTCACCCGCTTTGGAGAATCAGCTCTGTGGCTTATGTTGGACACCAACAAACTCAGCTAGTAACCCCAAAATCTCAAGTCACTTCTGATATTCTTGGCTTATACAACACCTCCATATTCTTATCCCTTCAAAGGAAACAAAAATGCTTACCTGAGTTGATTGTCCCAGTAGTTACTGAGTGCACGTGTCATGGATGAAAGGACACCAAAAAGTGAACAATTATGTATTAACCACTGATTGCAAAAAGCTGCTGTACACCTCTGAACAGTTGCACTGGGAAAGGTTGCACAACATATATGTATAGAGGCAAATATGGGCAATGCCAACTAGAATATTAAGGACAAAAGAAAGTGAGCCCAAAGATTACATGTATTAAATTTTCCAGCTATATTTGAGATTTTGAATCTGTTTATTCCATTAAGTAAAACATTATTTCCCAGGGAATCAGAGAAGAATAGAACTGCAATTTTCCAGTCACATCAAGATACCAATAGAGGTAAGAGAAGATTCATGTTTTATAGATTGCTCTATTCTAAGGAGTCAGTGCCATTGAATATCAAAGAAACTTCATTCTATGCTATTTCTCCATCCTGCTTTTAAATTAAGCACTAGAGAAGATTGCTGCACATCAGTTATGTTTCTCATACGAGTAATAAAGAACTAATCATACAAATTCACAACATTATTAAAGCAATCAAAGCTAAATTATGAGCATAGTCTATTTTATTAATGACTATGACTCAGAAAAATTCCATAATTCCTTCTGCTTACAAAGTCGAATGGGGCACGCTATACCCTGGTCTTATGACACCCCATCTGGAGGGATGTGTTCAGCTCTGGGGCCCCCAGAATAAGAAGGACATGGAGCCTACCGCTGTTGACATTCTGGCCATGGAGCTCTGTGTGGTGGAGCACATCCAGAGGAGGGCTACAAAGATGCTCTGAGGGCTGGAGCACCTCTCCTATGGAGATAGGCTGAGGGTTGGGGTTCTTCAGCCTGGAGAAGGCTCTGGGGAAACCTTGCAGCACCTTCCAGGACCCAAAGGGGATCTATAAGAGAGCTGGAGAGGGATTTTTGACAAGGACATCAAAAGGACATAGTGGTAAGAGAAGGGGGAATGGCTGTGCATTGAAATAGGGTAGATTTAGATTAAATATAAACTTAGGGAAGAAATTCTTCACCGTGAGGATGATGAGGCACTGGAACAGGTTGCTCAGAGTCGTGGCTGATCCTTCCCTGGAAGTGTTCAAGGCCAGGTGGGATGGGACTTTAAGCAGCCTGGTCTAGGGGGAGTTGTCCCTACCCATGGCAGGGGTTTGGAAATACATGATCCTTGAAATCCCTTCCAACCCAAACCATTGTAGGATTCTAGGATCTCATTACATAAAAGAAGTTATTGCTACCCTCCATGTCCCCTGTGACATGGCTCAGTGCCTTGCATTGCAAGATCAAGCAACTCTTGGGGTTGGAAGAATTGCTTCACCTTGTTGAACTTCACATGGTATTTTCCTAAAAAATTTTACAATATTTATAAAACATGCATTTTCATTGCAGTAAACACTGCACTCCTTCACTGGCACAGACTGTAATCTTTTTACAAGCTTTGGGGAATGCATTTTCACAATGAGCACTGCTTGTAGGAAAAGATTGGTACAAAGGGACAAGAAGAACTAAAAGATAGTGAACTGTGCTCCATGAACTTGTTGCTCTTCTGTCTCAGGAATTTCCTCAGCTTGCACCTCGGATGACATTTACTTGAATTGCTTTAAAGACAGTGAGGAGATGATGCATCAAATAGATGATTGACTCACATAGCAACAGTGATTCAGTAAAAGGTCAGATTTACACCATACATAGGCAACATAGAGGCTTCATCCTACTGTTAATGAAGTCAACATCAAAAGTCCCATGGACTTCAAAGTGCCAGGGAAGAGGCTGTTACGCCAGGATGTTTAGCAATGTCTCATGAGATATCCAGACAACAGCTCACCCACTGAAAGACAACTCTGCCGTAGTCATCAATAACATAGACTGCTTATAATGTAATTTTACTGCAAACCTATAGCTGTTGACATTTTGGCCATGGAGCTCTATGTGGTGGAACACAACAGGAGGTCCAAAAGGCCCTGGCAATCTTCAGAAGGAAGAACAAAATACCAAAGCGATGAAATAATTTTATCTACTCATTTTATTTCATAGTAGCACATTAAAAAGAAAAAAAAAGGGAATAGAAGAGTTTGAAAGAACACCGTGTAACATGAATTTTTTATTTCTTTAGCTATTTTTGTCTCTTTCTGCTGCTTGTGTAACATATTGCATGCATCTGTGTGCAGAGTCTACTTGCATCCCTCAGGCTGAATGGACTTGATCACTATCTACAAGAGGAGACGTCTGTACAGATTATTAAGTCTGGCTGCAGGGTCTGAAATTGTTAATTAAAATACAGATGAGATAAAGGAAAACACCAGCAATTACATAACCGTCCCCAGAAACGATAGCTTAGTTCTCAGTGCTGTGACCTGGGGACTTACGACGCTTACCAAAGGGTTAGGAAGCATTTAGGATAAAATCAAGATTAGGGTAACCCTCTTACCTGTTCTGCCATAAAATCAGCGCTTAGAGGGGAAAGTTTCCATGACTGTGATTGAACCAGTCGCAGAAATCGCTCAGCAGACCTGAAACGCGTTTCTCGGGGCAATTGCACCACCTGCAGACTGCGCTCGGAGCCGCGACGGAGCCGCGACGGAGCCGCGACGGAGCCGCGACGGAGCCGCGACGGAGCCGCGACGGAGCCGCGACGGAGCCGCGACGGAGCCGCTCCTGCTCCCCAGTGCTTGGGTATACGAGGCGGGCAGCCCCAAACCAGCGAGCTCCCTTAGAGTTGCTCTTTCCTCCTGTGTCCATTTACCCATTCTGGACACAACTCCCACCATTTCTAGTCCTTCCTGGATAATACTTCCCCCATGCTTTTCCTCTTCTCACTCAGCTGTTTCCCAACCCTTCCCATCTGGTCCCCGCACCTCTCCATCCCGTTCATCCACTTTGGGATACTATTTCCGTCCTCCTTCCCCAGCTGCCCCCTGCACCATCCCACCAGGCAGCTGGAGGTGGGGTAACCACAGGGTACATGCACATTGTTCCCCCTCTGCTTTCTTGCATTTTGTACTCCTCAAGGCCCCAAAAGGGTCAGAACAGCCCACTCAGGGAAGCACTACTTGTCACTCTAGCTGATTAAAAACCTAGCATTGTTTGCTGAACCAATAAATAGCAAATTGATGATTAACAGCTGTAAACTGGTGACTGATAATTAGATTGTTAGAATAAATAATTACATTAAATACTCTCAACCCATCAGCTGAGCATGCCCACACTCAGGATAAAGCCTTTCATGTACAACGTGAAAAATCAATTTTCCACTCTACGACACTGCAAGAGGAGATCAAACTTTGCTTTAACCAACTGGCTCCCATATTCCCAAGCCACCTGCGCCTACAGTATTTATTTACTATTAATGCTTTTAAGAAATGCAAATGTTTGTGGTTTTTTCCTTTTGAAAACATGTTCATTGTTGCAGTGGTCATGGCCACTGCTGGGACAAACAGTGAACCGCACGACTCTGACTCCTTGTGGATGGGTACTGAGGTCTAACACCTACCCAGGTAGAGTGAGTTCCCACAGTCCCTAGCATTACTACTTAGATTATCAGATTTTGATTGGTTTGTCTATTCCCCACTCAGTTTTATGTAGATATTCATGTTTATGTATTTCCCCTGTTTAATATGTCTAGTATCCAGAAAGTTCTTTTTTGTTTGACGCCCCATTGGGCCCCTGTTGTAACTCCCTCCTCCTCATTATCCCCATTGGTTGTTAAATTGTCTACTCCACCCCTTCTGCCATACCCAATTGGTTGTTTCCCTTTTCTCCACCCCTTCCTATCTGAGTATAAGAACCTTGGACCCTTCCGTCAGTTTGTTCTTTGTCCCTGGACCCTTCAGAGAAATAGCTCTTGTGGAACCTGTACTAACGTGGTGCATGGGGTCGATGGGCTGGTGCTGTGCTTCTCCCACAGAGTCCCTCACAGAGACGCTGTGGCGGTGCCCTGTCAGCACCTACGGGAGCACTCAGCCTCACCCTTGCTGGTGGATGCAAGCAGCCACTCACACACAGTTCTGTGCATTACGGAGATGAAGAGGCAGGAGGGATTCTTTGTGTGCAATTCTGAGGCCGTTTATTTGGGTCCGCATAGACCACGAACAAACTGCCCTGAAGGGGAGGCAGAGACCAAGAACCTCGAACCACCCCGTGCCCGTTTTTACCCCGAGGGGTCCCAGGGGTGGGCAGAACATCAATAACCAGTAATCTGAGGGCTAGGGGGGTGGAAAGGTTGAATGACAGGGGCCAATGGAAGAAGGGAGGGGAGGGGGAAGAGAACCAGGGACCGAGGGAAAAAGAACCTTCTGGCACAGTGGTGTGGGGAGAGATCACTTTGGAACAACATGGGGGGTGTAGGGTGGACTTCAGCACTGCAACACTATACAAAGAAACCATCTCACTTCTTTGTCTCTGCTGACGTGTGCTTCAACCACTGGGTTGGGATCTTCTTGAGTGGAGGAGGCAGCCAGAACAAACTGCAGCAGCCCTATCTTACTGTGCAGGAAGGACTCTTGTGTCTCCTTGGGCGACCCAGCGGCAGCGTCAGTCCACCGCAAGCTTTACTGGAATCAGGATTATACATTGTGTTTGAGTATCTGAGGGGGGTGAGCCAAGAGGAACACATGAACATGAGTGAAATTTTTCTCCTTTTTCCAAGGCGAAAATCAGCCTTTGAGGTTTTTTGATTTAGGGAGTAAAACTGTCACCAAAAAACTGATGTGATATCTTCCCTATACACCCCAGCTGCTGCCCTATTTGCTCTTGTCCTGGCCAGAGCAGAGCTGACCTTAGCTCCCTCTTCTTCCTCCATGGATATCTCTTCCATCTTTCCTCTGAGAAGAACTGAGCAATGAAGGACACATCTTGGTTTTCCAAGTTGATTCCAAAAAGCACCCACGCTTTAAGTTGAAAGAAGATCTTTATATATAAAAGTTCTGGAAGGAAAAAGGAAGATGTGGTCTGACTGTTTCTATTGTGTCATTAATGTTAAAATAAAACAGGATGAGATGAAACAGTCATCAGCATCTGGACTTGTTGCCTGAGAAACCATTACCAGTTACCAGAAGAAAGGAATTCCTTGGAAACAACTTTAGAAGCCAGAAGGAAGTTGCACAACTCTCAGTGGTGAAGGCAGCAGTTCTCATAACACAGCAACAGGCTGAAGATGTGCCCTGAGTAATAACAGCTCATCAAGATGTGGCTGAAACCCTTGTTACTACAGCCCCTGGTAACCAGTCAAGCCCTCCAGGCTGCAGACAGTTGAACCATATAGCTACTAGGAGTGCCATCACAAGGTATTTTTTCTCTTTATAGTGCTTAAAAATCTTTAAAAGGTATTAACAACCCTACGAGGAGGGTAATTACTATTTTCTCTACTTGACAAACCAGGAAAATGAGATCTGGAAACTTTAACTGACATATGCAAAATGCTCCATATTATAATTAAGAGATCAGAGAGCTCCTACCTTTGGGGTCAAGCTGCTGAATTACTTTATGTTTATATATTATGTAAATTGGATTACTTTAAAAGAAGCTTTAGAATGAGTCTTGACTTCTAAATTTCCCTTCTGGTTCTGTCACTCATCTATTTAACAAAATGCAAAAGGCATATGTAAACCAAGCCACACCTGTTTCACACTTGCAGCCTTTAATCTGCTGATGACTAGGAAGCTTTCTAATGCCTACAATGAAAATATTTGACAGCAAATATCACTGCCATCATACATACTTTTGTATTTATACAGAAGTATGAACACCAAGAATTGGGAAGTTTACTCAGGAGTGACAAAGCAGAAGGAAATGGGCAAGGGACTTTACAGAGTTTCTCACTCTATTGAGATACAGTAAATGTGGGAGATGCATTTCTGATTTTGTCTGGAAACAAAGCACATCCTACTCCCTACAGCTATTGCACTGTAGGATTTGAAGCAACATCGCTGAACATTCTGTTCTATGAACAGCAAGAGTTTTGGTTACTGCATGTGGGGGAAAAGATTGATGCTGCTCTAAACCCCATTACACTCACATGATAATATGGAATTTCTATTCTCTTTTGTTCCTTATAAAGTTTAGTATTGCTGTCTCCTGTAAGACCATGAAAAATATCCGCCCTTTTGTAATTTGTTTTTTCATCTTTATTAGAAGAACAAAATGAATTTTGAGCCAACATGTTCAAGGATAGCTGTGACATAAATTGCTGTCAGATGGTTCTAATTCTGAATGCATGATCCAAAGAGCAAAAGCTTCTTCACATACAGACAGGAATACTGTACTAGCCCATTAATTTTTTATCCACAATGCAGTTAATCAGGTTGGTGCAGTCTGTCAGCACCTGTACATTTTATCTTTTGATGCAGTGAAAAATGTACAGCCCATACTTTTCATGGTCTAGAGCTCAAGTATGTTCACGCATCCTGTGACCTGAGAACTTGTACAGAAAATCCAGGCTCTGTGCACTTTCATCACTGTCAGCCTGGGGAAGATTGGTGAAAGGAAAAGCATTCCTCAGGCAGGTCTAGGAAGCGCTGTGCATCATCAGAGACAAGGTGAAACTTGCTATGATGTGTGCCTGGGATAAGCACAGCATGTGGGCTTGTTGCAAATCCAGCATGCAGAATCACATTGCAGATGCTGAGGTGAGTCCCAGGATTTTACAGCATTGGCAAATGATTGCTGTAGAAACAAACATTGGCTAACATAGGTCTGTGTGCCCCTGAACTTCTGAACTGGGGCACTGTGGCATTTCAGAACATCCACAGGCAAAGGCACACAGAATGACCTGTAAGGAACTGTGTACTTGGGTGATTACTTCTCACCAGTCAAACACCAAGACAAGGGTAAAGGGACACTGTGTTCTAAGAAGTGGACACCATAAATAACTGCAGGGTTTGTGGTAATGACTCCTATGGCCATAGTCAGGGTGGGAAGCACTGTACTGATTATGACTCATCAGGAACTGAAAATTTTTTTTTATGTGAGTTGGCTTAATGATAATGTAAAAGTAAATATTCTGAAGACTGAGAAAGGCAGCAAAAAGATTTTTGATGTAAGGTGTGAACCTCTGACTGTGATCAGCATTTTAAGGAGGAATTCAAGGTGTTACAGACAAGGAATTCTTCTTAGCAGAATAAAGCATGAAATATCTTCTTGTAAGTTTTTTTCCTGCCCTGTAGGTAATCTACAATGAAAATATAAGGACCGAGGGCCTTCCAATATTTGTGGGCTAATTTTCTATTGAAAGATCCTCTAAATGCAGTTGCATTCCCCTTCTTCTAGGACAAAAGACATGAGCAGCTTTTGGGTGGCACACATAGTGGTGGGACAGAAACATTGGGTGCTGCGTGCCTTACTCTCACCAAAAATGTGACTGTGCCTCATTTAGCAGGTCATCACTCCTCAGCAACAATACAGAGTTATGAGTGTCTTATCCTGAGAGCTCCATGGCCAAGAAACATAACCAGGGACTGAGCTCCTGTCTCTGACAGAACATGTGGCACACCACCTACCAGGGGAGCATGGCTGTCCACAGTTACACGTGACTTGAAATCAGAAGCTACGGATGACACTGGAAAATCCAATGAACATGAGCCTATTCCTTCATCTTACAAAATAAACCCTGCAAATAAGCAATAAAAAAAAAAAGTTTGTTTAAACTGGCACCTGTGATTTTTAAGACACAGAAATCAGCCCCAGGGCTGGCATAGGTATAAAGGTGTAAAACTACCACCTAAACCAGTGGTAAAGGTGGCGATATTTCAGAAATTCAGATAACACTGTATCAGCAGCAGCATTTTTGCCTTCTTTTGTGACTATCGCTTGTTTCCACCCGGGCTCTTATCAGTGTGCTGGGAAAGCTGTGTTTGTGAAGCATTCCTAGGGGAGGTAAGAGGATAATGGGGATTTCAATCACAGCTGATGTCAGCTACTCACCTGTATCAGCCAGCACAACAGAATTCTTAACAGTGAAGCCATTACTGTTCCATTATTCATTATTTCAGCAAGAATATGGCAAATATTTAGCCATAACAGAGCAGGCTGTCATCCAAGCAAAAAAGGTATCCGTCCTAAACAGCTGTTAAATTAATGACACTAATAAAAAAGCTCATTAAAAAATATTATTGGGAATGAACACTAAAGAAGCCCAGAGGGTTAACGGTACATGTTTGTTTAATGATTTTTACTTTTCTATTCCTCGCTGCCCTGCGGCCAGAAGAGAATCGCTGGGCTCTGTCACCCGCTCTCGGTTTGTCACTAGAGGGCAACGAAGGCTCCCGGACCAGGGCTGAGGTTCCTTGCAAAGTCTCGGCTTCCCCGGAACGACTTCTCTTTTAGAGTGAGTCGGCCAGGACGGTCAGATAATGGTTTCACCCTTAAATCCTGGCATTGCGAAATGGGCTCGGCCAGAGCCCGCGGGGAAGCGGCGCTTTGGCAGCGGGAAGCTGTGGGAGCGCAGCATCCCCTCCATCTCCAGCCACACCCTCTGTATACCGACAATAACCAAACCCTGCTCATTTCGGCTTTTAGCTCTCAAGTGCGCGGCCTGAGCCCTCCCCAGCAGCTCCTGCAATGAAATACGAAGTTTTAAAGATTTAAATATTAGGATTTTAGTTAAAGGTTAGCTTTGTTAAAATTAATTAAAATAAACCTAATAAGCGAACCCAGCTGGGGTTAATTAAGAAAATTAATGATTAGCTAGAGAATTAAACCTAGAATAGGTTTTAAGATATAAGTAACTGATGGCTTGTTATCTTATATTTGTTCAGCTGTGCTTATAATGAGAAACAGACAACACTGATTAATAGATCTAAAGAAATCTGGACAATTACTAACTTTTCCATTTGAAGCCCTCTTCGAAAGTAATGAAGGGAGAAACTGGAGGTCCTCCAAGAGCAATATGTATGGTCAAAAACCAGAAACGTAGAAAGGTCAAAGAGAGGTAGATGAGTTTTACTTCATCCTTTACGACCTCTCCCCAAAGTTCCTAGACCCCCGACCCAATTCAAGGAACTAACTACGCATGCTTAATGACTTTTAGCTAATTATCATACGAAGTGGAGAATGGGAGGCATCAATGTTATAAATATGCATTTATATTTTGAATATTTAGAACTTTTGTAGATAAATAGACTTTGTATTGCTTTGTAACTTCGCACTGTGTATTAGGGAGCTATCCCACATGGAGCCCAGTGCTGGAAATAAACATACACTTTCTGACCGTGAGGAGTTAGAGAGTCTTTGTCCGTCCTAGTTGGGTATTGATACTAGATCTGTGCCCATATTTTGGTAAATCAGCAGTACCTGTGCAGAGCAGTGTGAAAATGCTGGTTAGGACATGGCTGCATTTTGCTGGAAGGGAACAGGGAAGTTCCCTCATCCTTTACCAGTGGGATATCCCACTGGTAAAGGCTTCTGCTGCTGGGATGTGATAGACAGCTGGGAAGGAGCAGCTGTGTTTTGTAAGACCGAGGAAAATGGCACGAATCAGATGTCCCTTTCTTTACAGCCCCCGGACACAGGCACAGCTCAGCTGCTCACCTGTGACTGCTGTAGAGGCTTGGCTGAGACCTGGAGTGGCAGGGGGATGTAGGGGTGAGTTTCCATCCTGAATCAAAACACTGGCAGCTTCACACCCCACCGGTGTGGGCTGCATCTCAGCCTGCAACACATGAAACACAAGGCTGCAGGTGCACCTCTTGCTTCCCCTCCTCTTTCCCTGCCACTGTGCTCTGGAGAAACTTCCTTCCTTCCTTCCTTCCTTCCTTCCTTCCTTCCTTCCTTCCTTCCTTCCTT
>VZRV01004439.1:108452-250438 GCA_013398115.1 Falcunculus frontatus | reverse complement strand
GCCACCCCCTGCCACCCCCTGCTCCTTTCCCCCATTTCTTTGCCTGTAGGTCTCACCCTTGCATTTTGCTAGTGAAAAAAACCCCACGGAAACAGCAAAATTCTAGTGATTACAACCCCCAGCAAAGGATCACAAGCCAGAAGACTGAAAGGTGTGGACTTAGGCAAGCTCATAATAACTGTGAAGTTTGGTGGAGCCTGCTGTCACTCTCAGCCCAGGACTTGCTGGGTGACTTCCCCTCCCCTCCAGGTGCAGCCACTGCTTTTTCCAAGACAGATAAGCAAGAGGTATTTATTTATTACGGAGTTATTGTAAATTTTTTATACTGCAGTCCGGCCACAGGAGAGTGTGGGACTGTCAGGAAGGAAAGAAAAGATCATTGGTTGGCTATGAAATAAGGCTTTCGATAACAATTAGAGCAGATTAGATTAGAAGCATGGGAAAATACTGGTCTTGCCAGTTTTTCTGTGTTAATTTCCATATGCTTTCTATTTTTCCAAATGCTATATTTGTTACTTTTCCCAAAGTCCCATACTGGAAAGTAAAAATGGGAAAAGTATGTGGTCCAATCACTACTGTGTTGTGTGTGTATATATATATAAAAATATAGAAACCCACACATATATATACATTGTGTACACACATGTGTATACACAAAATATATGTATATAAATATATACACGTATTTGTTGTCTATACATACATATGTATGCATACATGATGAAGTATGTGTTTATATGAACTTCTAGTTCACAAGCTTGGCGTTTTTCCCCAGTAATCTTCTGCACAAAAGTGGGGAAAGAACAGAGAACTTGTTGTCAAAAATAGGATTATCCTAGAGCAGTCTGCAGAGGTAAATTTAATATATGGGCAGTTTAAGTAGAAAAGAAAGTGTAGAAGAAAAAAATCTGTAAATGTACATTTAATTCTCCTCTACTTTTACTTCCCCTTTTCTTTATTCAGGGTAACTGAAATATAATTTCACCTGTCTAAACAATACCAGCATAAATACCATGGCCTTATAATCTTGTAACTTTAGCTGCAGGAAATATTAATTTTCTGTTGCAAATAGCATGAACTGATTTGGATATACGTAGGAGCCCTGCTTGTGACAGGCACGTAGCCCAGCAGGCTGTCCTGGATGTCCCACTGAGGCACAGAGCAGTGAGGAATGACTGAGCATGGCAGATGGATGGACTGCAGAGGTGCCAACAGGAACCACTGGCACTCCCAGCATGTGGGAAGAAGCAGAATTATCCAGGAGGTTTGTCTGTTAGCAGGGGTGATGGATCCACACGTCCTTCAGCAGAGCAAAACACAGCACTTTGTAGCTCTCGACTGCGTGGTGGGTGGATCATCAATACCAGCTGAGAGGGAGTGTGGGCTTGGTGATGTGGTTCTCCTGGGAGGATTAAATTGTGAGACTGTAATGCATGGGAAGCCTAATCAGCATTTAGCCACTAACAAGCAAAAACTGATCTGAAAGAAGGCGTGATCTGCTCAGTATTTTATGCTTTCATTCTCCACATTCTGTCAGTTTATTTTTGAAGGAATTTCTGCCTTTCACTTACTGAGTGATATTGATGAGGTGGTATTTGTATATGAGGATGTTGCACAGGGTCACTTTGAACCATAGAGGAACCACTGTATATGTAAAGGTGAAGACATCAAGTTACTGTTGAGCAGAAGATCCAGAATAGCTGTGCTCTTGTTGGGGATGGCAGCTCTCCCCAAAAGCAGGAGTCAAAAAACTGAGTCCACTGAATATAGATACCTGACAACCTGGACATAGACTAAAATTTCTTTACAGATCAGGAAGGAAATGAGTGATGTAATATCCAGGTTTCCAACACTGAAGAATGGGGAAATGCTGTGAAAAGGGAGTAGAAAGGTCACATTTTCCACTGTTTCCCTCTGCTACCATCCATTTCCACAACATCAAACAAGGAAAGCAACAAAACTACTAAAAATATGGAAAAGATCTGATACAGCTCTTCAGTGTCAGTCTATTACTGTACAGGATATTTTATTAAAGATATGACAGATGCCACTTAGAAATGAAGATGTTCAGTGACTGCCATTTTCAAGGCACTGCTCCACCAAAGTGTCCAGTATTGTGTTGGAAGTGAGGAACAGCAGCTGAATTCTTTTTTAACAGCATCAATTCTCAGCTTCTTCCGTAATGTTTGATTTCACAGCAGTCAGATGGACATTATTTTTTCATTCTTTTTAAAAATAAATCCATACTAAGTCTGAACACACATCAACACGTTTGGTACTATCATAATAATAGAAGGGAAGTGGCTGAGAGCTAAAAATGAAAGAGTTCAGGACAGAAACAGAAACCTGAACATTTGTGGGAAAGGACATCAGACTCATGCTGTCAGTGCAAACTCAGATGAATGATAAATTTAGTTTCAATGGCCTTGCCGTGGTAAGTTTAAGTCAGCTGGCTCTGGAGCAGGGGTCAGGCTTATTTGAAGTGACATGAGAAAAAAATCTGCGAGAGGAAGAATTGAATCTCTGGTATCGAATTTGCCTCCTTCGCTAGAACAAAAGCTGGAGTTTTTCCCCTCCACTGGCCACAGTAAACAGCATTACTAAAACCACAGCAGCTTTACTGGTAGCACAGAAGGAAACTGAGAGGCAGCGTGTAAACTGCTCTGTACATTATGGGAAAATGATGACACAGATGAAACTCGTGAAGGAGCATGTTCTCCTGTTGGTGTGAAAGCACTTTTTGGCTTTGCGTTTTTGATTCACCTTTATCTTCTTTCTAGAGAAAAACATGTGGCAGAAGTGTGGAAAAATGAGTTGTGATGTCAGAACTGGCTTATGAAACAGAACTGTGTGTCTTTACAGTGAACAGGTATTAGAACAGATTTCATCTCATATTCTTTCTGACACCTCCCCCTCCCCATTAAATTTCTCTATTTGGGCTCCTTTACATATTAATAAATACACCTGTTTTTTCTCTGCTTATATTTTTAAATTGTCCCTTAGTTCCTCTTCATCCGAAGTTTCCTATCACTAAAAGGGGAATAAGAATACTGACTTATCTCTGTAAACTGTTAAAAAAGCAGATGAAGACTCCATGTAACATTATTGCTGCTAAGAAATAGCAATTTGCAGTGTATTTTAACCAGATAAAGAGTCTATCTTTTTTATTAGATGTAAATCAATAATTTGAGGAAACATTATTGTTTAATAAATGTTAAATGAAATCTGCAACAGTTTCCTAGTAATTGGACCCATTCTGATGAATGTTTTGCTTTATTCAACATTTTAGAAAGGGCTCAGCTGAATACATTTATTAATTAGGCTGCAGGGATTTTTCTTCTCTTTTTGTATTGAATCAGAAAATTCTTGTGAGATTGTGGCTTCTATGAAGATGAGGCAAATCAATTTATTAGCCTGGGGTGACAAACTTGGTAAACTCACCGTGTGCACTTCCTTTTACTTTACTGAAAATCGAACATGTCACAGTCCCCTATTTAAATAACAAAAGAACAGAGAAAAGGAACAATTGGTATTGGGAAAATGTTTACTAATCTTACTGTAGAGTATGATTTGGACCTCTTTGTATTACAGCTTTCATACAGCTGTATTATGATGCAATGAAGATGGAAATAACTTATGTTTTGAGAAAGATGTTAGTTCAGCACAAATCTATACATTACCAGAATTTGCTGGTTTCATTTCTTGAAGCCCAGTGAGAACTTTTCTCCTCTAAGAACCACTACAGAAATGCTCCTGTAAGTATTAAAATCCTGTTGACTGAAACTAAATAGACCCCACAGTGTGCTTACTTGTGACTAATTTACTTTGAAGATTTTTCACTTGTCATTTTCCTGCTGACCCCTATAGTAACCTTCCTGTGCTTCTTGGTTTGTTTTTCTTGGATGGGGTTCTTGTTTGCTTGCTTGCTTGCCTTTTTTTTTTTTTTTTTTTAATGGAGAAACATAACCAGAAAATGGAACTGATCATAGTGTTACCTTTTTATCTTGGCCATGTTAGAATTTTGAGCTTTGGTGCCTGAGTAACATGTCAAGAGCATCTGGTGCTCTGACCTGTTAGCAAACTGGGTACTTATAGAGTAATAATTGATAAAAAAATATATTAACTAGAGGAGTGATTTCAGTTTCAGTTTCTGTCTGATGCTGTGACTCACAAGATTTCTGAAGTAAATGGATGCAATCCATAATCTTTTGGTAAGAAGACTGTTTCAAACAAGATGAGATAATTATCAGCACACTGAAATACACTGCCTTAGGTCCAATTGTGAGGCACACAAAATAAACCCCCCAGACCAAGCTCAACAATCAAGGATCCAGAGTAACCAAAAAACCTCATTACTGCTGTAAACAGAGTGAGCACTCAACTGAACATAACCTCTCACTTTATAATCTAGATTTCTCCAGTATTTTGCATCACTTATGAACTATATTTGCCAGGACTGTACAGCACTGGCTCTGTGTGTGTGTCTACACATGCACACAAGTGAGAACTAACAATATATAAAAAGCTTGTATGCTATGCAATATCATTTCTATTTCTATATAACATTTTATAATACTGGGTAAGAAAAGTTCTCACTCCAGAGTTCTTATATGAAAAGCTTTTTTCATTTAAAAGCCTTGTAATTAGCCTTCAGGAAAATCTGTATTTACATAGAAATAACACACTGAGGGAATGGGATCTTCTGTACCTTGCAACAACCCCAGTGAACATGTTAGTGCCTATGAAAGATGTCTCAGATGGACAGATAAAGGGGAATACAAATTAAGAACTTGTTTTCACAAAGATCCCAAGTTAAAGAAATAGGACTGGCATCACCCTGGCAAAGGAATAAGAAATGAATGATTCCCCCTTGCCCTAAAAAATAACTGAACCCACGAAAAGGAATGAGAAAAAAGAAAATGCTGAAAAAAATGCTGAAAAAAACCCACAGAATGCTGAAAACTAACTGTAAATTATCTCCCCATTCTTTTTAATCTCGCTTTCTGTTTGCTGCTGGTTATGGGAAAGAAGGACAAGGTGTTCCAGCTTTACCATCCAGTGGTATTTTTCTACAGGCATCAGGTGCATCTGAGTAAGCAGAGCTATTTTTACATCCCCAGCCATCTCACACAGTAAAGCAACCGCCCAAGTGCAGAGTCATGCACAGCACACAGGGGAATCACTCCTCTTGGTTTGCAGCGTCATACGCGGGGAAAGGCACACAAACTGCATCCTATAGATTTGCACGAGTTTGTGACAAAGTCTCAGTTTCAGACTCTGCCCTTACCCATAACAAAATGTTCTCAGAAATTTTCCTCTAGTTGCACTAACATGGTTAAGTCCAGATTCAGTCAGATTTCTTTTGGTGGCAAGAAAATTTCAGAAAGTCCCAAGTACAGCCATGACAGCCACTTTCCTGGCTGACACATCAAGGAATGCACTGGGGACCTCCAGAACAAGAAACGTGACAGTCCTGAGCACTGAACCCTGATAAAACTGCATTGCTACAACTTCTGCTTTTGCTTGTTTGGCACACAGGCTTGAGTGCTCGCTGTGCCTTGTTAAATGGATACAACCAGAAACAAAGTTCGGAACTATGCAAATTGTAAAAAATCAAATATTTTCTCAGGACGTGTCTAGGAAGTGTTGTGACATTAAATGACCTGACTGTTGTATGTAAAGCAGCATCATACAAGAAGAGATACTCAACTAGAAATTAACGTGGCCCAGAGATGAATGTTGAGATGAATAAACATTAAACGTGCCCAGAGATGAATATTTAAGTTGAGTGTATCCAAGTGGAGATGTTCTTCATAGAGGTGTGCTAAGGGGGCCTGGCATCATTTGCGCCAGGATCTGCACACGGCAGGATGTCACTGCAAAGATTCTGACCTCCTGTTGATGTTCGACATCACCTTTTAGAATTTTAAATGGCAACACCAGAAGAGTGACGGTGATAAATGCTGCTTAACCTTTCAGTATGTTAGGGCTAACCATTTTCAAGTATATGGCAAAATTTCAACTTTCACTTCTTCCAAGTATAATGCAGACTTTGAACAAAAAACAACAGCAGGCATATGGCAAGTAAAATAACCCAAGCTTTTATTGGGGAAAATAAAACAGAGCTAATGCCATAAGGTCCTTTCTGTTATCCTGTGCTTTTAGCAGCAGCTCAGACCCTGTGATAAGACAGGTCTTTGTAGAGATTTAAGGATTTATTCCATTATGAAGTTTATCTCCTCCTGCACTCTGATCTCTGCTATCCAGTGTGTTAGTGAGCTCCTGGGTATCCTTTGGGGGATAAAACAACTACATCATTAAGAGCATAGTAAGGGGACTATTTGCTCAGTGGTCAGACAATATGCACAGGACTCAGCTAAGCTTCTTCCTCTTCCAGTAGCCTCACTAGCAGCCTCCTGTGAAGGAAGAGAGCGATGCAAGGAGGAGTTCTATGCCCAAACCCGTGTGCCAGAACATGTGCTATGTGCCTCAGACTATTAACACGAGAATCAGGAGGACACAAAGCAGTACTTCCATTATTTTGGATACTTTTAACAAAACAAGGAGACAGCAATGCAGGCAGGGGCAGCATCCTTACCCATGAAAGCCACGGTCCCACAAGAGTCATTCCAGAAGTGCAGAGCAGCTCCTTGGGCAGGAACCAGGGACAGCCAACAGCTGGGTATTTCCTAGATGAGTCCCTAGGGAGGGAGGTGAGGAGGAGTGAGGGACGGTCAGGGTCAGCAAGGCCCATGGCCACTGTCCCAGGATCCCAGTGGTGCTCGGGCACAGACCAAGGCTGTTGGCCTGAGCTAAAAGCAGCTGCAGAGCTGCTTGGTCCACCCATCGCAGGTTACATGTGCAGGGCTGCTTGAAGTGCAGAAAGGTAAAAGCTCCTTGCGTAGAAACTGGGATGTGAACCAAAGACTGGTTGAGCATACGTAGTTTTTAAGCTGGATGCTGCATCACATGGTCTGGGAAGCAGGATGATCTGCCAGCCTGATTTCTCAGGCGAAAGGTGTGTTTGTTATGACCCTCATCACTACAAGCCCCCACAGTGTTGCTGGTTGTTTTTCTCTGCTTCAATGAAGGAGTAAAAATATGGAAAAACAATCTTTTTGAACAGTTTGCTTCATGTAAGCAGCAGGATGACTTCTGCATGTTGACCAACTACATCACACTTTGGATCATCACCAGCCAAGAGTACATATTTCACAGAACCACGGAATTGTTTAGTTTGGAAAAGACCTTTAAGATCATTGAGCCCAACTGTTAACCCAGCATGGCCAAGTCCACCACTAAATCATGTCCCCAGGTGCCACAGCTACAGATCTTTTAAATACCTCCAGAGATGCTGGTTTCACCACTGCCCTGGGCAGCCTGTTCCAGTGCTTGATAAACCTTCTGGTGAAGAAATTTTTCCTAGCATCCAGCCTAAGCATTCCCTGGCACAACTTGCAACAAATACACATGGTGCAGATACTTCCCAGTTTGTTTCCATACCAGTTGCTACACATACGTGTCCTCCCATCTTCTGCAAGAGCCAAATAACATCATATTATTTTTAAAGCAATGAGGCACATGCCGGGAAAATGAAGGACATGTCTCGCATTGGAAAATTTGAAATCAAGAACCATAAATGGCAGACATTTATTCAAATTAGTCAGCATCACCCTTCAGAAGTAACAGTAATAATACACTTTTACCACTCACCATCATATTGAGCATGCTACACTTTGAGAAAGGTATCACTTCCCCATTCTATCACATCTCATGTTGTATTTAGCTAAACCTATCCAGTCTGTGGACAAGCCATAAGGGGCATAGTCACTGCAAGGCCGACACTGTCAGAGGGCTGGGGAGAATTATGGACTTTATCCATTTCCACACATGGGAAAGCCTGTGTACACAAGGATAGGAGCGGAGAGGAGGGCCCTTCTCCATTGTCTGCCCTCATGGATCCCAAAGATTCCAAGTTCCTTTGTAAGACTAAAGCCACAGCATAAGAGATATGGACCAAATCAGCCCCAGGCTGACTCCTCTGACAAAGCTCTGAGCATCTGTGCATTAGTGAGGAACAGCCCATGAACTTCCCTGGAGCACTGACCAGCTCCAGACTGAAACAGCAGCACAGGGTTCACAAGCTGCACAACACACAGGGACAGCACTCCTCTGCTCCATGCAAAAACATCTCCTCTTTCCAACAGGGCACAAGACTCAAACTGCTTCCCACACAGAGCAGCCAGGAAAGCCCTTTTATCACCGTGGTTCTCTCTCCATGCACAGGAAGGTCAGCTTCTCAATTCCATTTGCCTCTGCCTGAGGGAATTAGACCCCTCTTGGGTAGCAACCCCCTGTAGAGGCTGCTGCAGGAATAAATACACAGTGATCACCCCAGGGATAACAGCACTTTGAATGTCATGTGCTCTGTCAGAGCTGCAGAAAAGCCATTGACCTGACAGGTATCACAGTTCCCTTGTGGCAAAGCCGTCCTGTAGTTGTTATGGAGATGTGCTGGGAAATTTTCAAGGTGCTGCTCTGGCAGAGACTTATTCCATGTGGCTCACATTGCTCTGCAGGAAATGCACTTCTGAGAATTTTGCTGAGGTTGGAGACATTCTTAATAAAGATGGGAAAAGCCTGGAAAATGTCTTTCAAGTATAATCTTCTAGTATAGATTGATATTATTCCATGGGTAAACCTGGGAAAGAGACAGATTTTGTTTTCTGACTACTCTAAACATAATTTTTTCTATTAGCAGGAGTCATGAATGAATTCTGATCCTATTATTATCAGACATTACGTCTTGAAAACTGTCTATTCTTTTCCAATGGGTTTTCAGTGTTTTTAGCTCAAGGATTTTTAGTTTCTTCAGCTCATAATCTTTTGATATTATATACAACTTTGAGCAAACCTCTTGGTATCTCATTGCTTCAGGTCTCCTCATTCCAAAATAGAGAAAAAGAAAATCCTTGCCTGCTTTCATTCTGTTAAATGAAATTTGCAAGAGCTGTGTAAATGCTACAAAATATCGGTGTCTTTCCCCACCTCTGTTTGGAGTAACACCTGTGGCACTGGCTGTGGTTGGGATGGAGCTAATTTTAGTAACAGCAGCCCGAACAGTGCTGTGTTTCAGATCTGAGACCAAAGCAGTGCTGATAACAGAGCAGTGCTTTAGCTATTGCTGATCAGTGCTTGCACAGCCTCAAGGCCTTCCCTGCTTCTCCCTCTGCCCCCATGAGAAGGCTGGGGTGGGCAGGAGGGAGAGGCCAGGACAGCAGCCCCCAAACGACCAAAGCGATTTTCTGTGCTACTGCACACTGCTCAGCAATAAAACTGGGGGTGGTGGTGGTGTGTCAAAACAAGCCATTACTCAGAGGTTGTCTGGCCATCGGGCTGCTGGTGGGAAGTGGTGAGTGATGCCTTCGCATCAGTTGTTTGGTTTCTTTTTCTTTTCTCTGTTATTAAACTGTCCTTACCTCAGCCCACACGTTTTTCTTGCATTTGCCCCGCTGATTCTCTCCCCCATCCTGCTGGGGAGGGGACTGAGTGGCTGGGGGGTCTTACCTGCCAGCTGGGAGCCACCCATCACACTCCTCTAGTACCTCTGGAGATAAATAACGTCCAAAGCACAGCTTTCTTCCCAACAGCTAATCAATCATTTGGCTACTCTCATTATCACACAAATGAACTCCTTCACTCCACTTCCTTTAAGTTTACAAGAAACCTATAATTTTGCCTACAGGAAAGAACCATGAACCAAGATTCAGATTCATTATCTGGCAAATTCATAGCTTTTCTTTCATTCTGAGACACTTCCTGTATAGCTCATAGGAAATAAGAGATGGGGGTAATTATGTTTAATTTTTTTAAAGCTGTTGGGTCAGCTAATGGCCACACCATCATGTCAGAAATCTGATTTAAAAAAATACTACAAGCAAATCTGCAAACAATTAGGTTTTCACCTGCAAACCTTTGGTTTCCAGTTTTGCAAGTGAGTGGCATATACTTAGTGATACTTAATGATTTTATTTTTTCCCCTCAGTTTAGCTTTACAACTCTCTGGCCTTTGAGGAAAGGTGAATAACAGAAACCAGAAAACTCACAGCACTCTATATTAACCAAAGCAGAAAATCCAATTAGTATATATAAAACCCCCCAAAAGTCTGTAATATGGACCTTATATTAAGAGTTAGGAGAGTGTTTTGGGCAACACAAAAAAAGTTTGTCTGCAGTATTTCAAACTACCAGATTTAGGAAAAAATGTCCTACGACAACTGCAAGCCAACATATCCTGCACTGCTCAGCAGGAATAAATAGACATGGGCAGACCCTGAGGTTTTATCCAGTACGAGCTCAAAGAAGTAACTTGCCTCTAAGTAGGAGCAGTAGCTGAAGTGGTCTAAGCCTGTAAGGAAACAGCCTCCACTTGTTGATAACATACATTCACCCGAGAGATTTTTACATTCCTGTAAATAGAATCAGTGACATCATGATAGGGTTTTCTAATGAACCAAGCAAACTGAACTTCTCGGATCCAGAGACAGCATCAGCACTACAATAAATTCCAGTCTGCAAGGTCAGACACAGCCAACTGGTACTATTGCACCATGGGCAGACAAAAGAGAAACTGCTAAAAGTGAGAATATCCAGGGGAAACTAAAGCAGGGCTGAAATGGCTGAACATTTGGGGGGATATAGACAGTACCAGTAAGCACAGGAAGATGAACTGCAGCAAAGATCCAAAGTGCTGAGGAATAACAAGGCATAACAGAAACATGTTGCCTGGATATGGACACACACAGACCAAGGGCCTAGTGAGAGACCCATACAAGTGTATGTCCAGCTCATCTGCTGACACCCATAAGGATGAGACTGAACCACCTTAGTCCATATAAATGTGAAAGAAACACTTCTTAGGGGAAAGAGATGGGACTGCTATGGATCTGACCGATGTCATGGCTTTGTATGGCTCATCCTGGTTATTTCAGCCTTACTGTGATTAAGAACATAGGCCCTGGAACTCTGCCCTCTTCATCAAAACACTTTTCGTTTTTATATCCTCCGAAGTGCAAACCATGCAAAAAAATGCAGGGAAGATCTTAAATTAGAAATAAATAAACCCTATTCTATTTCCCCTAGCTAAACTAAATATTTTCATGTGTGTAAACAGAAAACAAGACCAAAAAAGGAATATTTTGTTCCAAGTCAGAGCCTCAAAGCAGAAAGATGGCCACATACGTACGTCATAGCAATGAGTTCACCCAGTTTCGGGAATCCTGGAAGCCCTTGGGCCAACCCCTCAGTGAGTTTGTCATTCCAGCCATAAAACATGTCGAACATTACAGCATCAGAACATCCAACAGAGTGATGTATATAAAGGATGTTTAGTCCTGCCCACAGAAGAAGTGTAAACATGCCTGCAGCTGATAATTATTGTTAATCTATGAGTCACAAAAGCATCAACACTTCAGTTGCTCAGCATGACAATCAGATTTTTGGACGCACACAGAGCTCTCAGGCAGGCATCTTATGTAGCAGGGAGTATGTCAGATTATTTCATTACAGGTTATTTTTCCCCTTTTGCACTGCACAATCTACAGCAAAAGAAATGCAAACTTACTGCTTTTTTTCTGCCTACAGTAGCCAGAGGATCACTTACTAATTTCTAATAAGTTCTGTTTAGGTAAATCAGCTCAAGGCAATTCTAACTCTTTATATAAGTGTCATTATATCACAGCTTACACTCCAGGACAATTAGTGGTGACTTACTACCATGGGGTAAACCACAGCTTGACTGGCTGAACGACATCTGGAGTTCACAATAAAAAAATACAATTTCTTACAAATTGAACAGATGCCACTATTTAGAAAATTACACACCCCTCAATATGTTGTATAGTCTTGTCCACAGAGAATTACTCTTTTAAATACAAAGACTCATAAGATTTTCACAAATGTTACAGAAATAGAATTACTACATTCAGAGGAATTATTCTTACCACCTCTACAAATAACTTAGGCTTAAAAATGAAATGTTAAATATATCTACATCTATGAACCCTTAATTAATCTAACCATACTGTTCACCTTCCTTTCTTCCTGCTTTCCTAGGAGCAGCTTCACTTCCTTTTTGTTTCTAGGCAGTATCTAATCACTTCTGTTCATGCACTGTATGATGCGTCTCACACGTTATAGTAAGTTCTCATGTGCACAGAATTACTTATTCAAAACAACTTTGTGAAGAGCTCTTTAACAAAATCTGAGGTTAAATTTTTCCCATGTGGGTTTAATATCCTGTTACACTGAGAAAGAATTAAAGTGAACTTCACCTTGTATTTCATGTTGAAACCAGCACAGTACGGAAAATAAAGGTTTTCTTTATATTAAGTTGTGCAGAGCATACCTGTTGTTCCTACAGTACTTTATAAGCCGTCATGATTGTCCAAAGCCAAAAAAGGACAAGTGTGCCACAGCACAAGCCAGCTGCTTTATCAACAAACGGGGCAACAGCACACAAGAGGCAATCCAGGAAAAGCCAGGTACTACGAAACACGAAACACGGCTTAAGATGTGACTCATTCTTTGGCACAGCTTCTTTGACTGAATTCCCAGGAATTCCTCTGCATTTCAGAACTGACAAAAGGAAACACTCATCTAAGGGCATTCCCAAGTACACATGGGATCAGTTTCTTACTTAGCACTTACGCAGGTCAAATTTCCCTTAAGTCAGTGGTGTTTTCCTGGGGGAATGCTGGCTTCATCCAAGGCACTATTAATACCAAGTTTTCGGTAATGCTTCATTTTAATATACTAATACAATACTACAAATATAACTGTATTATAAAGGATTCTATCTGGTTGCTAACTAAATTCCCTACTGCTTGGTCTAAGGATTTCACAAACATGGGATCGCTGAGTTTTCTCGTAGCTTGCTGCTTAAATTGGCAGGAAACCAAATATTTCTCCAGTACCAGGGCTTCATCATAAGTTTCTACAAAATATTTTGACAGTCAGCAAAAGCTATCTTGGTCCAAATTTTTCACTTAGCTCTTACTGTAACACAATAATGAAAATATAACATGAAGTCTATGTGGTTTTTTCACTTTTCTTTCTAATGTATATGAAAACTATACAGTGCAGGTATTTTCTTCAGGAACTTTCTTCACAGCAAAACCAGAATCTTAAGGCTGTAGAATATAACTCTGTACAAGAAAAAAGTCAAAAATTGTATTCCCTCAACTTCCACACAGATTTTTCATTGTCCTTCATCATTCAACATTTACATTATTTATTAGATTAAATAGCAAATATGCCAGAGACGTGTACCATAAGCAAGTGCTTTACCCTTTTCTGTCATACAGGGTCTTCTGTGCAATGAAATTCTATAAAATTCAGTTATATTTTCAGAATCAGCTAAGCTAACAGACTGTTTTCAATTTACCCCCTGATATTTGGGGTAATTCTTTCTAGCATAATTAAGGTAATGAAATAATGACTTTCCACCTTGAAAAAGCTTGAGTCACAGGCTAATAATTCATGTTAGGAGGAACCTCTGGAGATCTTTAGCCCTTACTCCAGACTTCTAATGTTTGATTATCCTTACAGAAAAATAGTTTTCCCTGTACTTGATTGCAAATTATGTTGTTTGAATTTGCACCCATTGTCTTAATGAAAGGCTGAAATATTCTATCTCGTGTTTCATATGCACCATGAGGCTTCTGATCCACCACCAGTGCAACTGACAGTCTCAGCTTTGAAGTTCACCATCTTTTCCTTTCATCACGTTCTCAATTCCTGTGAATTCTTCCACACAAATTGTTCATTGCTGTGTCTTTTTACCCCGAAACCTGCTAACACAGGAGGCTGCTCTCTATCACATTGTCTAAAGTCTTCTCTTTTTGCTGCCTCCACCAGTAGCATGTGGTGATTTTCACTTGCTGTATTTTGGGCACTTGGCCCAGAAACATCTCCTGTGATTGTGCTGGGTCTCATGCACTAAGGCTGTGTGCACACATGGAGGTCTGTGCTGTACACGTTATGATGCACATGCATACACGTACACACAATAAATACTATTGTAAATAGTAACAAATGCAACCTGGGCCTTATTTTTGTACTAGTTTAAGGCTTTTTCCTCCTGCCTAGTTCCACCAGAATGGTAACATGGACATAACAAAACCAATCCAAAACATGCTTTCTCTCAATCCAGTTTACCATACTCTCCTGTTCCTATGAGAAATACTACACCAACATTACTCTCTGACAGTGATATTCTTGATGAACAAGTTCTGTCTCTATGTTGCTAATAAAAAAGGTCTCTACTGCAAGGGCACCCAGCAGGCACTGGTTTGTTCAGTGTCAGCCACTTGGTTTTGCCCTCATCGATTCGTCCTGAGAGTATAAACACTGCCTGGTGATATGGATTTTGACGACCGAAGATTTCGGTCTCTTCGAGGTCTTTGCTAAGGAAGTTCCTCCTCTACACCTGGACAGGTATGCGGCTTGTGAGGAGGGATGTGCTGCTCTGCCTGCGTCCGAAGCCATCCCCTCGCCACCGATGCAGACACAAAACCAACAGAGGATTCCCGGGTGTTTTTTCTCCTGCTGCTGCCCCGGGGGTCGGGGCCGGGGTCGGTCGGAGAGGAGAGGGCTCCATCCCGGCCTCCCCGGGGCCGCTCGGGCAGGCGGAGCGGCGAGAGCGGAGAGCCCCGGGGTCGCCGCCAGCGGGGAAAGTCCCGCTCCGAGCCGGGAATTCCCGCAGCGGCGCCGGGAGGACGCCGCGCTCCGGGGCTTTCGCAACGCGGGGCCAGCGCCGCCCGCCAGCCCCTCGAGGGACCCTCGCTCCGCCGGGACCCCTTCTCCGCCTCAGCGCCCCTCCTGCAGGCGCCTGCCCGCATTCCCCTCACTCAGCCGGGACTTCCCCCGGACCTTCCCCTTCCCTTCCAAGGTCCGCGCCCTTGGAGCCTCCCGCTCGCCCCGCGCCTCTCCCTCGCCCCCAGGTTTCTAGCCCCACCCCCGGTGCCGGTTCTCCCGCTCTCCCCTGCCGGGGTTCCCCGGGCAGCGCTGCCCCCAGGGCCGCATCCCGCGCTGGCCGCGGGGGAAAGCGCTCCCCGCCCGCCCGGGGTTCTCCCCCGGGGGCGGAGCGCGGCGCGGCCCGGCCCCGGCTATAGAAAAAAGCCGTGGCACAGGCGGGTCCTGCGAGCCCTTAAAGGGGAACGGCCGCCTCCTCCGCCGGCGGGGAAGGCGGAAGAGCGAGCCTACTGCCTCGGTCCTGCTCGGCTCCGGGGTTTTATGCACCTGTCTGGGCTCCTGCTCGCCTTGGAGAAGGAAGAGAAGGGACCTGCCCCGGCCATGTGCTCGGTAAGCGAAGCCAGCAGCACAGACCCCTTGGTGACCCGCTTCAGGCAGGTGGAGGAGACGCTGGAGAAGCTGCACCGGGAAAACAGAAGCTTGAAGAATAAAGTGCCTCGGTACAACGCGCTCTGCACCTTGTATCACGAGTCCGCGCAGCAGCTGAAGCACCTCCAGCTGCAGCTGGCGGCCAAGGAGGCGACGATCCGGGAGCTGCGGGGCAGCCTGGCCCGGCAGCGGCTGCCCCCGGCGCCGGGCGGGGATGCGGCGGCGGGCGCGGAGCCGGCCCGCTCGCTGGTGGAGAGCCTGCTGGAGCAGCTGGGGCAGGCCCGCGAGCAGCTGCGGGACAGCGAGCGGCTCTCGGCGCGGAGGGTGGAGGCGCTGAGCCAGGTAAAGCCGAGGGTGCGCAGGGAGCGGCGCAGCATCACCGCGCCTTTCCGCGCTGCTCCCTAGAAAGCGAGGGACTTGAGCGCAGTAGGGCCAGCAGTGGTGGTGCAGAGCGGGGAGTGCGGGCGTTCTGCCCCCAGAGCGCTCGCTGGCTGCTGGGAACAGCTGGGGGCGCGCAGGAGCCAGCGCTGACAGCGGGGGCTGAGCGAGGGTTTGAGCCCCGCCGAGCGAGGCCGCTGCCTTTGACAGGACTTGCTCCGTCCCGGGTGCCCAAAGCAACTCGCCCGTCTGTATCTAACGATAGCTCCCCCTGCGTTAAGTTCAAAAAGGCAAACCTAAAATCCTAAACCAAAAGCTTAGCACGGCACTATAGATCTTCAAGCAACTATTTTCATAAGGAGAAAGAAGAATAGTAAAAAACTCCCTGAATTTATCAGATGCAATAACTTTGTTCTCAAAGATAATCAGCTGATGCCACCAATTTTTCTATGAAAGTGGTTTGTTTAAAGTGCTCCTAGAAATGGATTTTTGTATTGACAGTGAGGTAGCATGTTCATATTTGAAGAAGTAACTGACAAGTCTGGATTGTGAGGAGATAGATTAGGGAAATCAGTATCTTTCTTGACAGAAGAAGTCTCAAAACAGTGTCCCTCCCCATCCAGAAGAAGTGCTGTTTTGGTTACTGTCATTAAGACTTTCCCAGGTTCAGTCTGAAATACTCAAAGATTTTTAAAGCATTTATTTCTAGATAAAGCTGTGTGAAGTAATTTCTAAACTGAGCAGTAGTACTTAAAACTGAAACAAGTGTTTTTGTCATAAGTAATCTCTTGACCTAATGCTTATACAAAACATTTTCCTTATATGACACTCACCTAAAATACATTCTAAAAAGTTCATGTTTGGAAATTTGTTATAAGAGATGATCTCACTGACACATGGCAGACAGATGACAAACCTGTGGTATCTGAACCTATTTGAAAGGCTGATGCTGAATATCTTTAAAGGGCAAGTTTAGCATTTAGCATGATGCTAAAGAATTTAAATGTCAGTAATACGAACAAGTGCTGTTTATCTATGTTAGATGTTAATATTTATTTCTTGAAAGAATAAAATGTTATGCCCAATCAGAATGCTGAAATAATTGGCACTAAATAATAACCAAATACAAAAGACATTTTTGTGAAGCCAGAGGCCAGGGTGCTGGCAAAGAAGGGTGATCCCAGTGATTTACAGCTCTATTAGCATTCCTGAGAACTGGAATGGTAGAGCTGAGATTGTAGCTGTCTCATGGTCTGCACTGGCATCCGGAGATCCTTGATCCTGGAGGAGCAGTGCTGCAGAGGTTTCTGGTACCAGCATCTGCTACTTCTTGAGGGTGTGGAGTACAGCTTGTTTTTCACAAAGTCAGGACCGGTGCCTTTCAGGTGCATGGATCTACAGGTGGTTTGCTCCAGTCACCAAGCAAACCTCTTCCTTCTCAAAACACCTGCAGAGATGTTAATGCAATGTGGATGATCCCACAGAGCTTCCAACAGGACAAGGAAGTTTGGAAACAAGGTAAACAGTTGTTTCCTAGGGGTGTGTCAGACCCCCTCATGTACCCAGGAGTCAGCTGTGGCCAAACTAAAGCCACTGCTGCCACATGGATTTTATTTTCTGCTTGTTTGTCCTTACCTTACCACTCCCATCCTTTCCTAGGTGGGAAAGTTGCTCTGTGTGCTACCTCTGCTTTGTTCTTGTGACAGTGCCAGGCAGTGAATACACTTCGCTGGATCTGATGACTTTACAGTTCCTTTTTTTTTTTTTTTTGAGGAAAATCTCTATTATCTGGTAATTTAGTGTTCAGGACCTATAAGTATTTTTCAGTCTCCACAGTTATTAATTTTAAACTACTTTGTTTCTTCTTTTTGTTGCTGCTGTATAGTCATAAAATCTTCCTAAATTTTTGCTATTTATTCCTCCATTCTACTGATTAGAAAGAGTTTGCATGGCTGCCTGAGCAGTTTTGATTGATTGATCCATCAGTTCCAAGGTCTTGTGATCCTACAGAAATGAAATGGATTTATTCTACTTTTTAGTACTTTGCAATGAGTACAGGGGCAATAAGGAATTACTGTAATATGGAAGTCAGTCTTAGACATATTTTGGCTCTTGAGTTTATTTTGCTTTTAAATAACTTCCCTTCCCCCTTCTGTTTAGGAAGTGCAGAAGTTGAATCAGCAGCTAGAGGAGAAAAATGGAGAGATACAGCAGATGATAAATCAGCCTCCATATGAAAAGGAGAGAGAAATCTTACGACTGCAGAAGACCTTGGCAGAGAGGGAGAAGGCTCAGGCCACCAGTGATGTTTTGTGCCGTTCACTCACTGATGAAACTCACCAACTTCAACGCAAATTAGCATCAACAGCAGAAATGTGTCAACATCTGGCAAAATGTCTAGAAGAGAAGCAAAGAAAAGAGAAGGGGAGTTCAGATGACCAGATACCTACAGAAAGATCTAATCAGGTATTCTTACAGCTAGTATGTGTCTTTAAAGTCTTATTAGCTTCTGAGGTGCTAATTACTATATGATAGCTGTAACTGGGGAATGGTGAGAAACAGCCCTTTAAATAATTTAATGTAGGGCGTTAAGACTGCCATAGCAATGGTAAATAGTTCTGCATATCTGAAATTTAGGATGGAACCAGTTGTCTACCACTTCAGCTTTGGCCATCTCATCATCAGAGGCTTTTTCGGAGAGGCGAGCTTGAGAGGTTCTGTCCAACCTCAGCAATTCCACAATTACAGTTCTTCATACACAGGAGACAGTACCTGCCTTGTACCACCTCTGCTTCTGTGCAGCACTAGGTGGTGCTGTGATTTTGAAGCTGATCTTTCCTGATTACTTTTTTAAGCATCAAAATCACGAAACAAAGTAGAGATATTTCAAAGTAGTATTTATATTAGGAACTCTATAACATGTGGTCTTCTCAGATGAGGATTTGGCTTTGCACATGTAGTACAAACCTACAGAAAGTTGGTTAGGGGAATATGAGTCAAGGTGTCTTACCTTTTTTTTTTTGGCTCTGGGATTCCCCCTGGCCTCTGAGTGAAGGGCAATGTTTTTCTTCAGGAGGGATGTTTAAAAAAAATGCTTTATAATAGGACAGTGGCAGAAATGATACTGCAGGGCACAAAGAAACACCTGGATTTTGGTGTACTTTGCTAATGGCTGTTGTGGCTTCAGTTGAAGTTCTCAGTACAGGGTAGGGGTAGATCACTGTTCTGTTTTCAAGAAGTCCTGATGGCTGAGAGTCATTAGGTAATGCATTAAAATACCATAAGGAAACAACATTAGCAGTGCTGCCTCAAGCAACAGACCAGAGTATTGAGTAGGGTGCTACAGACAGTTCTCACGAAAAAGAATAATTCTGACTTATTCTCTTACTGCTACACGGTGGTGATGCTGTTTTTCACATGACCACTCATCTGTGCTGTTGTGATGAACTCTACACATGCTCATGTCTGCTTGTCAAACATTCCAGAAGCGTTTCCAAAGAAAACTTACTCACATTAAAGTTACTTGTTAGAAATAGGGGTTGAGTAGATGGAAAAGGACTTTTTAAAGGACTTGAAGCATTTGGCATTATCATATTTAACATGTAATTGATAGACAGGAAACTTGATTGACTTTGATATATGTAATAAGAAGCTAACCTTGTACAGTGGGGACTTCCCTGTTGAAGAGGAGAAATTTCAGATGCCATTACTAGCTGCTTCTAGGGAATTTTGCAAAAAAGTGTTCTATATTACTCATGTACACCGGGGTTTTTTTAAGCAGATGTCACAACTGTAATAAAGAGGTATCATTTTAGTCAATTATTTAGCAAGCAGGGTTTTTTCCCCTCAGTAATTTCTTCCTAGTACTGGCCAAAATTGACAGTAATAACAAAGCAAGATGAAGGCATATCTGTGCCTTTGTCATGCATTCTCCCACTCCAGACGAGTAGTTTTCCAAAGAGGTTGTCTAAACTCTTAAAACTCTGTTGTCATCAGGTCTATTTAAAAACAGTACCGAGGTCGTAAGAACCCAAGTAAATTTTTGCTTTTCTTAATAATAAAAGTTGAAGGCTATACTATTAATATTTAGAAATAAACGATATAGGAATAAATAGACCTAGATGAATGTCATTACACATAACGTTAAAAAACCCCATTACTTCCAGTTTCACAGCATAGCCAAACAGCATCTGAGATTTTTAAGTTAAAGTAACACCTAACTTTATCTGAAAATTACAGCTTTTAGACAATGAAACTTCACTTCAAGCTCTTATCTGCAACCTACAAGAGGAAAACAGGATGTTAAAACAAAAAGTAGCTCACGTGAGTACTTTCATTTTATTACAGATTAATATTTGTTAAATATTTTAAATTAGAGTAAATTTGGAATAGATAAGGTCTTGCTAATCTAATTAAATGGCAGTTTGGTGCAAGACAGTTTTTCTTAGTCCTTTCAACATGGCACATAGTTTTTGTTCCCTTAGCTAGGAACGATTTGTTACATAATTTTTAACATAGTGGGTTTTTGTTGTTAAAAATACAGTGCAGAAGAAAATTTTCATGTTCCTTCCCTGGATCAGTATTCTACCCCAGAAGAACAGCACTAGGCCCAGGGTGACCACGAACCCCTCCCTCTCCACATGATTTAACACTGTCCCTTTGGACTGGGAGATGGGAATGCTGCCCATGAAGAGTCTGCACAATCATCTCCTGCTGTCCTGCACAGTGACTTACCCACCCTCAGAGGTCAAGTCAGCATGTTACATTATCACCTAGAGAATTTTGGTCCTGCACATATAGACAGCCTATGAAACCTTGGAAATTTGTGTCTTCCTGTTCTTCATGCCTCTCCTGGATAAACTTTCAGGTGGAAGATTTAAATGCAAAATGGCAGAAGTACGATGCAAGTCGGGATGAGTACGTGAAGCGACTCCACTTGCAGCTGAAGGAGATGAAGTCACAGCTGGAGCAGCACCACGGTGGAAGTTCAGCACAAAGGAATTCTGACCTGATGCACAAGGAGATATTCCGGTTAAACAAGCTACTGGAAGAAAAAATGAACGAGTGCATAAAAACCAAGAGAGAACTAGAAGACATCAAGAAGGCTAGTGAAGGAGATCATGAGCGCATACAAATGCTGGAGCAACAGGTCATTAAGTTTCTTTTTCCTAGAGATGGGAATTCTTAGTGTCTTCCCAGACCACTGAAGTCCAAGGGGGAAAAATGGATTTATTTTTTGGACATTTGCCTGTCTTTGCACATTTGGCTATACAGATACTTAACAACACAGATTTAAAGGAAACTCACTACTTAAAGAACCCCATGCAGTTCTGCTGGCCTTAATGCAGAATGTGAAAGATCTGTAAAAGAAATATACACAGCATTGAAGTACAGATATGATAGAGAAGATAATACTGGGATTCTGGGAATAAGTAACCAAGGAATCATAGCCTCAGCTTTTCAATCTAACCTGCCAATGCTCTAATTTATAAAATATTAATGTAATAATTCTATTTCAGGTCTTGGTTTATAAAGACGATTTCACATCTGAGAGATCAGACAGAGAACGAGCACAGAGTAAAATACAAGAACTTCAGGCAGAAGTTGCATGTCTGCAACACCAGCTAGCAAGAAGACAGGTAAGAATGCAGCATGCTCCTTTTTTAATTTAAACATGTCAACAGGATTCTGGACTAAAATATACTTTTAAATATATATTAAAAATATCTTAGTACTTCTAAAAGAGTTTCAGCCCAGTGCAGCTATCAAAAACTTAGATTATTTCATAGTCAGTTCTGGTGGAGATGCTTCCCAGTTCAGATGTAATACCCCTTTCCAGTCCATTTTCCTTCTACTTTTGGATCAACATAGGGTGAATTCTTAGAAGGCAGAGGACAGCTGTGACTCTTGGCATCTTTAAAGTAGCACACTGGCTGTATTCTGTGTTTTTTACAAACCTTCTTTACAACCGTATTAATAACACTGAAAAAACTGATTAATAATTTATTTACGAGTCCTCTGATAAATATTTGAGTGGTGTTTCAGATAAAGGTGATAAAATGCACCTGTTAAAGAATATGTTTTTTCTGCATCTTTTTCAAGAGCTCTTCTTTCTCTTTCTAGGACTCAAGAGACACAAGTAGTCATTTCAGAGTTCACACTGGTAACCAAAATCATTTGTACGTTCAGACAAATGTCGAACATCTACGAGGCAACAGTCCAGGCCAGACAGGCACGAGAAGAACAAACTCACAGTCTGAACAAGCTTCTCCTCCTGGGGACAATGGAAACTCAGGATCTGAAGGCAGGGCACAGGGTGAACTCAGATGCCCTCATTGCATGAGGTTTTTCAGTGATGAACTCAGTGATGAATTCCTCAAGCATGTTGCTGAATGTTGTCAGTGACCACAGGATGTGAGGGGTGTAAGTCAATCACTACTTTTACAGAACATAAAACTTGCTCTATACATATCTCCTACAGTCCTAAAAGAGAATAATTCAAATGGAGAGCTCTGGGGAATTAGGAGGATGAACAATATCTACCTCTTGCTTGATTTTGCCTTCTCTTGGACTGTGTGAAAGGCTTCAAGAGAACGCAAAGTATTTTTCTGAAGAATTATTTTTGACAGCTACAAGGAAGGCAAGTGTAATGCAGATTCTACTACAAACTAAACTGAAACCTACGGTGGTAGTTCAGCTTCAGAGTGCAGCTTGACTTAATTTGGGTCTAATTCTCTACCGCAGTTTGATGGCTTGTGAAAAAAATTACTGAACTTGAAATTTTCCTCCTCTTCCAAAAAATGTAGGCTGAAGAACAGGAAGGAACATTTTGGCAGAAGATAGGAAAAATCTTACTGTGCTTTATCTGGATTAAAAGTGAAAGTATTTTCTTGACACGTGAGGCTGAACTTTTCAGACATCTGAAAATCCTTCTGTTTAACTGAAATCAGAAGAAGTGAAGAAAACATAAAAGGGCTGTTATTGACTAAAACCAGCCTGCTTTTTTTGCACAGAAACAAGGTACAGGAATATTTCTATTTTCTGTGCCATAAGTATCTATCTTACAGATTTGTAAATGTGTATTTGTGTAATTATTGATTGTATTCCTATTTGACGTAAGGATTATTTTTATAATAAAAGTGATTGTGCATTTGCTTTACTACATTAGTAAAGGGGTCAAAAAAATCTCTTTTGGTGTAAGTATTTAAATGTGAAATAGTCCCAGTAACTATACTACGGGCTACTTAAAATGTCATGGTTTCAGATATGAGTTATTTCATTACTTTAATGATAACCAGCTTCTCAGACTATTTTCAAATATGTTGAAAAAAAAATCGCTCCTCATCTCTGAGCGGAAGATTGACCTTTCAGAGGCACAGGAACACATTTAACCCCCTACCCTGCCACACACATGTGACTATGCCAATGCTACCTTGAATTTCTTCTTATCCTGTCTGCACTGGAAAGAACCTCAACATATAGCAGGGGACTGTTCTGAGGAGTATCAGCAAATAAAGTGTACAAATAGAAGAGTGCCACAAGTTTTTCCAGCCTTGGCTCCAGGTGTTTCTCACTGTGGCAGAGCAGGAGTTAAGGAGGGGATAGAAAGTAAAGGTGTAGTGCAACCATCACACTTCATAATCAAAGAAAACTTACTTTGTGTAACAACACTCCTGTCTTCTGCTTTGCTTCATTCCCTGTTCTACACTTCAGGAGGAATGTGGATATTTTTCTGGATATTTCCTTTTCAGGATCCTGTTGCAGCCCCAAAGGAAGATGATGGTTTGTGCCACTGTTGTCTTAGGTGGGTTATTACCAGAAGCAATGCCTGGGCCATTGCATGCAACAATGGTTGCTATTAATCTAATCTACAACTGATTGCAATCCTGTGATTCATTACTAGCTTGTTCTTCCCAACACAGCATGCACAAACATGCAGAAAGTTTTATTTTTTCTTTTTTTTTTTAGTGACCATTTTTTACATTGCCTTTTAAGGTCTTAGAGATCAGACACAGCCCAGAGAATATAAGCTGAGAAACATGATTAAACTTCCTGTGGCATAAGCTAATCTTACTTTTTTTGACTGTTCTCATTAGACAAGCCTGGTTTACAGCTTCAGAGTACATCAATATGATAGTGCCAGTGAACGATACAGCAAAATAGGGACTTGATTTTTGTACTGATTCACACTAGAAGACACTTAAGAAAACACAACAGTAAAGTAAGTTAGATCTTTCCAGTATCTTTTTTTAATTGCATTGAGATGATGACTGCTTTAATATATATCAGAAGCTGAAGTCTGCTGTAGGTTTCCACTGATGCTAATCCCTGTGGGTATAGAGTTGGACAGACTGACTTAAAATAAGAAATAAGAATTTCTAATAAGAAACAGATGCAGGAATTAGACAGGTGAATCTGCAGTACACAAAAATTAATAGTGCCGATCCTTGTGGATTTAAATTCTGTGAACTAGTCCCCAGTCAAAGCAGAGGTTAGTTTCACACTAATCCTGGGAAAGGAGAGCACTTCAGTGCTGGGAAACTGGACATACCTACAGCAAGGACAACACTGGACCAACAAACAAAACCAGGTGAAGTTACCGATCAAGCACTGATTACAGCTACCACATAAAGCAGTAAGAGCGACAAATGAGGACTGGCATTTGACTATCTATGGCATAAATCTAGGACAGATCTGCTGGTTTTCTGTACAAAAATACCTCTCTTCAGAGCTGTTTGACTTTACTGAGGTTTTTGGGGTTTTTTTCCCAGCTGGTAAAAAGTATAACTCGTTCTGGCTTAACCAAGAAATGTTACACTACGAAGAACTACCAGTGTCTTACATGCAAATGGTTGTTTCAGAGGATGGGCCATAAACTATTACTCCTAAGAAAAGTTGTCTGTTATGCAGTGCTTCGACTTTTACACCAAATTCACTGGCAGATCTCTTGATAAAACACTACAAAATCTTTACCTGCCCTCTCCTCACCAGGCAAAGCATACATACCAAGGCATCCCCAGCAACTGCCACCACCCCCTACCTTCACAAGTCACATTTCTCAACTTGTAGAACAGAATGCATAAAACCTGTCAGCTCCACTCTCCCAACACTGAAGTGGAAGTGGTTGTGAGTTTCCAGCATTTTTGAACCCTCTAAATTAAGGAAAGCTCCTTCTGGCCTCACACTGATGCTCTCTTCTTGTTGGATGGTTGTCCAAATAGAGTGTCTTGCTTGGTTAAATGGTAACATCAACCCAGCTCCTTTCCTAAAAGAAAGCAATAAAGGCATAATGAGTAAGAAAGTAACTGCATACAGTGAAAGGAACTTCAATAGCATAAACTTTGTGAACTTTCATTATCCATTTCTACTACACTTGTTCACTGAAACACATCATCTGTAACACTGCAGAAACACATCCTCACACAAGACACTCTTGAAATCATACAGAAAAACTGTGTGACTGTATGTGGCTTGGTTCCTTATTTGCTGTATTGTTAACAAAAGGCATCCAAGAGAAATGAACCCTGTTTTCAGGCAATGTTAATGCCTGTTTAGGCTTCTGTAGATCTCTCATTCATTGCAGTGGCATGCCAATACCAGACAGAAGGCAGACAGAGGTATCACTGCAGTTCCACAGAGGCTGAGAGCAGGCAGGATAACTGCCTCTTCTGGGACTTGTAGGAATGTGTCTTAACATACTGACAGCTGCCAAGATGGATTTGTCCAATTACCTTCTGATTAGTCCCTTCTCCTAAAATTTTTCCTTCACCAAATGACCGTCCCTCAGTTTTGCTCTCCAAACCAACCTGAGTCCAGGCCCAGGGCAACTCAGCTCCTGAGGAGCTGTCTCACCTCACCAGCAATGAGATTTTCAGACTGTATAATCTCCAGCTGGTTCTCATTTCTCCTGGACCTTATTATAATGTACTTTGCTCGGGATTTTAAGGTAAGGGCTGTTTACTAATAACCACGCTGGTTGCCATGCAGAAGTGGGCCCTTAGCACATAATCACGACAGCAGCTGTAGGCAACACTGACTCACTGCATCTTCGAAAATACAAATGGAAGAAGCCTCAGAAGTTGGTCCCGACCCCAAAAGCCCCAAGGGATAAAAGATCAACAATAATGCTTTTTCCTGTAGCATGGGCAGTACAGAGTCTAAAAGGTTGGTCAAATAACGTGCAACTTCTAAGGCAATGTCTGCTCCCCCTTCAATGATTTAGGATATCATATCTTTTAAAATAAGCCTTAAATGATGCCTCAAGATTAGGAGCTCACTAATAATAAAACCAACTACAAGAATAAAATTTGTTCAAGAAGCAGATACCTATGCTCTATGCCTTTTTTTTTTAAACTTCCATTTCCTGTGGCTTAGCTGCATGTGTATATATAGAAAGCAAGGGAAATTCCAAACAAGATGCCACACCATTATACTCAGAACAGCAGTGCTTCTCATTCTAAAAAAGGGAAGTCTCAAATGCTTTTTCTACAAAATCTATGTGAATTCAAAGTATACTGTAGTAATATTTCATAGTACCATGCTCCAGTAGCTATCAACTGGGGCACAGAGGGTGTTTCAGCTAAAAACCTAAAGCATAAGAAATGCTTATGAAGCACTAGGTCAGCCCAGCAGGATCTCAGCAGAGCAATGGGATTTAAGGTTAAGCACTCTTGCCTTCTTATCTGACGCCTTCTTACCTCAAATTCTTCTCTAAGGGCAGAGCACAGCCCAGCACCCTCACTGAAGCATTCACTGAAGCATTCCCTGAAGCAGCCTGTCCTGGGGGTCAGGGCTCCAGCAAGGTCAGGTGGGGATTTACAGGATGCTGCAGAACTGCCTACACAGGAGCTCCTGGAAGCACCAGCCATCCCAAGGGGCACAGCACTTGTGTCTCACTCCCACTGCTGCTCAGTGCACTTTTTACCCCTCTTTTTACACTAGCTGGTAAGAAGCTGCTGGTGCAGGAACACTTCACAATATATGAAGGATATACGGTGTCGACAGCAGCCGACAGCCTCCCTCAGGAGCTTGAGATGTTTCCACGTCACATGGGGCTCTGGTATGAAGAGCACCAAATCTCCAGATGAGGGGTTAAGAGACAGCTGATTCCAAATGGGTGTTTTTGGTGCCTTCTAGAAGTGTGTACTTAACCACACTCATTGCCTCACCACCCTTCCCCAGACCAACGCTCCAGCACATCTTCTGGAGACCTGGCTGATAGCTGGGCCAAGCTGGGCAGCTGGCTGCTCATGCTGACTCCCACCTCCTCAGGGTCACGGGAGCTCACCTTGCCTGAGGCTTTCACCCTCTCATTTCTGAAGGAGTGGGAGGGAGGAAAGAGCAGTGGGACCCTACTCAGCCATCCTGCACTCACCAAATCTTTGTCAAATCTGTCTTCATATAAAAAGCATTTCAATCAGTTTTTTTACTCACAGATAGACACCTTACACACAAATATCACAGGCTGTTTATACAGAAGGGGCACCAGGCAGCCTGGTGTGTGCCCCATCAGCTCTTTGGCCAGCACTGGCACACCCCATGCCTTGCTCAGCTTCTTGGTTCCTGCTGCAGCCAGACCTCCTTCAGCCACATCCCCAAATTCCCCTGCACAGCCCAAAATGGCACATCTGAATGGAACAGTGGGTTTCTCAGCTCCACAGCAGTCTGGACCTTGGGCGATATCCAGTTACCTTCTCTGCTGAGACAACATCCTACACCATGGGAACAGGGCCTTGATGGCACCAAGGGCAAGGTGATGTCATCTCCCTCCAGCTGTGCCCCCACAGCCCTCCCTAGGCTGTGCCAGCTGCAATTTAAAGGAGCCAGCCACCTGCACCCACCACCTGGGCCCTGGGCTGGGAGGAGAGCCAAAGGCACACAGACCAACTCTGGGAGCAGCCCCCCTGTGACTGGTCCCACTCACAAAGCCCTGTTTCTTTCCTGCCCAGTGCAAAGCAGGAAGGAGGTCTCAGACCATGCTACACCAGGGCAGGGTCTCTGTCTCTCTTAGGACACACAGGTGGGGAGGTGAGAGATGCTCAGATCTTGGACCAATCAATCTCAGCTCATACAACAGGGAAAATGAGCAAAGAAAGGAGCTCAGACACCCACAGAAGAATCAGCCCTCATTCTATCACTACCACATCTCAGGGAAATTCAGACCTCCAAAGAGGCATGCAAAGGTCCACAGACAGTCGAGGAAAAAATATCACCTACCAAGAGAAAGTGGGACCCGGTGGGATGTGAAGTGACTCAGGCACACACAGCTGAGCACACTCTAAAGAGCATCCTACTCCTCTTTCTCACCACCTGAGCTTGCCCTCAGCGGTGCAGATCTAATTTAGTGATTCTCAGCTCCTCTTCTAACCTCAGCACTGAGCACCTACTCCACCTTCTGCGAGGCCTGTTCTTACCTCCCCAGGTGGAAGGACAGAGCTTGTGTCACTCCCAGTGACAGCAGGCAGATGGGAAACAGGCATCTCTGGAGGAAAAGGAGCCTTTGATCCTGGCTGCTGTCATAAGGGGTGTCTCTATCCTCCAGTCTCTCTCCTGAGCAGTCCACTTACCGATTATCAGAGCCCACTTTTGCCCTATTCCAATCACAGTCAAACACAAAAGTAGTTCTTGGGGTATTCACCATCAGTTCAATGTCACTCAGAGCCTGTGACATTGGCTAGCCCAGCTGAGTGCCTCTAATCACCAATCTTGGCCCCAAAAGCACCATACAATTGCCCTTCTTGCTTCTTTAAGAACCTCTTCTATTAAAGAGTGGTCATCGAAAGGCATTTCAGCTCCAGCAGTAACATCATCACTTTCCCCTGTGGCACCTGGAAGGTTTTACACTTTTTCAGGGCCAGTCTTCTTGCAAGAGAGACACTCCAAAATAGACAGGACACAGGTGGTGCCTGGTCTGCTTGGTCCAAGGGAGAGGGGTCCCTGACAGCCCAGGAGGTTTATGCCATGTGCAAGCCAGGAATGGAGAGGATGGCTCTGGAGCACTTGCTGCTGAGCAGAGAGGATCTGGAAAGGGGAATAAGGTAGAATTTGTTTTAAAGAAATACCAAGGCAAAAATATGGACGAGACCAGGGTGTTCAAGAGAATAAAGTCTGTGGCTGAGACTAGGAACCAGTGTGGGGTGCAGGCAGGCTTTCCCCTCCCACACAAGATCCATCCTTTGATAACCAGGTACGGAATCCCCTAAACTCTCGGCATGGTGACAGCTCCTGGGGACAGTGGAAAAAATTGATGAGCACAACTACCTCGTCACCCAAAGAACGGGCGACAACTTATTTTGTGAACTGTTTTGAGGCTTTGTTTTGTTGCACCTACACACACTGGTTGCATGGCACCACGCCCCCTCCTTCAAAATGTCACAGTCTTCAACTCCTAACAATAACCACTGAGGGAGAAAATAGTGTGTGCTGGCCAGGGTAACTCCTGTGCAGTGGGGACAGCACTGGTCTGGCCTTTCCCTTCAACTCAGGTTGCATCCACTTTGTCCTAAGTTTCCTCCCGGTGGTATCTCCTTTGATAGACAGTGGGCAAATATTAATTTTTACCTCTGTGGTTTCCAGGTGACTCTCTCAGGGAAAGTTTACTGGAGCTTTAATCTTCCTGAAATGGCAGCAAGACTGAATAACCACTTCCTCTTAGCACAGCTGAGGAACTTGAAATGCGGAGTTGTTGCAAAAGGATGTGAGGACACTCTCCCTCCTGCCTCTGCCGTACTCTCGTGCGTGCACTAATGTCACTTGTTACACACACTGGGCAGTAACAAGGTTGGGAAACACTTGAGCAGTAAAAGCCATTCTGACAGCCTGCAAAGGCAGGCGAGTGCTACCTTGTACTCTTCCATGCAGTCAGCTTGTGCCTTTGTGTCCCCAGCAGCTGCAAACAACCTTGATCAGGCAGTCACCAAAATCTATACCTGGACCTCTTTCATAGCCTGGGCAACTGAGAGATTTTGAGCCAAGCCCCAGAGGGATGCCTGCACTATATGTACTTGCAAGTATTTCCATTTTGCTGCAATAATGCAAAAACAAATAGTGAGAACACACAGTAACTTGCAACAGGTGTTCATGAAACTGATCTCTTAGGTTGCTTCTGTAACCAGAGGGACACATAATGTTCCCAGCATCCACAGAAAAGGACCCCAATGCCTATAATAAGAAGCTGGGCTTCTGTAACTCTTCAGCAGTTCTTCTGAATCTTTGAGCAGCCTTCAGCAAGCAGGGGTTTGTATTGTTATAAGGCTTAATACTAAAATGGCTCATGTTTGACTGACTTTCAAAGTTCCAGTCTCCTCTATGCAGCTTTCTACTTAAGAAAGGCAGAGGGCTGTTGACTTGTTTAAGCTCTCCTTGTTAAGTGACAACACAGGGGCAACCCTGAAGTGTTTCTAGAGATGGTGCTAACACAAACCAGAACAAGCTTTGTGCAAAGAGTGCAACTGTTTTGACATCATTCCACTGAGACAACCCTGTGATGGCATGGAAAAAGCCCTGAGCTGGATACACTAAAAATCTCAGCCTCAGATCACCTGTACAAACACTTTGTATTGTCACAGGCTACAGACTCCATTGAGGCTCTCCTTTCCATAGTTTTCCATATTATCGAACTGTTATCCTCCCCTGGTTCTGTACCCGAGTTCTCTTAGCCAGTTTTTGCCAGGACCAGCAAGTTCCCTCCACTGGCATTTTTTGGCAGCCACAGATTTGAGGTGCCCCAGCTGAAGAGGCTACTCTGGGGCTTGATGCACTGCTGTAGTTTAAGGCTGTGCCCACGTTCAGAGATATACTTAAATAATTACAATGATCATGCAACTTTTTAAGTGCACTATATAAATAACAAAACACAAACCCCCACCACCTTTGAAAGATTTATTGACTAAAAATCCCAGCTATAGAACACAGAGCAAGTCTCCAGTACACCCAGCCCCATCCCACTACTTGTCCACTAACAGGATGTGGTTCAAAACATGCCTTACTCAATATATATCAACGCATCATTAACACCTATTTCCAAGCAGGCATGGTTTGAATAGTGAAAGTTCAACTCCAAAGAGTTTTGGGAACACTTGTAGCCGGCAACACAATCTGCAAGTCACCAACAAGCTGTTGAGGGCTTCAATGCACCAAACCAGTACAACCTTTAGCTACACAGTTGTTTATATTGGTGCAATTACTCCAATTCCTGATGCAATGGCTCGTGAGTCAAAGCGAGTCTGAGCTACACAAGGGGCTGACAGTCAAGGCAGGTGACAAATTCAGACCCCAGGGTAAGCAGATCCTTCACGTTTGGAAAGCCAGAATCTCTTCCAAGTAACATCTGTGGACTACAGGTTTGGAAAATACCACTTTGTGTTTGTGTGTCCTCAAGTTTGGGATTTCCACTCCAGCTCTTTGCAAGAGAGAAGTCAAAGAGGGAAAAGCATAACATAAACACAACAAAAGGCAATAAAAGCTTATGGATTTGGAAGCCAAGACTGACCATAAAGGAAGGGACTTTTAGGAAATAAACAAACAGTAAAATAGCTTTTAAGCATCCATTAAATTAATAATGGAAAATTCTGCATGCATGCAAGAGTACTTCAGGGAAAAGGACAAAGGCATGGAGCCAGTACCTAAAGGAAACACAGAAAGAAACTTACTGGAACTTCTGAACAAAGACAACAGGTCTAGGCATGAATTATTTGCCTAAGCCAAATTTATGACTGTCACAGTCAATGGAAAGTTTTCAAAATCTACAGAATAGTTGAGCTTGGGAAGAGGAAGGTCTCAAGATCATGTAGTCCAACATCCCCTACCCAAAGCAGGGTCAGCAAGAGCAGGTTGCCTGGGGCTGTGGCCAGTTCAGGTTTTGACCATCTCAAGGATGAAGAGTCCACAACCTCTCTATGCAACTATTCCTGGTTCAATCACCCTCACAGTAGAAAAGGTTTTCCTTATGTTTAAATGGAATTTTGTATTTCAACTTGTGCCCCCTTGCTCTCTTGTTTTGTCATTGGACACCACTGAGAAAAGTCTGGATCTATATTCTATACTACCCCCCCATCAGGTATTTATATGCATTTGGAAGATCCCCCTGAGTCTTCTCTTCTACAGGTTGGGCAGTCCCAGCTCTCACCTCTCCTTGTTTGACGGATGCTCCAAGGTCTGAACCATCCTGGTGGTCCTTTGCTGTACTCTCTCCATGTCTGTCTCACACTGGGGAGTCCAGAACCAGACTGGCACCGATGTGCCTCACTGGTGCTGAGCAGAGGGGAAGGATCCCCTCCCTTGACCTGGTGGCAGTGCTCTGCCCATCAGCTGCCACCTTTAGTACACGGCACACATCACTGGCTCATGTTCAACCTGCCTGCTGAGACTCCTGGGTTAACTTGAGCTTGAGCTATTTGGCACTGGTCAAGAAAGGGAGAAATGAGTCTGTTTTTCCTCCTGCCCCTCCTCTCTGACCCAAACCCTGAAAGGGATTTGATGTATTTTATTTATTAACTATCACATTCAAAGTATTCAAGACCTACAAGTAAGTAAATACGCCATGAAGGTACAGAGGAGACACCCAAAACCTCAGCTAAAATACCAGACAAAGACCCTCATCTCAGAATCAGTGCTGAATAATCAGAAAAACGGCACATTTAGCATGGCTTTTAAAACAAGCACTTCTGGAAGTGTTTATAAGAAAGATGACACAGTCCATTGTTGGCAGGGATGGAGGGTGAAGAGGAAGGAAAGAAATCTTCCACTTAATTTTGGCAGACTATAGAAAATCCTCAATTCAAATGCACAGGCTTGCTTTGAAAACTCAGCAAACAGACTGGTAGAAAGCGAGAGAGCCTTGAAAATCTAGGAAGTCTAACGCAGGAACCCATTTTATAGCTAAGTCCCATAAATCACAGCAAGTTAAAATCCTGATAGAACAGTTTCACTACACATATGTTAGACTGCCTCTCTCGCCTGGCTGAATGCTGATCAGAGCTATACCTTCTTTCTTGACTTCATGGTCCATGACATCTGTATTTTTTTTGCAGCTTGCGCAGGTTTTATGGCAAGCCTGGGGTACAGCAACTGTTTCTGTTCTTTCGTCATGTCTGATTTCCTAATGGCTCAATTGGATGAGATTTCTAAACCTCTTTCTTTGTAGCTGCTCTCCCATTTTGTGAAGACTATGAATCTCATCAGATCATGCACAAAACTACGGCGCAATACCACGGAAATCCCTCATTGTCAGTGCTTGGAGCGTTCCCTCCTCTGTCTTAAAACACTGCTGCTGCTCCAGTGCTCACAAAGGTGAGGCAACAGCAGCACTGACTAAAACCAAGCAACCATTTTGGAAACTCTCCCATGAGTTTGTGAGTGCAGCACAAATGTGACCTGCACGAGGGCCATCCTGAGATGCTGATCTACATCTACTGAACTAGAGAAGGACCAAGCACAAAACACTTATTAAGTTTCTAAGCCAGGACCTGAATTGCTAGTACTTAAAGTGAAGAAAAGGGCATTGACTCACTGCTGACATGACTGCATTTCTGATCTTAATATGTCAGTGAATCTGAATACAATGACATCAAACTTCAGCATGTCCTTCTGAAACTGACATGTGTCCATACGGCATTTAGGACCCTGATATTAAACTGAAAGAGGAAAACAAAAGGAAGGACTTGGACTCTGACTGAGAGAAAAGGACTGAAATCTGATAGAACTGCAGAGTTCCTGCTGTTCTTACCAAAGCCAGCTGTAGCAGAGCAGAAAACAACAAGCACAAGTGATAACAAGGAACCATGAATTTAAACTAGGGATTCATGGGATACACTAGGTTTTTCAAAGTAACTAGGCTGCTGCTAATCATCAGAAAGTTTATAATAAAAAAAAACTGGCTGAATTTTTTAAATTCCCAAAGAGACTCAATCTTGTTTGGGAAGTAATGGATAAAACTCCGAGAGCCCAGAAAGGACAAACATCTTAAAAATGAAAACTAACTTCAATCTCCCCTCAAAGGAACAAGCAGATGATTTTTAAGTGCCTACCTGACAATAAGGAGATGATTTATTCTTGAAAAATTCATGTTGGCTGCTACTCATGGTTGAACTGCTGACTATTTTCTCCTTTTTCAGCATAAAAACAGCCCTGGTGAACAGAAGAAAAACAGTAGATATTGTGAAAGGTATTGAGAGTTTCAATGCCTTTTTCACATGACATTTCAGTAAGTAAACTCTGAAAAACATAATCTTCAGGGGTGCAAAAACTGATGTGGGAGAATATACCAGCAAGGCTCCTTAAACATTGGTCCTGAACATAACAATGAGATATTTACACTACTGCTTGGGGATGGCACAGAGAAGATGTATTAAATACACAGGCAGATCCCAAATGTAAATAAGGTGCCAGTTCATAGGCGAAAGAAATCAAAATGGCTTTGGCAAATAGACGGTTTTGAAAAAGCTGGCAATTCAGCAAGTACAGACACAAATTTACATTGTTTGAGGACAACAAACTGCACGAATATGTGACAAGGAATCACTAATGGGCTAATTCCTCCTAAAGGATCAGAGGCTGGATTGAGCCACAGGCTGCTGTGAATAAGCCAGACATGAAAGTGCAGAGGATAAAGAGCTGCCAGCTGGATGTGAAGAAATCCCTCTGCTCTGCTTGGGGTTAACGAAGCGCAGCTCTAGTAGTGCACTGTGCTTTGAAAATTGTACATCAAGAAAAACATTGGGAAAAAAGTAATAATGAAATTGGACTAAAAGCCACATGATTTCAACAAAATAGTATAAAACATGACAGCAGAGCAGAAGATTGAGGGAAGTCTGGCTACATCATTGCAGGAGGCAAGGAAACAATGCAGCCAGCCTCCAGTCTTTTCAGTACAGCAAATTTCATTTATTTCCCTCACTACCCTGATTCGAAAACTCCATGCAGTGTCCAGTTGGTCCCTAAAAAAACTTTACCCCGTTTTCCTGCCACTGTGCTGTGTACTCCCCTCCTCCAAGGAGCCCTTGCAGCCTGTGGAGCCTGCTGTAGCTTTCTGTCAGCTGGCAGCCCTGCCCTGCTCTGTGGGAGCATCTCCAGGCCAAGCACAGGCATTCCCAGGGATGGAGCAATCCCTCCCTCCACTGGGAGGATCACATGAGGGACATACGCACCAGCAGCTGCCTCCTGCCAACCTACCCTCCTCAGACACAATGTGCATCACGCAGCACTTTTGCAACAAACCGAAGAGAAACAGCACCATGCAGCCCCTGCCACAGCTGCTCACTACATTGCCTGCAAAGAATCTCCGAAATCCATGTATATTTATGTAGCAGGAGAGTGTATATTTGATTAAATCACACACATGTGTGCATCTACATCTGGTGGTAGGACAGGAACCCTTCCTGCTGCAGGGCAATGCTCTAAGAGACAGGCTGTTCAGGGATGCCTCTTCCATTCTGTCCTGATGAAGTTTTTCCACTACATACAGAAATCCTGACAGGGGCTCAGCAGACTGTCCGGAAGGAGACCTGAAACTGACTCACCTGACCTCCAGATGGGCCCACTCTTAACCTTGACCTTCTGGTTCACACAGGCTCTTTCTTTCTCTCTCTTATCTCCCCTTGTAGAACCAACAGTTCAACTGAGGTTGAATTCCAAGAAAAGTTTTTTGGTTCTGCTAAGTTAGCTTGCTCCAAAAACACCAGCTTTTCAAAACTCCCAGCTATCTCCAGGCCAGGTATTTTCAATTCTTTCAAACATCTCGTCCTGCTTTCATTGATTCCTCCAATATCTTTATTTGAAAATTACTTGGTTCTACGAAGTGCATGTCTGGGAGCTGCATCACTTGCATGCATCCTCTAATCCCAGGACACAAAAGACAGACAAAAAATTCTGCATCCCCATTACACTAGTCAGGACCAGAGAAATTATAACAGTCATGATTCTTCCAGCTTCCTAAAGCCTTCAGTTACAGAGATCCAAGTTGTGCTCTCATGAAACTGCACGCTGAGAAGAAGCTGAAACCCCTTTGCCAGCTCTTCAGTTCCTCTTTGTGCCCACCTCCTCCCTTCTCCACCCTTCCAGGCTTAACCTTTTGCTCCTTTTTTTTTTTCCTGGCTCCTGCACAAGCCTGTCCACTAAAGCACCACCACCTTAGGGATGACCGAAATATGGGCTCCCATTGTTGGACTCAGTGATTGTGTCATTTGATCAGTTTATACCTTCCTGCTCCTTGACACAGTGGTAATGGCGTCACCTCAATGTATTTAATCTGGGCTGGGCTTTAATCAGCACCAGTGACTAATGCAGAACAATTGGAAACTAGAAAGGGAAAAGAAAAAAAAAAAGTACACTCCCTGTGCCACCCCTCTATCTGTAATAAAAAAATCCCTGATCCCAGTGAACAAAGTTGTTGGATTTTTAATGTCTGGATCCAATTTCTCAGGCTCCTTTTTCTGGATGTCAGCCTCACAGCAGCAGGCTTTCATAAGAGTCTCATAGTGCTTAAAGCTCCTACTGCTGCATTAAAACACAGCTGAGACTGGAGTGACGTCTAAGAAGCCGCCACTGCCAGGGACTGCTGAGCAGCTCCAGCAGAGCAGCGATGGGGTTTCACCGCCCACAGCGTGGGTGAAATGGGTCAGCGTGCAGCAGGATGCAGGCAGGTCTGAAGCAGCAGAATATGGGCCAGCTTTGGAGCTTCCCAGTAACCCCAGCTCATCCAATTTGGTGTTGCTAAAAGTGTGCCAGGCATTGCTGCAAAAAAAGCACAGAAAGGTATTGAATTTATGGACAAAAAGATGAGTGGAAGGGCTGATGTGGAAGAAAGGCCAAGAAAGCAATCCTGGCTTTGGCAGCGCTGGGGAGAACTGCACATCTGGCTTCACCTCCTGCTTCCCTGCAAGGTATCCCTGCAAGGTGGAGGTGGCTGTGGGAGCAGGGAACAGCCAGGGTGCTGCAGACATGCTGCTACAGCCACTTCCCAGCTAAGGGGAGGTGCCTCTGGCTGCAGCCGGGTGCTCTGGCTTCAAAAGCAGAGGTATCACGTACTCAAAACCAGGAGACATCTGCCACAGGGTTGTCTCTCCTGATAGAAAAGAGAACACTTGCAAGGGCTGAGAAAAGCAAATAAAAAGGGTTGAGGGCCAACATAAAAGGCAGAAAACCAAGGGGATTTTGTCTGATAACAATGAGAGCATTGCCAAGCAAAATCTCCTAGGAAAAGAATAAAAATCAAGTAAACCAGAAGAAAACATGATGAATACTTAATGCTGGTTTTGCATCGCAGCCCAGATACAATATGACTCCACACAGAGATACAGCAGAGGGGCTGGAGGGTAATAGAGCCTAGCAGAAATGGAAGTTAAATACCAGACTAAAGTCTGATGTCATCTTTGATACTATTTCAGGACAAGGGTTATAGAAAGATGATAACTTTCACTAGATGAACTAATACCTTGGACAGAAGTCCAGACTTGAGTCCAGAGAAGGGCAATGGAGCTGGTGAAGGGTCTGGAGCACAAGTCTGATGAGGAGCAGCTGAGGGAGCTGGGGGTGTTCAGCCTGGAGAAAAGGAGGCTCATGGAGGCCTTATCACTCTCTTACAACTGCCTGAAAGGAGGTTGTAGCCAGGTGGGGGTTGGCCTGTTCTCCCAGGTAGACAACAACAGGACAAGAGGACACAGCCTTAAGCTGCACCAGGGGGGGCTTAGGTCAGGCATTAGGAGGAATTTCTTCACAGAAAGGGTGATTAAACATTGGAATGGGCTGCCCACAGATGAGGCAGAGTCACCATTCCTGGAGGTGTTTAAGTTAAGACTGGACGTGGCACTCGGTGCCATGATCCAGCTGACATGGTGGTGCTTAATCATAGGTTGGATTCCATCCCAGAGGTCTTTTCCAACCTACTTGACTCTGTGATTCTGTGAAAACAGCTATCCCCCCACTTCAGTTTGGTCTGAAATAGTATTTTATTCTTTTCCACATAATAAATGCAGCCTGTGCCGTCTTTCTGGGACAGCAGAATTGGCTTTACTTATGGTAAGGCTGAAAAATTACTTAAATTTTCCTTCCGATTTTTCCAAAAAGAAAAAGAACAACTGTTTCAGAGTAAGACTAGTGCTTCAAAACATCTTAAGTTTATTTAAAAAAATTCATTTAAAGCTTCAGCAATAGTACTGCAGTAATTTTCTTGTATCACCTTCCAGGGCCTTCCAGAACAGCTACCTTTCTTAGCGTACATGTGGACTTTCCAGTACACTTGAAAAGAGACCTGGTGTCTGAAGTTTTCATAGGATCAATTATATCAGCACATATCATTCACCTTTAAAGTTTCTTTTTGCTTCTACATTCCCCAAATCCCAAAAGTAGTTCAAACCAATAAAGCCAGTGACGAAACTCCTCAGTTGCTGCAAAACTCACAGGACTTTCCATTCCTTAAGTGTAATTTTGGGAAGGCTTTCAAAATCGAATTCCATGCAAGCAACACAGATTGGACTGTCAGGATCAGTTTCCTGTTTTGTTTCAGCTCCTCTTCTTATAATCAGAAGAAGAAAGTGATTTGCTTTTGTAATACTGGGAATTACTGATGTTCTGAAGCAGAGCTCGGTTGTTTTCCTTTGGAATCAGAAAAGAAACAAAAACAATTCTTGGGAAGATCTTCCTTTCCGTTTCTTAGAGTTCATTTGGGAGGGGAGAGAGAGAAGGAAGGAAAAGAGACATGGAACTTGGAGAGGACCAGTAACTATAACTTACAACAATATAAACCCATCCTCTCCCTCTCTGGCTAGTCAGCTTCTGTAAAAATCACAGACCCTTAACTGATATGGATTGGCACACCACTCCAAACACAGTCTGAGCTGGTGCTTATAGGCAGAGGATCTCTTGTGAGTCATTCAGAAAACATTAAGTCCTTGGCCGTATCCAGGTTAGTTTTAAGCTCCCTGAACAAACCAGGGCAGGGATCAGGTGCCACGACAAAGACAAAAAGAAGCCGGGAATTAGAGAGAAAAACCAAAGACATTGTGCTAACTTATAAATCCATATCTTATCACCACTGTACAGCTTGGGTTGCCTTCCAATAAATTGCATAAAGACAACATACAAAATACATAGGAAGGGAACCAAATAGAGAGATACAGAAAGGCTTTCACGTAAGGAAAGATTAAATAAGCTCAAACTTCTTAAGTGGAAGGAAGAAGTTAAGAAACTTCTTAAGTAGAAATAGAAGGAAGAAAAAGGACTGATGGGTGAAGTTTATCAAATCCGGAGTGAGCAATGTGGTGAATGGAAGATTAGTACGTGCTGCTTTTCATAATGCAGGGATTCAGTATCAAGTGAAAAGAAATCCCCAGACAAACCCAAACCAAAGGTCATTTCATATCAAAAGGTATAATCAGACTTGGGAACTCACTGCCATGGGATATTCTGGATGGCAAAAGGATAAATGGGTTCAAAAATGATCAGATGAATTGAAGGAAGAAAGGTCTATTTGCTTTTAAGCACAAGTGTGGATGACAGCATCTGGCTCAGGAAGTCCTTAAATCACTAAGTGACGAAAGCCAACAGGGAATCCTCAGGGAAATAAAATTAGACAAAGAACAAATACACACCCATCAGTATATTATTCATTACTGCCCTCTGTCAGAGGCTGCTCCTAGATTCTTTATCAGTTATCATATTCTGGCACACACAAGGCTCTGTACCCTCTTCTTGTTTGGGGAGATTCCTACAGAAATTCTGTCTTGGCCTGGGGGTCTGTATAATTGATTTTAGTCCTGTTCACTCCAGCTCTATCTGGGAAACTGACATATGAGAGATAAGAAACCAGATTAGTAGATAACGCAATTCATTTTGATGACTGTAAATTATCTGCTGGTACTCATGTAATACAGGCCAGCTACCTGAAGGACACACTGAAATTATGAGGTGTCCAAAATTGTGCAATGCTCTTCTGGATCCACTGGTCTATTTACCCAACTTATTTCTGTAAAACACTCCAAAAGATCCAATCCAACTGAAAGGATAGACATCCCTATGGTACAAAGCAAGCAGAAATAGTTGGTTTCTGGTCATTCACCTACTTTTACTCCTTCCTTTGAAATCCCTCAAAGAACTCTAATATATATTAGAAACAACACAAGACTTGAAAAATTACCAGTCAGATTTTCTTTATTGCAGACCACCTTCAGCTAGCCTGTTCAGCAGAAGAAACATTTTGGTTAGTATTTGCCATTCAGCAGAGTGGTTCCTGGCACCATTAGCACAAAGCAAGGAGCCCAAAACCTCCAGTTTTGTACCACTGCTTTTAAAAGGGACCTTTTGGAGGAATTAACTGGAATAGCTTTACTCTAAACACATCCTTTGGTGAATGTGCTTGGAAGTAGTGCCCTTTACAACAAGTATACTTTGACTACAGTCTGATTATCATAGAGTGGTTTGGGTTGCAAGAGACCTTAGAGACCACACAGTTCCAAACCTCCGCCACAGGCAGGGACACCTTCTACCAGACCAGGTTGCTCAAAGCCCCATCCAGCCTTGAACACTCTCAGGGAGGAGGCACCCACCACTTCTCTGGCCAATTACATATCTTGAGATCTCTAAAAAAGACAGAAGAGATCAAAGATATCTGTGGCACAACACATCCCTCTCCATCCATTTAACAGAGCTGTTACAGAGTCTCTGAAGGGACTAGAGGAAGCTAAACCTGAAATTTTTAGTACGTTCCCCACATCCTCCACCCCCAGGATTTTTTCTGTGAATGCCCACTGAATAACCTGGAGGAAGACACACGTATTGTGGTTTTCCACCTCTGCAGCAAAGTGAAATTCCCTTTGGTTAACCACCTGCTAGCTGTATAACATGGCATTTGCTTCACAGTGAACCTTAACCAAAAGGCATACAGACACGACAGCTGTTGGGTTCACAGAACTCCACCACTGGAGATTTTTACCGTTGAAAATCCAGGGATTTTGCATCTATTTTTTTGAGGAAAAAAGCTGCTTCCTGCAGTTCTCTAAACATGCCCTCACTTCACCCCACCAGTTTTACCCGGGTACTTTTGACCGTGACATGCAGGCGCACAGAACATTCACTTCCTTCTTCGGCTCACTGAAATTCCCTGATTTCATCACGCGCAGCCCGCTGTGACAGCCAGGACATGGCACAGGAAGCCAAGAAGCTCCCTTGTTAATGACAGCCTGAGGACAACCAGCTGCCTGGGAAATCACAACAAACACTTTAATTTATTCAAACAAGATTTGCAAGCAGCCATGCACGTGCGTGCACACAGAACACATGGATTTATCATGAAACTTGGGGGAACAGATAGAAGAAGTGCTTACTGCCACAGCTACAACCTTTTCCCAGAACATTGTGTTTTTAAACTTTCCACGTCACAACAACTTGCTGAAATGGGGAGCTCTCACCCCATCCAGCTTAACTTTTATTTGACCATGGGTTTTCAAACCATCCCAGGAACGAAAGTGCAGCACTAGAATCCCATTAGTCACTTCAATACCATAATGCCTCCATGTTACTTAAACTGACAAATATTATGTCTGTAATAAATAGGTTAAAAAATCCTTCCAGAGGAAGAATCGCCTCAAGTGATGTATTTCAGTACTGACCTGGAGAAAGCACCAATAACATCAGGAACTGAAATACTGAAATTAGGACTGAGGAAACCTAAAGGTTGGGGTGGGATTTTTTTGTTTGGTTGGTTTTTTGGTTTGGGGGGGGTGGGTGGGTGGGTGTTGCCCCATTGAAACAACTTTATGCACATCTGCACAGCAAATCAGAAGAGCAGGAGGGAGTCTTGAGGTGTTCACCTTTAAAAAGCAAACTCCCATCCACAGGAACCTCATGCAGAAATACCATCTGCTTGTGTTACTACCCTGCTACCTACTGCTGAGTAGCTCTGCTCAGAGAAATCAGGAACAAAATCTCAGCAGCATTACTGGGAAAACAGAGGGCCATATACAGCTCTTCACTCCTGGAAGATAAAGTGCACTTCTGTAGGTGCTCCAAAGAGCATCTCTAAACACACCAAGGCAACATAACATAGCAGGGGCAGTTCCATTCATTCAGAAAGCTAACCAAGCCTCCTTCTCTTACCACCCTCCTCCGATTATACAGGAACAGGAGAGGATTTCCCACATTTCCTGCAAAGGAAAATGGAATGTCACTCAAATCTGCTCTCAAGGTAGGACAGCTAATGTCCAAAATAAAATTCCTGCATGTTAAAGGCCGTTACAAAACCATCAACATTCACGTAACCCCAAAGGGCTGGAATCACTCTGTATAACCAAGGGGACTCACAAGCAACGTGGAAATTCCATCCTTAAGTCATTGACTGCGACATCCTCTGGCAGTTTTCAGCACTGGTACCTCATGTCAGAAAGAGAAAAAGATCTTTCATCTCACAGAGTGGCCTCTTTCATGGCTTGCTACTTGAACTCTTACATGTACGGCTTTTTTTCTGGTTCAGCATGCAGCCAGAGGGCCAAGAGGTTTTTTTGTCCTTTTAAGCATATTTTTAAATTCTTCTTTTTTAAATTCAGATTTTAAAATTTCTTCTGGGTTTTCCCCCCAGTCTCCCCATCCAGAAACTGAATTATGTACCTGTGGTCAGAGATGCCATGTGCCAGACATCGTCTGGCAGTCATGTGGCCACTCTGCCCCATCACACAGCCACGTGGGTTGTGTCACCTCTCCTGAAGAGATTTCCCGTGCTGCTTGTCCACTCTCAGTGACCAGGGACTGCTTGTTGAAAAATGCAGGACCACATGCAGCAGAAGTACAAATCATGAACGGGCTTCAGATCATCTCTCTGAGATCATATTCAGACCATCCTTCTGATCCCCAGAGGTGTGAAGGCTTTAGAGATGCAGGGCAGTGCTGAAGCATGAACAAACAACAGACCGTGGCTGCTACATTCACTACATCAAATCACCCTTCTCCCACACAAATCCCTTCTTTCTCCTGCCTCAGGATTCTCATACTTTCACATGGTTTCCTTTTTCACTCTGGCATGAGCCACTAGTCCAAGACAGAAATGTACATGGTAACAACCATCAACTCTGTAAAAAGTCAAGGGGAAGGATGAGGGAGAAAAAAATAGGGAAGAACGTGTTTTCTCTCCTCACATGCATCACAGCTCTTAAGCTTCTTTGATCCACAAGTGTTAAATCCAATTGTTTTGGTCCTTTTCCTTACCAGCAGAAGAGAGAACAAGACTTTGGAGCTTGTGGAAGACACTGATAACTCTGGTGGAGACCCCAGAGCAAATATGACACAGAGGTGAGCTCCCACCTGCTGCCATGGTGACACAAGAGAGCGGGGAGGTTGCAGACACCGTGTGTAGAGAACATCGATCTCCAAATGTGCTCCAGCCCTGAAAAAGTTAGGGCTGAAAGGCATCCTCCAGGTCAGCAAGGTCTGTCCATGGGCTCACAGCTTATCACTGCTCATTACTGCCCTGGGAAAGCAAACCAAACCACCTCTCCATCTGAGATGCTGCCTGTGACAAGCACTAGCAGGAAAAAAAGTCATGGTTTCAAGAAGGTACGGAGAAACTGGAAGAGAGGAAATAAACCCCTTCATGGAAATGTAATTTATTCAGCATACCAAAAAAAAAAATGCAGCATCATAGTGATCAGGCCTTAAGAGATTATAGAAAAGGTATTATTTATTGTAGGAAATAAATACTAATTTTAAAAAGGGTAGAAAAAGTAATTTCTTATGTTGTCAACACAAGAAGCAGAATTTGGCCTTCCACTAACTTGCTACAGATCTTTAGAATAAAGGAGAGAGCGTCATCAGTTCAGAAAATGGACTGTGAAAGTTGGATAAATCAGAGGAGAGTTGGAAAATTCAGATAAAGTTGAAAATTCTGAGAAAACCAAATTAATCAAATGTGACAGCACAGGAAGAGAGACTTTCAACATATAACCTGGAGTGTCACACAAAGCCAATTTCTTAAAACCTCATTGTTTTACCAGAAAAAATTATGTTACTGTTCCATGAGGATGCTGTAATTTCTGTGCAAATATTCCTGAATGCAAGGGAGGAGGGAAAAACAAAGATGCTTGTTTACTTCTGAACAAGTCAGGGTAGACATTTTTTACATAATTCCTGGTTCCAGTTCTAACTTCGTGCTAACTTACTATGGTACCTCTTTTAGGTTTTGTTCAAATGATTCCTTATACCATGAAAGGGAGCTAATGAGTGACTGCCCTCCTTTAATAGCCTAAAGAGTGAATTCAACACAACTTGTGTTTGCTATGGGACAAGGAAAAAACAAAATTTTGTTTCTCCTGGTCCCATAGAGTTACCATTAACATCAGTGATATATGTCTTTTTGTTAAAAAGTAGTATTTAAAATGAAATAGTTTGATCAAATATGAAACTCACCATTACTGAGAAGGATATTTGCAGTGATCTTTTGTTTGTGCTCAGTACATTACTAGCCAATATAACAGCATTACCTAAAACGAGACAAAGCATGTTAAAAGGATGCCTGACAGGTAGCATTACCTTTCAGCAGAAAAAAACCCCATCCAACCATAAAGGCTTGTGGAGGACAAAGATGAACAGAGAACATAACTATGGATACCTGTCACACTTCCAAAGCTGGGCATCACTAGAGAAAGTGGAAGGAATCCCCAGTTCTGTACTGATGTTAGATGAGCTGACATCCTAATAAAAATAAAAAGCCACCAGGCATGGGAAAGAAAAGGATGATGACAGTAGACAACAAATGGCAACTTCAAAAAGGTTCCAGGTGGCAGCTGAATTTTTGTCCACTCTAATCAAACCCCAGTGTGATCAGCATGTGACCTCTTCAGCACACACACAGCCTGAACAAGAACTCCTGCCCTTTTGGAGTTCACACTGATGAAGGTAGAAGCAATACCTCTTCTCTCCTCACCCCAGAAAAAACACCTACCTCAACACTCTAAGAGGAATTGATATGAGCCCAAGAGCACTGGCCCTTTTGAGGCAGAGACAGTGGAACATCTTGGGATTTCCTACCCAGTGTGTGCATTCCCACTGCAAAGCACTAAAATTCTTAGGGCTGTGAAACTGTGCCACCTATGTGATCTTTGAGATGGCTTTGGGGAGGGGGGCGTGTGATAACTCTGCTGCTGTACTTTGGTTAAAAATGGTTTCCTGCGAGGCTGAGCCTTCAGCATACAAGTTTCAGAAGAGAGGAGAAGAAAAAGAAAACCAAAAAACCCAAAAAACTGACAAGCAAGCAAGACGCAAGCTTGGACTCTCCAGGAAACCACAAAATAACCCCTCTGAAGACTGCATGAAGTGCTATTTCTGTGCCTTTATCATCTTTTAAGGAGACAAGAATGAAGGAGGAACAGCTCAAGAGGAGAGCTGAGCAAACATAGGCACAAAGGAAAGAACGACTGGGGAATGCCAAACCCTACGGAAGCCAATGGGAACTTCAGCAGCAGCTTCATGGAGCTGGGGCCACATACAAGGATGAAAATCCTTCTAGACAGGAACAAAAACAGACACTGACTGTCAGCATCGGAGCCATGTATGGGAATGCCCCTGTTGAGATGAGCAAGCTATGCATGAACAGTGTGCTGGAATTACCAAGGTGGTTTGAGTGACTGCAGGGTTAGGCCACCACAACCAGACTGTGGTTGAGGGATGCTGTTATTTTAAGCAGGTCTTCTGCATAGCAGGGAAGACAAATGAGGTGTGGAAATTGTTAGTGGGATACCATTTGTGCATTAGCTGTACGAGCCATCACCACAAGGGTTTGGAAGCCAAATGGTCAAGAGCAGAGACTGGCCTCAACCCTGCCTGTAGCAGAGATGTTCTGTATCTGCTCCAGCTCAAAAGCTGTCACTGAAAGACACGTACTTTGAAAATGTAACATGGGAGTATGGCTCATCTGCTACATTTGGTTTTAACACTTAAAACTGGGCAACATTTCAAAAAGAGATCAGCTAGAAGAGGGAAAGCATTTATATCAGACTAATGGCTCTTAAGTGACAATGAACTGACCTTTGCCTCTGCCATGCCTCACAGTTCAAATTCATTTTCTAGCAGTGAAAAAACACAGAATGCTGCATTCATTGGGCTAAACTCCAGCTTTAAATTATACCTGCACTTATGGAAGCCACAGGCACCTAACAATCTTCAAATTATGCTTGTTCTACTAAGCATTGGAGCAGAATCCAACCTTAAAAATTGAGAGATATCAGTTGGCTTCAAGACCATCTGACAAAGGTAAAACAGTGCCTTGCTGGAAATTATGAAAAAGCTTTCCCGCATAATTTTCAAAATATTAAACAAGAAAAGCTCACCTAAATAATGAAGCCAAAATATTAAGTCAGAAAGTCCTCTGTAGAAGATGACAGATCTATGCTGTAAGAAATGAAGCACAGAGCATTTTTCAGCATAACTAACACATTTCTTCAACACTTATTTTGAACATAATAGTCTTCCAGTTAAGTGACTGCAGTTCCAAATAGATTCACATTTTGCATTTGAATTGTATTAAGTTTTGTTTTAAACTCATATTCACAACTGTATTAATGGTAGCAAGGTAACCTCTCCTTTTTAAAAAAATCTTTTGCTCCAAGTGAAACAATAAAGCTATTAGAGGAGAGAAGAAAAAGTACCTTTTCTTCTCATAATAGGAAAACCCTCCTTAGGAATAATGATTAGCCCATATTAACACAGACACCGCTAACTTGCTACATGAGCAACCTCTGTGTTTCACTATTGCTACAAAATTATTTAGTCTGTGTTCTAATGGGTCTCTGGTTTGAACACTAAGAGGAATCCATTGATAAGATAGGGATGCTCCATGCTCTGACACTGACTGATGACTGCTTTCAGTGAGTCATTTAACTCTATTTACCCTCCTGTTGACCTTATGAATGTCATGAATGCCCTCAGCATCAATGTGTTTATGAAAAGTGCAATCTAAGAACAAAACAATCTTATCGGACCACTTCTTTTTTGGTACTTGTTTACTAGCATGAATTACATTGAAAAGTTATTAGGGTTCCAAGTACAAGGAATGGAACTTCTTCCAAGTTAAGAAATGACTCTTCAGCAAAGCATCAGTTCAGCTCTTTCACATCCATGCTATAGGTGCATTTTTATAATTATATCCAAACCAGGAGATTGTTGCTTCACTGGAGGTCTAAGTGGACTTAGCTGGGGCAAGGCTGCTGCACTGAAGGAGACATTGGATACCAGACATTCTCCACATGGAGGCATGCCACAGAGAAATAAGAAATCCTAGGAAAAATCCTTCCTCCTTTGCTGGTACACCCGATCTTTCATCTCCTGAAATACAGGAGCTCTGTATTTGCCTCAGCTGAGGAAGAGCTGAACCACAGCTGAAGCACAGGTATACTGTGCCTGCAGCAGGGAAGCCATCTGGGTTTGGGCTGCCTCTTTATTCCTTTGGCCTCTCACTGTGGCTAAGGCCTACTTCTACATGGCACAGATACGCTCTCTGGCAGCTGTGCTTCCTTGGTCCCTGACGAGGGGTCATAAGAGACAGGACAAAGCAGCAGCACCCTGAGGAGCAAGCCTCTACCTCTGTGCTCCTCTGCAGAAACTGAGGTGCCAGGTGGGATCAGAGATACACAGCAGATGCACACCATGTGCCATGCAGGAGTGGAGGTACAAGCTATGAGACACACAGATGATGCTCTGGGGGATCACAGAGTGCAGTGTAGCTCAGAGGATGAAGCTGGCTTGGCAGTGGAGGGGGATAAAGCTTAACTTAGCAGTGGGTGTGGAAGGGTAAGTGTGCACAAGAATGAATGGAGCCAAAGCCTGCTTTGATAGACCTCGGTATTTAAAGTTACTTTGGACCGAATACCCTGTTACCTCAATATTGTCACCATTAATGTACACTGAGACTTCTCAGACCATGTTTCAAGGAGCCAGAAGTTTAATAAAATAGATGAAAAACATTACTCAAAGAAGAGGAAAGGAAACAATGGTTTGCATGTAAAGCCTAAGTGCCTGTATAGAACATGGGACAAACAGATAAGGACAGAGCATTCATTACACCACAGATCAGAAAATGAGCCCAAAACACTACTCTGGTAATCTTTAACAATAGAAACAAGAAAAAAACCCATAACTATGATTTCATGAAAACATACATGCCCTTAGATAAGTGGTAAGATGAGGAAATTACAGTAAGATATTCTTGTCCTGTCAAAGCACGTGAAAAGCTCTACTCCTTCTTGAAAAGGATTCCACTAATAACAGATTGTTTCCATCTTCATGTCTGCCTACTGACAGGCTGCATGCAATAACATGACACAGCATGGCACTCCATCCCAAGCTTTTACAGCTGCCACCAGACTCTGATCCATTTTATTGCAATGTTTTCACCCCAATCAACCCTTGCAAGACACACTCTGCTGGATATAGGCAGGTACAGTAAAGGAGAGAATAAAGCTGAGCAATCTGCTCACAGCAGCTGTATAGCCCAGAGACACATCACAGCTCTAAGAAAGAGTCTCTCAAACTACGTACAGTAAAATCCCCTCAAGGAGAAGTTACTAAGACACCTCAGCCAATGAGCACATCGTAACTTCCACAGCTATGGAGAAGTGCTCAGGGGAAGTGCGTACTGGGCTCCTAACAATTGTTCTAGGATAGTTCCTCTTCAGATAGTCAGTTTTGGAGCTATCATAGCCTGGGTGGAATTCACCTGAAGAACCCTGGACATGAAAAAAAAATTCTAATCATCAATAGCTGCACACATCTGAGTAGAGATGAGGATGTGGGAGGAGGGAACTGCAATCTTCCAGCTTCTGAGAAGAGGAGGAGGAAGTACAGGGCCCATGCCAGCAGATTCTGCTCCCTTACATTGGAGAGAGGAAAAAAGAGGTTTCTTCCATTCTTCCTCATTGGGGACTAAATCTCAAATCCACTGTGGGACATTCAGAGTCCACCGTATGGAAAAATGCTGAAGAAAAGCAAAATCTGCTTGAAGAAGGCAAAACAGAAGTTATCACAGAGACAGAATAGGTGTGTTTGTGCAAGTGCATTTAAGCAGGTGAAAGAATGTAATAAAGTAAATCATCTGGAATTTAGAATATCTGAAAACTGTCATAAAGAGTGACCAATCCCTAAGAGGTAGACCAGCATCATTCTACAGGTACACAAATCTGTGTCACAGAAGTCGAGTATGAAAGAGCTGGATTAGAAATGCCTGTATTCTCCGTGTGCTCACTCACTTGTCCCAGAAAGGGGTTATGAAAGATTTTTTCACAGGATTAACAGTACCCAGGAATTACATTCCTGACATGTCCTACACAAATGGAGCAGTTTCTTTGCTTCACAAAAAGATTAACATTGTGACACCAGAACCCATTCCACAGAAAAGGAAAATTAAGGAACAAATAGTAGCTAGTGTCCCTACTCTCTTCCTAAGACTCTCCCTCTCCCACCCTGCAGGTATATCACACGTGCTATTCTCTGAAGCGCCTGTACACAAAAAATGCTGCAAAAAGGAAGAAATTGGAAATCCATGTGCAGGTACAAAGCCGTGATATTTTTAGGAGTTGAGATATAGTGGGATAGTTTACATGATTGCACTGCTGAGATGGATGGATGGACGGATGGGTGTGCAGGAAGGTAAAAAGAGGAAAGTGAGACCTTGGGACCATGTTCTTTGCAAAGAAGTGACCTCAATGTGCAGATCTTTGCAAAACAGTAGGTGACAGTCTGATCAAAAGCTTAAGCGTTAGGATGAGAGAGAAGACCAACAAGCATAATAGCATGATCAGAGTCTGCTACATGCCACCAAAATCAGGAGAAAGTTGATGAAATCAGCTATCATCAGCTGGGAAGAGAAGCCTTTTGACTGCAGGCCCTGTTTCTCTCAGAGACAGGCAAGTGGACAAAACCTCAAGGCGCGCCAGGGAGGCTCAGGCTGGGCATCAGGAAGAGTTTCATCACTGGAAGGGTGGTTAAGCACTAGAACAGGCTGCCCAGGGAGGTGGTGGAGTCACCATTTGTGAAAGTGTTCATGAAATGACTGGATGTGGCACTTAGTGCAGTGGCTTACTTGATGGTGGTGTTCAGTCAGAGGTTGCTCTCCATAATCCTGGAGGTCTTTTCCAACCTCAATGATTTTATGATTCTCTCTAAGGGGTTTCACCATGCCAGTACCTGCCTGGGAAGGCAACAAGGAAGGGTGTAAGTAATCCCAGAGAGCTATCCTGAAGGGCACCATTTTTCATGAAAGTTATAGTCAAGTTGATTAGGAGAGCCACTCCCTGCTCAATCTGCTACTCATTAATGAACTAGTTGAAGCTGTTAAAGTTGATCGCAGCCTTGGTCGCAGCAATCCTGAGGGTGATTTAAAGATCCTGAAAGAAGTGAGGTAGGTGGGTAGCAGAATAGAGATCTTGCACTTCGCAACAGCAGATGTACACTTGTGGAGGGAACTGGCAGGCAGGATCCCACTGGAGCTAAGGCAAAGGGACCTAGGAGGCCAGCTGATCTCCAAGAACAGCCACTTAAAGCAGAACAGCCCGTTCTGATGTGCAGGAAGTCAAGTAAACGTGGCAGGGGGCCAGCTCCGCCCAAGGGGGAATTCCTGACTGAGCTCAAACACTAATAGGAAGTCTAGAGGAGGTGGAAGTGGGGACAGGCTAATTAAAAGGAGTATGGAGACAATGCCTGAGCACACAGGAAGGCAGGAAAATAAAAGCTTATCTGGAGTGAAACATGGAAGGTGTGCAGAATGCAACAAGAAGTATTTCAGCAGCAAGGAAAACACTGATCCATAGGAAAAGAGCACAAAAAACCCCACCAAGGTATAAAACAGCTACTTGGCTGGGAAAGTGTGCTCTCGGATCTCCCTGAAGGTAGGGGAAGAGTCTATGCAAGTGCAGCATGAAGTAGAGAAAAAGTGGATTAGGAGCCACTTCAGCAAAGGAAGCATCACAAAAGGTAGCAAGAGGCTGGACTAGATGACCTGCGAAGTCCCTTCTAACCTGCATTAGTCGCGATAAAAATTCCCAGGGATCACCATTAACTCTTTTGCTATCCAAAGAAAAAACAAGGTAGAAGTGTCATCTCATCTCTCTATCATCTTAGCCACAACTATGCCAAAGCTAAAAAGCTGCTGTATTTCAAGACAGAAGACATAACAATGCTTACCAAAAATGGTGATTTTAATTTTGCTAACAGTTCTTATCCATATACATTACTCTGTCATATGCTGACATCTCTAGAGTTACGTTCTCAGACACCAATATCTCGAGTGAGAACAAGATGGGGCCAAACATAGTGCTGACCTCTAAACTAGATCAGAAAAGCTGACAACATCATTGCTTCCCCCATTACTGAGGGGCTGGCATCAGAGATTTGGCGGCTGAAATTTAATCATATAATACTCTAATATTAAAAGGTCCCTAAGTGTTTAGAGCATGTCAAAGCAGCCATTAGAGCAAAATAGAAGGGGAAAAGCCCCTACAGGGGCACCTTCCAGTGGAGCACAGTTACAGCCAATTTGAAGAAAAAATACAGACAGGTATATTAGCTCTGTGAAAAGAACAAACCAGACAAATATTATGAAAATAAGTAAAACATCAGTATATTGTCATGCAAAGGTCCCTTCACTGAACTATCAGCCAGGCAAGTTCATTTACATGTTCCAAATTCACGGTTACCATGCAAACACAGAAAGCCACCATTTTAATTACTATTTTTAAATAAAGCAAGGTCAAGCACTAAGGCAAGACTGCTGCAACAATCAAATACCAACTACACACTTATTCTCAGAGCTACAGCAGGAGAGAGCTGAGCAGTAACAGTCTGTGCCTTCGGACAGTAAAGCTTTTGAAGTTCAAGCCTTTTTCAGACCCTTCTTAGAAGCTGAAACATTCTCAGCTGAGTACATGCACTCATAGATGTTCACTTTAATGAACTGAAAGTGTCAACTTCCCATTGGTGCGTCAGATGGACTTTTTCTCAAGCAGTGGAAACAATTGTCTAGGCAGCACTTGCGTGGGGCTGCAGACACTACTGAGCTGCTAAAGTACCTTGTATAATAAATTTGAAACTATGAGGAGAGACCATTCATTCTTTACCTCCAAATCAGGAAGTCCACTCAATTCAAGCAATCACTGACTCCTGTAGCAAAACACGTAACATTCACACCACCTCTACCACTCCTCCGGACATTAACTCACAAGAAGACGCTCAGAGGCTTTCTCAAGCCCACCTGGAAAACCAACAGGGGCTTTTTGCAGATGTAGTTTATGGTACTCTAAGGTCAGCAGCTAATTTCAGTTAGGGAAAGCCCATTGCCATTTATTTATTATTTCCTTAATGTAACTTACACAGAGTGAGTAGGTTATAAAGGGAAAGGCCTAACACAATTATGATGCAGCCAAAACGAAACAAGGCTCCCCATCAACAAACCAGCCTGAGACAGTACTAACAAACGTATCACATCACATGCCAGGTTAATACAATATTCCACCACAAAGAAACACTACTGCTGCAATGCCTACACCACTATTGTCACATAGTGGAAAAATCTGCCACAAGAACATGATCTCTACGCTGCTGTAAGCCAGGTGCTTCACAATGGCAATGCTGTTTTGTTTCACTTCAAAACTCTTGAAATGCATGGGTTAATCCCCACTCCTTCCCCAGAACTTGCTTAGAAGCCACAAATAAGCTTTCTGTCTCTATTGGTAAAAACAGAGACATGAAAGATGAGTCTAAAGGCTAGAAAGTAAATGAACAATAATAACAAATAGAAGGCAAATTTATTACAACTAATAAATCAGTGAACAGATTGCCCAGATATGTTTCACTCTTTGTCCTAAAAGGTTTTCAAGGCCAAACCAGATAAGGATTGGCATAACCTGATGCCATCTCAAAGCTGATCCTGCTTAGAGCAGGAGGTTGGACTGGAGAATTTCCCAAGTTCCTTTTGCCCTGAATTACTGTTTTGTATTCCTGCTACACAGCCTTTCCTTTCTGGGCTTAGCCTCTGACTAAAGAGACTGAAGTTCTTCAAGCCTGGCAACACAGACATGTTCACATGCAGCCTTCAGAACTAAAACTCTCCTTGCAAGCTTTCCAGCCCTGAAGCACTCAAGTGAGAAAGTCATTAACCCTCCAGCCCAGTAAAATGAAACCATCAGCTCCATGATCACCTATTGCCAGGTGGTGCAGCAGCTTTGAGAGCACAACAGCAAGCTGGGCAACAGCCCCTGAAACAACACAGGGAGGGTGCTAGAGAATATCTAGAAGGATGGCCAGGCTGTAACACATGTGCTAGACTTCACTACACTGCCAGATTTCAGAGCTCACTAGAAACCACAATCCCCATGAACTTTACAGCCCACACTTCACGTCTGTTGTTGGGCTGAGGTTCCAGCACAGCAAGCAGGGTGGCAGCGAGTGGCACCTTGCAACTGGCGTGGCCTCAGCCTGTCTCCTGGAAGTGTCAAACTAGACTGAGTCACACAGAATCAAAATTTGAAAGAAAAGCCAAAAACCTCTGCAAAATGCCTGTTTCCTGATTACTGGCGGCTAGCCCTCCACTGGGTGCAGACCTTCCCTGACTGCCACCTCGTGTCTTCTGAAAGCACTGCGCCAGGGGGAGCAGGATGCTGCACCAGGACTTTTTCTCTAGAGCTATCAGTCTTTACTCTGCTAAACATTCATTTTCTTAACCAACACAGGAAGCAGTGCAATTAAAATTTAAGCCAAATTTGTAAAATGAATCTCTGATATATTTTTTTATCAGTTCCTGTTTAGCAGCACCCCAGGCTAATTGCCCTAATGAATCAGAACTCTCTTTGAGGACTCATTGGTTGTCACACTTATTTTGACAAGAATAGCATCAAACTACATCTGCACCTTTATTGTTACACGAAAATTCACCACCTTTTTTTTTCCTGGAGAGTGCAGCTAAATTTTGCTCAAAAACCTCATCTGTCCTTCGAGGTATGTCCACTGAAACACCACACATGGCATACCAGGGACAAAGAACTGGAAATTACTTAAAATTTGGATAATGTTTAAGATATTCCTGATGCTGATCCCCAAATATCTAGTGTTGGCAATGGAAAGCAGCAGTGGAAGATTACAGTGAACATAAAACAGGAAGTCCACTCGGCCACAAAGCACAAACTTCTGTACTGGCCATATCACTCTCACTTATAGGCGGAGCATTTCCTTTCCTGGGAAGCTTCTCCAACAAGGGACTGCCAGAATGCCACCGTAAAAGGGAGCAGGGGTGGTGCAGTGACTCATCCCAGAGGAAGAGCAGGCCATAACTTCCACACTCCAAAAGAACAAGAACCACACAAATTATTTTTGTTTCCAACCAGTGAAATTTGGATGTAGTTATGTTTTGAAACCTGGGCTTTCAATATAACCAAGCTTTTGCCTTGGTTACACAGAAAAAGACAAACCAAATTGCACCTAGGTGAACATTACCCTGAAAAGGCACTTTAACCTTTCAGGTTAAACTTTGGGTCTCATCACCACTAAAAATAGTTACCCCTTTTACAATCCTGGCAAAGTCCACTTTAGCTGAAACACAGCAACTGATATGACTGATAATCTTCTGCATAGATAATGGCAACTCTTAAGTGATACAAAAGTACCGCACACTCCTTACAAAAATCTAGCATCCAATATCCTGTCTTGTTGGTTACAAGGAAGATTATTTTCTCACCTGAAGACCAAGACATGGGAAAGCTGTTTTTTTTTTTTTTTTTAAGACAATGTCAAATTTCATAGTGAATTCTCATTAAACAGCTTTAAGAGGCAACTTTTCATTCTATCAGAAGTTATCCCACCAGACCAAGATGTTTAAACATAGTCGGCCAAGCTCTCCACATACACCTGTTGTCCTTCCTCTGTGTTTGCACAGCAGATAATTTCAGCTCCCTCTACACTTCTCAGCAGGAAATGGCATGTAGTAGCTGAATTAGCTGAACCCATTCGGAGCTGATCATTGGAAATTAGCTCACTCCCATGCAAATAAATACGTCTGCTATGAGACAAGGATCCTCACTCAATGCAAATCTTGCTGTTGCTGATGAAAGCTCTCAGTTTCTTTCTATCAGCAAAAGTAAAGTGAACCAAGTAAGTCATGTGCTTTCCTGGAAATTCATTTCTAGTGGGTAGAAACCATTGCAATTCTACACAGTCCACAATCACTGCTGCAGATCACATTTATACCATAGCTAAACTACCTGAGGTCTTTCACATTTAGAGTTTCTTAAGCATTAAACGTGTAAGCCAGATGATTCACTTCCTCGTACACTGGACGGTGATACTGCATCAGGTAGCCAGTCCATGCAATACTGACCTCAAAATGCAACCTACACCATTAATCAGAATTTAATGTTCCCATCACCTCACTTGTTAAATGTTTCTGCTAAACTTCTACACAGCACCTTTCAGATGAAAATTCTCCCCATTGGCTTGTTCCATAATCTAAAGACCAAACACCCTTCAAGGGTATACAAGAAGTCTTTGGCAACAACCGCCATATTTTAGAAGCACAAAAGTGATACTCAGTTTTAGGGTCACTTCACAGTTCCTACTCCCACCAAGAAACGTGGTCATGTATGATGAAAAACAGCAACCAGATTAACCTGATATGGTAAGACAAAAGACTGCTTTACTTAAGCCTGGAGCAAGAGGCAAGATCAATCCACAGAAAACTGAGCACTAAGGGTTTGGATTGCAATCTGGCCACAACATGTGAGGTACACACTTCTTGATTTATGAGAATTTACCAAAAGAGACTACACAGACCAGGAAATCCAAAGCTCCTATCCATCCCAGTGACTGCCTCCTCCAGCAGAGGACATGCTGGTATCGTGGTCCAGCATGAATGAGATAAGACAGAAACACCAGACCCCTCCCTCTTTCTCTCATCCAATGCTGTTTAGAGAACAACGAGGAGTTTTACTTTGCTCTGACTCCATAGAGGTTACTCACAACATGGTCTGACTACAGCACAGGGTACTCTGTCATGTTTCAGTGACGCCACTGTTCACACTTGGGAAGAAATGCTACAGCACGATGCTGGCACTTCAAGCAGGCATCAAATAACACTTTAACTGAACAAATGAAGCCTCATAGTATTAACTCTGAAGTTCTACTGTCAAAAAGCCTGAGGAGAACATTACTGCTTACACAACCCAATCACTCCTCAGGTATTCCCAGGGAACCTCAGCCACAAGGTCTATAGGAGCAAGAAGGATGGATGTGATAATCTGGGAGGTGGTGAGAGTAAATGGAGGAGGAAAAGAACATATAGTGCAAAAATCACCACAAAGCAAGAGTATAATGCTTCACAGTGCTTCTCCTCTCTTTTATCCAGTGACAGTTCTTTTCTAAATCCTCATGATGTAAGACAGGCTTGTAATTCAGCCATAGACTCAGGTCTCTGAATGTCAGTGTTCAGTTTCCAGCTCTGTTTCAGAGGTGCACTGAGCTGAGGTAGCTCTGAGGCAAGGCTGTTTCATCTCTGTGCTGATGCTTCTTCTGTAAAATGGAGTCAAGCTGTAGTTGCACCACATCTTTCCTGCCTCACCTATTCCTGTTGTACATCAATGTGGGACACCAGTGTCAGCCTGGAGACATCTTTACCACAGTTCAGATCCTCATCAATAATCCTCCTAGGAAAGACCAACCCTCAGTGCTGTGATGAGCTACTGGATTGCAAGGACCACAATAAACCAGAAATACTGTCAGCTGGTTAGGGCAAAAGCCATTTAAGAAAGTAATTAAATTCCTTCACCAAAAGTAAGTAACACATTTCCAAAGAGTCAAAGACACAAAACCTTGTACAAAAATTTACAACAATCTTTTCTACATGCTTTACAAATCAAGTTAAAATGCAAAAAGGAATTGCTAAAAACCTTATGATGAAAAAAAAAAAAAATCTTTTTTTAAAAGCTACTTCAAAATAGCTATTTTTTCCTTCTTCATTTACCCTCAGCTACCTAATTTCAGTTTTCATACAAGATACAACACCTGAAGTTGTGCAGAGCACAATACTTGCCCAGCATAGCCATGAAACGGCACATCTTATAAAGTTTAGGACTATGAAACACTACCACAACACACAAAAAAAAAATTAAAGAGGAAGTAGGTCATCTCCATGCAAAATGTTTAATCCTTACGCAGTTAAAACAATGTTACCCTTAAGACCAAAACTATTTTAGATCATTACACATTAAAACAGGGCATCAATATTTACACACGTAACTGAAGTAACATGCTTGTTTTTCATACTTATGCCACATTATCTCCTGCAATCTAACACATAGAATGCATTCCAGGCTATACCCCAAAAGAATTAGGTTTTGTGGTGGTGGTTTTTTTTTTCCTCACAGTCATTTCAAAACACTATCACTTCCACAATTTCTCAACCAGCTGCACTGCTTCCTTATTGGGCGACTTTTGTTTGGGTGACTCTGTATTACAGCAACATTCAAGATTGCTTAAGTTGCCAACAGCTAAACATTATGAAGTGTCAATTGACATCAAAACCAAATCCACAGTAGAGATGATAATCTCCCAGTCTAAATACGTAAGAGGTGCTGGGTTTACTTTTTTTTAAAGAAACTGTGCAATAAACAAAGTCAGCCAGCCAACTTGGAGACTGTGATCTGCAACTGTATTTGGGTTCCAATTGGTTGTAATAAATGCTTCATCCACATCATCAGACCATATCATGCTGATACATTGCTGGTATGAGAAAAGGGAACTGGCAGCAGGTCATGCCAGACCTCCTCTCTCCCTACAGTGCATCACTTAAAGGATTCCAACCCAAAGACAAACATACCTTTGTATGGAAATGACTTCAACATTTTAGGACTTCTCTTCCATGTTTATTCTATTTGCATGCATCATACAGATTAGCATGTCCAAGGCACTGCCAAAGTCTGCTGCCAGTGCCTAATCCTTTCAAGCCCCTGACTCCTACGCCTAAGATGTTCCAAGGCACGTAGTGATGACACTCCTGTTGCACAAGTGTAGATTAGTGTCCAAAAAGGCATCTGCATGAGGAAAGAGAAAAAAAAAATCAGGCTATACTGGTTAACAGCGACAAAAACAAGACACAAAGTCCAGACCACATGAGAACAAGCCAACTCTCCCCAGTAACTCAGCTGTGACCAGTCTGGATTGACCAATTGTTAAAATTGGCTAAAAATGGATTTCAGAAGAGTGGTTACAGTAATGATCACGATTGGTGGTCTCTGAGTGAACGGAAATTAAGAAATATCTCAGAAGAGATTAACAGTCCTGATGTGGCAAGATAACTGACCCGGTTAACTCTTGCATTTCTACTCACCTCCCTATCTAGTATTACATCCCCAGCTGTAGCTCTGCAGCAAATTTAATAAACATCTGAAACTACTTATGACTTTATACATGTATTTACATAACTCTTTCACCAGTTCTCAACTACCTGTTATGCTTCTGTACCACCTAAAAAAACCAGCAAAAGAGAGTACAGAGAAGCTGAGTGATGTACTTAAAACCTTTTCTGACAGGCTGTTCAATGAATTACTTTGCTTCATGTTAAACAAAAGCTCTAAGAATAAGTAGCATCACATAACAGACTTAAGCCTTTTGCCTCATAATTCTGTTCTTACCTGCTCAGTTTATTAAGCCAGCTCCTCCCAGAATTACGCTTGAATACTGCAGGCAGTACAAGAATTTTTTATTACTATTATTATTTTAATACCCTCCGCCCTCCCCCCAAAAATACACAATTTCATGCCTTTTGACTCAAGTAGTGTAACTCATGATACAGGATAGGATTTTCCTGGGGAGAACGAATATAAGAAAGAATTTCACTTTAGACCACAAAATGGCTTGGGCAAGTGATATGCACCACAATTACATCACTGAAAAGGCTCATTAATTCTTCAAATGGACTTTTCAAACATGAACTCAGAGTCTAAGAAGGGAAGAGACATTACCTTCTAAAGCTTTTAAGACAGTTTGATGGCAGAAAAAGGAAAAGGTAGAAGGCCCACATATGATCAATATCAGCAAACTGCATTTTCATTTCTCTTCAAATGGAAAAGTTTTTTTACTTGCTAACTAGAAGACAAGGACTTTATCTGCAGACTGCTACAGAAAGTAAGAGTATACCCAATTAAGAAATCTCAGAGGTGACCTTGCATTAAAGGATAAAGGTGACAGTACTGTTGCCATGTTAGGTACTAGGGTATCAGGGTACTCTTCCCCTCCCACTTTCAAATACTTCTAGCCATCACATCTTTCAGTCAGCAAGACTACACAACTATGGCTCTGCTTCCAGCCTTGAAATTTCACTCACAAGAGCAAATAGCTCATAGCCTGATACAAACAACATTCATAAGTGAAGAGGCTGAGGTAATGTCACTTAAAACTTGGGTTTCCCTGTTACTCTGTTAAGACTGTTCCAAGAGGACCTGTCTTGAAAGCTGGTTATATCTAATTTGACCTCAACTTCATACAAAACAAATCATTCAAAAAACCATGAAAACCTCAATTTAACTGCCTTCAGCAACACCGTGGAATTTATTTAGTGGTCAAACAATAGCTGGACAGAAACTTGTATCAGGTCTTGAAGACAGACTGTATGAGACAAGGTATGTATGGTCAAATATCTGACTTCAAGTGACTTGATTCCTGTGGTTTTTTTCCTCTTGGAAAGAGAGGGCTTTGCTGTTTATACATTTCCAGCTGAAGCACTCTCCCATGAGCTGACACAGATGAGTGGATTGAAGCACGAAGTCTGTTGAAGCAACAGCAGGCAGCAATACACTCATCTGGTCTGATGAGTTTGGTATTGCAGCTCTTCTACTCCAAACCCCTGGATTAAAATCTTGTATTTCAGTCACAAGCAAAACAACCTTGTACATCATCATGTTGCTTGCATGCAACTCCCCCGCTCCCCATAAACCAGCACAAGCCGTTGTAGCAACTTGAGTGAACAGGCTGTTTAAGGGAAACCAGAACGGGACAAGTCCAGACATCTTTCCCTCAGAAAACTCACACTTGTATAAGCTGGTTGAGTGACATACTTGGTGTGGAATGCATGCTAGTTTATGCAGTATCAGTGACAATCATTTGTCAGTACATCAGTACAGATTTTTATTTATTCTTCCATTTAATACTATGTGTCTCTTTCTTCACAGATATTGCACCTGCCCACTGCCGCCTCTCTTCACTGACAGCAAGCTGGATGTAAGTATTATTTACAGCAAAAAACATTACCTTGTCACGTGTTCCTCGCCAGTCAATGAATATGAAATTGTCAGCTTATGGGTATTACAGCACTGTCTGAGATCTTCATTTCACTTTTCTGTTCAGCTTCCAGAAAAAAATGGTCAAGGTAAGGGAGGTTAAGAGTTGATATGAGATTCCCAAACACTCCTCACTGGCAGAGAGTTTGACTTTGGGCAATTTCTAGAAAAGAAGTGTCCAGTAGATCCCTCTTGACACATTTCATCTATGCAGATCTGTAGACTGCTGTTCTTCTGCAACACAGACATACTGGAAGGAAAAATCAGGTTAAAAAAACATCTAGACTACACACCCTCTGCTCTCCTAGCAACTCTGCCCAAGGAGCCATTAATAACACAAAAAAAGACTGCTTATTTCTTGTGAAAGAGCAACACTAAAGGCTATGGACCTGTGATTCAGGTGAGACCCCACTTCAAGCGATTCTAAAAGGAGACATTCAAAATAGTAGGTTTTAAAAAAATATTTGAGAAGAACCTATCAGAGGAGACACAATCAATACAACTCCTTTGGGTTTTCACAGAGATAGAAGCTGGACACCATCCATTTAAAAATCCCATTTATACTTATCTCTATAAGCAAACCAGAAGTAGTTACAGGAAAACATAGGTTTACCCGGCATGTTTTTCAACAGTACATGTAGATCCAGAGTGCATCAATAAGTTTCTTTCACATCTCTAAGCATTGAGCTAGGAGAGGCCCAACTCTCCTAAATGCAGCAGCAAAGCTGAAACCAAATACACAGACCTGTGAAGAACAGAAATTAGGCACCCCCCCCCCAAAAAAAAAGGGCTGGCATTGCTACTTCTTCGTTCAGTCGGGAAAACAGAAGAGAAAAACATCTCCCTTTCAATGACAGTTCACTTACATCAGGTGCTTGTAGCAGCAGTAAAAAATACAGTATTTTTATGCTTAACATTTTCAGTAAATGACAGAGTGACGGCTGACAGACAAGCTGTTGGCCATTAGGAAGGCACTTAAAATCTGGAAAACTGGAATTCTTCTTAGAAGTCTTTTCTGGTGAGCAGGAAGAAGAAAGGAGAATCTCAACTCAACACTTCTGTGACTTCAGTTCAGAGAACTCCCCTATCAAAGGTTTGAGTCTTCAGATTTCCTGGAGGTTTAAATAGAAAGAGCCAAAGACAACAAAGATACTACACACCTAATCTTGCTCAGATGTGTTACAACAGAGCAAGCAGAGATTTTTTTTTTTTTTTAAGAATAGCTTCTGCAATTGCAGATTGCACACCTTCATTTGTACTGGGAGATACCTGAAACTGTGAATATTAGTGTAAACATTTACTCCAGTAACCATTATATTTCTCCATTATGATACAACAGAATCCATACTGAAGTGGAGGCACACTAATCTTTCTCTGAAACAGAAGGCAATTTGCAAAGCCTTTTTGAACAGCAGTGAGCACAACAAACACCTACACACTCAACAGTCACTGTATGAATTAATTTTTAACACATGAATCCTCTTCTCAGCCTATGGTGAGATCTGTGTTGTCAGCATGTTTGAACCTCAGCTACACAGTTTTAGGTACCAATGATGCCATACTAAAAAGACATGCTGAAGATTTTTGAACTCTGTTACATTTCCTCAGGGAGCAGCAGTAGTGAATGCCAAGCAGAAATAAGACATCCCTGTTTAAGAGTTGTCTTAGAGCATCCAAAATCAACATTGTTCCAAGATACGCACATTTTGTGCAGTTATGCCCTCTTCCATTAAGGAAATGCCTGACAGCACCACACCCTCAGATTCAGCAGCAGCACTGGTATCATAAGACAGGCACAAAACAGATATGCCACCAGTCACCTCCAGAACTTAGACATCCATCTTTCATACAGCTTAAAGTGAGTAAGGAATAGGGGCATAAGCTACACTACAGCTATCAAAGCAGGCCACTCCCAAAGCTGGAATTATTTCCTCTAATCTCATGAGAACTCTTAACTTAGTCAGTTATGATGTATCATTTACAGAGGTGTCTTCCACTCAAAGTTAGCTTGAAATGTATTTTATGTGAACTACACAAATACCAATGAGGAACATTTATGCTCCCAATAAGTTGTATCTCAACAGACTTCACATAGCTACTTACTTAAGTTAGGCATTAAGAAACAAGCTCATAATTCAGCAAATCCTTAATAAAACCATTTAATGAATGGAGTAACAGTAACTAACTCATTTGCCCAAGGCCACAAAGTAGTAGAATTGAAGCTGGCACTTTTCATAGTCTCCTGGAATCGTTTAGGTTGGAAAAGACCTCAGAGATCATCAAGTCCAACCTTGATACAGTCACTGCCATGTTACCACTAAACCATGTTCCCCATTGCCACATCCACACATATTCTGAACGCTTCCAGGGATGGTAATTCCACCATCTCCTTCACAGCCTGTTCCAATGCCTGATCACCCTTTCAGTGAATAAATTTTTCCTAACATTGAACCTAAACCTCCCCTGGTGCAACTTGAGGTCATTATCTCTTATCATGTCACCGGTTACCTGGGCGGAGAGACCAGCCCCCACCTGGCCACAACCCCCTTCAAATCTCCCAGACTAAACCATGCTTATCTTCACTTAATTATGAAATTATTATAAAAAAGTATGATTTCCCTGTAACTTCTTGTCAAGGTGCACAACAGCAGATTCATGGAGACTCATTCTTGGTGCTTTCTGTTTAGAGTGTGGGAGCACATCACTTGTGCCAATTGACCTCAATGGAGCACATGGCAAATAGCTTTGAATGACACTACAAATACATACAAACATTCCTAAAATGCAAAAAGTACTACTTCTGTTGTCTTCACCCAGGATTTCAAAATAAAAAGCAGTCGTATTCACATATCACTCTTTAAACTGCTTTGTTAGTAGAGCATAAAGCCAACTTTCTTACCCAATTCCTAGTGAAAAAAAACGCTATGAGTTTTCTAGTACCATTAAAAACCTCAGTACTTTCAAAGCATTCCAGCTCTAGAGAAGGTGTGATCTGCACCAATATTCACCCATGTGACATCAAACAGGTTTCCCAACCCAGGTCTCAATTTGTTGAGATCCTTGACGTAGGGATGACATGCACTGCCATCTTGTGTTATGGTTTAGAACTGAAAAAGTCTGAGAAGCTGGGTTTCACACACGCATCCAGCTTCTGCTGTTTTAACAGGAATTTTCTTCCCAGCTACTGTTCCACATGAGGAGTCTCTCCAGTAAAGTTATATATATATAAAACTCAGATCTAATTCAGGCTGCAACAGATGCAAGCCTCCATGATCCCAAAGTTCATTCTTCTCCACTGTCTGAGGCAGGTGTTTTCAAGAGCACATAGTTTTATAGTTTTGCTGGGACAGCTGGTGCTGAGTGGCATGGATATTACCTTTTATGTTTGAGCTGCTATTCCTCCAGCACAAGCAAAAAAATCCATTGACAAAAACTGTGAGTCTACAACATTAATCCCTTCCCCAACTTTAATCTCAAGAAGAAAAATAGAAGACGTCCCTTTTACGTCCCTGAACTATATTTTGAAGACAGGTATTGTTCTCAACATCTTCTCTGCAAGAGGAGACTAAAGGTTCATTTACCTACAGTGGCTGGGTATAAGCTGAGCAACTATATCCTGTACCTGAAGCACACACTGGGATAGGAGCTCCAGAACAAAAACGAAGGATGTGAAGTTGCAGGTATTTCAGTGGTCTGCAGCAAACCCAATCCTGCTACATCCGTGCCTCACAGGGGACATGAAAGCAATCATTTGTTAAACCTTCCCAAGTCCAAAGCTGAGTGTAATTACATTGTGTCTTGCAATTCAGTCCCAAGCCCAGTGGGTGGATCACAGAAAATATGTGCTAACAAGTAGAAGAAAGAAAACTGTAGAACGGTTCTGGGAAGGACATTAATGGACTTTGAAGCTGTATTGTACTTTTAAATATGTGCTGAGTGGAAGATCTGTTTTCTTCAACAAAAAAAAAAAAAAAAAAGACCGTCTTACAATTTGGGTATGGTCATCTAGAAGTACAAAAGCTTCTGTTGTCTCTATTCTCTATTTCTGAACAGAGTATCAGAAAACTTCTACAAGCATGCTACCTTTACACAGCTCAAACCCCTAAATCACCCATCTTCTCTCTCACTGGGCATACTATGGAACTGTTATGGAACTGTAAACCATTACTATATTGTTAACCCTTCACCTGACAGCAGCGCTGAACCTACATACTTCACTTCTGCACTGACATTAAACCGGAAAGTTTTGTATTACCTTGTTTCTCACAATTATCCACTGAAATATAAACATTACAGTAATTCACAGAAACTTAGTTCCAGCACTCAGGAGGAGTCTTTCTTGCTCTAGCTGATAGTTTTTTCAATCATGTGAGTTGGCAAACAGAGAATATATTACAGTTGATAAGGCTTCACTGACCAATTTTGACACAAGCTGAAATTCAGTTTACAAAATTTTTTTGTATGTTTCTTCCTTCCCTTTTCCCACCCAAGCAGAAAAAAGCAAGACACAAGTCATCTGCCATACTAATGTATTCCATCTTTCAAAAAGAAAGACATGATTTTAATATTACTTAACAATATGTTAAAAAAGTAGCCAGTTAGGCTTCAGTGTTAATACAATTATACACTCTATAACAGATTTGATAGTGTGAGTACTGTTCTTTTTTAAATTTTCTCATTCTGCAAGTATTCTTACACAAGCTGGCTACAAGTCAGGAAGAAAAAAATCAAAACACAAATAGCGTAACTTGTACACTCTTAAACAGTAGATTGTGAAAGAACTGAGGGAATACTTGTCCCATAAGAGCCTCTTTTTCATGAAGTCATGTCAGGAGAATTCTGGAGCAGATGAAAGCACAACTGACTAGGTCCATTCCTTTGTCAGGAGTCAGAATGACAAAACATAGCTAGATGCAGAAGTGACAGGAGCCACTGCAGATGATGCAACCTAGTATTTTGGCCTCCACCCAAGCCTAAGCAATTTAAAGTCTCTGAGGCCAAGGCATTCAGAAGGAGATGGAAAAGAGCTATTGTTCCAACTCCAACGGCATACAGCTACAATCAAGTAAGTCTCACTCACAGACTACAAGCACACAAGCTAACAAATTCAGGTAGAAAGTGGCAATTTTTCAGTCCGCAAGAATTATCAGGCCAAAGGGTTCAGTGCAGATCCACACAGCACTGGGGACAAGGCAAGGCAGCACTGGCTCAAGACCAGATAAGCTCTCAGCACAGCAGGACAGGTAAGTGGAGCTGTCATTCATTGATTCCTGCAGGGTTCCCTCCCCGTATTGTGTCATTTCAATGTGCAGCAAAGGTGGTTTTTTTTAAGCTAAAATTGGACCAGTTGATGGAAAGTCTCTGCCTTGTCTGTCTGGCAGAATCCAAGCAGAATCTGAAAAGAAAAAAGCAAAAAAGTGAAACCAATATACTTAAAATCAAATCACGTGTGTTATCCCTCTTTTGGAGAGTAGCTCTCATTCAGAAAGACAAAACCTCTTACCAAAACCATACATTAAAAAAAAACCCACTTGTCCATCACTCAAATACATCATAAACCAGTTACTTTTAACACGACTGCATTATCAGGACTAAGTGAAGGAGGCAGCAAAGAATGCTGCACACTCAGCAGCACAGAGGCTAGCTGAATGTTAACTAGAAACAAAATTGGCATTGCTGTATTCACCACAGGTTCTGAAAGGGTAAGAATGAGTGGTAGATGGTGTGTAAAGCAGCATCACCAATGGCCTGCAACACTGCTGCTTCTCTTCTTAATTCAGCAAAGTTGCACTGGAGACAAAGACCTAGCAAAAGGAGGTCTCCTTATAATACAGCAGATAAGTAGCCCACGTGCCTGGAAGAAACACCTCCAGAACACAAATCCTCTTATTTGCTTTCACTGACCACAGTTTATGGAATAACTGTGGAAAAGGCTGCCACATGCAGCCTTTTCAGAGACTGTTAATCTGTGCTGAAGAACTTTATCAAGGCAAGGTGTAGCTTGTTTAGGCTAAAGGCTGCATGACTGCATCAAAGCAGTGCAAACCTCTTTCTGGAAGGTTACACTGCTTCTGAAACAACTTGAAAGCTAAAAACAACTGAAAGCCTAAAAGGGACGGCAGACAGAAGGAGCACAATAAAACAGGTACAGTGGAAGGTTACAATCAGATGTATTTTGTTCTGTCTGTGCTAAAGTTAGAAGCAGCGTGCAATATTAATCATGATGTCAGGGTGTAATTAAAGTATCCATCTATTACACCACTACAAAGCAGGAAGAAAGGATGATGAACGAACTGTGAGTAAAAAATAAGAATTCAGTAGGCCTGTGCAGCTCACTGCCATGGAGGGTTACTAAAACAAGCCATGCTACTAGCCTTCCCAGTATTATGCTGAGAATTGTCACGTGGTAGAGAACCTAGGCATTAAAGGTGCCTTAATGGCATTAAGTAGCTGTTTTTCTCCCCTAAAACAGCACCTATCAGGGCTTTTCAGGCACCTTTTCTAAACAGGCATACGAAAAAAAATAGTTACACACACTTCCTAACAGATGACAGCAAAGGAGTAGATTCTGCCAATTACTGAATGGATTACAAAATAGCATGCTTTAAAGTGCTAACTCTTCATTTGGAAACACATTTGTCAAGTTTATCTCCAGAATTCAACTGCACCTCTACAAATGTAAGACACAGTTTCATTCATCCTATTGAGAATAAATAACTGATGAACATAACTTTTCTATTTACTGCAGATACTGCCAACTTGAAGGAAGCTAAGAGTATTCCATAACAAAGGCTTATGCTATAGCAACACTAGCAGTATCTAGTGCCATATTTCATGCCATATTTCACCTGTAAAAACTACATTTTGATTTTTAAAAAAATCCTTTAATTGGCACCATGCAGGAAAACAATTTTTGAGACTAGAGACCGTGTACCTGTGACAATTTCATCGTCTTGCACATTGTAACTCCATAAATAATCAGATAAATGCATTTTTGTAGCAATAATAAGCAGCAGTTGTACTTAGTTCTTTGCAAGACCCAGACACACATTACATCCCAGGCATGTAGGCTATGAAAACTATATAAATTTAGAAAAGAAATCCATACTGAAAGCCCTGTCTTGAAACAAATGGCTTGTGTTGCTTTGTGAAATACTACTGCTGAGTCTTAAATTATTTAATTGCTGGAAACTGAGTTATTTGTAACATTTCAGATTTGGCCACCATAATGAAAGGCTCACTAGATGTATTCATGGGGCACTAGCACAACCAGACACCACTGAAGAACAAATTTGAACAGATTTCAGTACTATGGAAGAACATGTGCTATGCTATTTAAACATGAGCTGTCTCCTCATATTTGAGGAATTTAGAGGCAACTAATATAATAGAATATTATGATCCACAAGGATCATTGAGTCCAATTCTCAATATGATGCATAAATCCCAAAATCAACCAAAAAGTACAGAAGAAAAAACTTTCACGAGCACAGGTTTATATTATTCTTTTATCATTGCTGTACTAGGTCAGGTTGAATGGGGCTTTGAGCAACTTGTTCTAGTGGAGGGTGTCCCTGCCCATGGCAGGGGGGGTTGGGACGAGATAGTCTTTAACATTCCTTCCAATCCAAACCATTCTATCGTTCTAGGATAAGCATCTCCTCTTAAAGACTGGCATAAGCTACTATCCCACAGTTATACACCTCTACTGAATGTACAATATAAAATTCCCAACTAACAGTTTCTGTAAACAAGGAAGAAAACAAAATGAACAAACCTTTCTGAAGTATCTGTCTGGAAACTTATACCTAATAGCTTTTTTTTTTTAAACACTAATCAGTATTTGGTCTGTTTGGATAATAGAAGAAATATTCACACAAACTTTGCTTATAAATAACGGTAATTGAGAATATTCTGAAGGCCTTGATGAGAACCTGAGGGACACATAGATAATTCTGGCGCTCACTTCTGAATTTGTGCTATTCAGCTATGAGCTGTGCCCACAGACCACAGCTTTGTGATTGTTACAGTGTTCAGAATGTCAGCTGTAACAGGATTTGCTATGTTACAACAGAGGCTTTTCTGCCAGGAGTTAGTTATTAACTTGTGGGTTGGTGTGGTGTTGTTTTTGCTTGTTTTACCACCATGACATATGGAAAGAAGCAACAACAGCTTTATGTACAGGGATTACAACACTTTACCTTTTAAAATACTCCACTTCTCGTTCTGTTTCATCCATTTCCACGCTGTCTAGATCAATGTCTTTGGGTAGAAACACATCATCTACAAAGGAATAATGATGACACTGTTAGATTCCAAGGGGAAGGGGGAAGGAGAGAGGAAGAAGCTGCATTAAAGATGTCTTTGGAAAACTGACTGAACCTTGTAGACTATTCATTATTCCTATTTACACTGAATTAATATACACCTACAATTAAAAAGACACTTCTTAAAAACCCTATACTAGTATATCTGCCCAGACTTGAATGAGTTTCATTGGTAAAAAGGAAGAGATGAATCAACAGTAAACTTACTGACTGCATGGGCTGCAAAAGATACCATAAACCTGAAATACACATAAGAGTAGCCAAATTACATAGAGGGCTTGATGAATCAGATAGCTGGTGAATGCCTGAAATTTTTTGGTCTTACTACTAAAAAGGTAGCTCTAGAAATGTTTTTAAAACAATATTTAAAAAGAAAAATACTCTGAAACTTCTGGGTTGTAAAGCTGCTGTACTCCCTCTAGGATGTGATGATCAGGTTGAGTCTGCAAGAGTTTAAGTCATGCTAGCAACCATTAGACTTCATTAAAAAAAACCCAACCCAAATATTTAACACATTAACGTATGACTTGAATTTTATGGCCTCAGCTATCACAAAGAAGTCACCATAGAGCCTGTTGGTATATTGTACTATCTCAGCATATGGTTCTCTTTCATACTTTAAAAAGAAATGCATCAGAAAGCACACGTTTGTAGAAATCAATTTGAACATATTCCCCTTGAAGTTTCCTTCCCACCACATATACACTCCAATCTCATTTCTGAAGCGGCTTTATAATACATTCCAAAAAATGGGTGAGACAAAGAAAGTAACCAAAACCAACAAATACACACCTGGACTCCAGAATCCTTGAGATTATGAGAATGGACAACTCATGGTAAAGACACTCATGGTAGTTTAAAAGTTGCATATATTTGCCATTCAACTTACTTCTGAAGAAGCAGGAAGCCCTACAAACACTCCTAGCATTCTTCAGCCTCTTTATAACAAGGAGTTAAAATACTCTGCCAGAAGAAATTTCTTTAAGAAACAGAGATCCCACCAAAAGCAGTAATATTCACTGCTTTAACACTTCATTTTAAAACTTAGTTAAAACCCCATAGCTTTGTTTCCCTCTTTTCACGTTCTCTCAGTTACCCTAGTTCTAGGGTAACTGGTTTTTTTCTCAGTTCAATTTTTGTGCCTTTGGTAATTTGGTACATCAACCCTATATCTTAAAAAAATTATAACTACATGAAAAATCATGTATTACAGTATCTTCCTTGTAGCTCTCAAGGCAGAATTACTTAACGTAAAAATCCAGTCCCAACTCTACAGAGAACAGCACAATTTTTTCTTGATAAATTTGGAAACATGTCCCTTTATTTTTTCACATTTAAACATTAACTTTTGGAAATTGTAAGTATACTTGATTTAAGCAGGAGGAAAAAATGGTGGGGGCATAAAGGAGGACAAGATGCAGGAAGGCACCTGCATTCTCCTACAGTAAACACCCTCCACTACCTCCCTCTTCCACATTTTCTCCTTCAAATATCTCCAGTCTTCTTTTTCTGCTCCCAGTTCTGGAGTTCTGTCTTGCTCCAATCACGGAAGTACATTCTTCTCGATAAATTAAAGGAGCCAAAACCCAAACACACCACAACAGAGTATGCACAAGAACTAAGATATCAGAAAAAATGGTTCCATACTGTATTGCTGCTCAACTGACATAGAATGGAAACATCAGGCATCAGATTTCAAAACAAAGATAGTGGGCTCACCCAACCCAACCATGAAATCACTAAAAAAAAACCTAAAACCCTAGCACTTCCAACCATCAGGAAGTAGGTTTACATTTTTGTAACAAGGCTTAACAAATATAAGTATTCTGAAACACTGGCAGAGACTGCCAAGGCATGAAGATCTCCCATCCTGCTGTGCTTACCAGTCAGAACGGCAGCGGGAACTGGCGTACATTGAATTTATGCAACATTACCACTCAGCTACCAGGTGATCCCAGGGGAATGACCGGGTGCTCCGAGCAGACAGGTGTCCATACCACAAAACTGCCATCCCAACTGGTAGTCCCAGTAGGGACCAAGGATGTGCAGGAATAAAGAGGTGCCTGAGAATAGCAGTTTGACTATTGTGCTGACAAAGCCAACGGGCCAGAACTGCGTGCGCTTCTCAGCTCTGGTATTAGCTGTTGGACGTGTTCAGGCAAACAAAAAAATAAGTTGGAAATAAAATTATTCAAGTGCAACTTGCTTAACTCAGTTTTCTATGGTTTTCTTATTTCTATGTGAGAAATTTAAAAATGCTGTTTACGAGAATGAGCTAATATGGAGAACACACTCAACTTTATCAACTAATTAACATCCCACTGCAACTTTTCACTCTGGCAAATAAAAAATAGCAAAATACTTTTTGTATTTATCTACTTACCTGTTATTAATATAAGGAAGGAATTATTTCCACTGAAAAAAATTCGTATTTATGCATGACTGACCCTTCTTTGACTGCAGAATCCTCTTATTTCCCTTGCCTAAAGACCAAGTTCATACTATACTCTTAATGCTGTATGAGAAACAATCTTGCTTTTAAAGAAATTCAAAATGGATTTCAACATACTATTGAATTAAATGATATATTTATTTTAAGCAAGAAAAAAAAAGCCAGTCTCCTGGAAAGCCTAACTGACAAAAGCCCCAACAAACCTACAGCACATGCTTGTTCGTTTATTTTTGAAAGCATCCTACACCTCTTTACTAGAATGCTATCCATCTCTTAATTGTTGTAATTCTTATGACTTGAGTTTTCCTGACACCAGTTTTTCAGTTTCTCTAATTTAAATTGGCAGGAGTGCCTGAAGATAAAGATGTCAGACTTCTGGAATTAAATAGTAACAACAGAAAATAACCCAAGTTCGTCAACTTTTTTTACACACTTACCAATGGAACTGTTGACTTTGTCCCCTTTTTTCTTCTTGTTTTTCTTGTTCTTGCCTTTTGGTTGAGGAGAATCTGCAAGTATTAGCTTATTATTTTGCTGCTGTTCACTTGGTGATGGGGATTCACTTGTTACAGGTGCTTTCTCTTCCTTTACATGGTTCAACTGTTTTTTGTTGTTATTGTTTAATTTCTTCTCATCTTTTTTAGGTTCTGCAAGTGTTGGGAGCTCTGCTGCTTTAGCTTTGGATTCTATTTGGTTTCTGGTTTTAGTCTGAATCTCAGCTGCTTTGGGGGATTCAACAGGCTTTTTCACTTGTTCAACACACTGTTTGTTCATTTGTTTTAGCTTCTGTTTGCTGTTTCCTTCTTTATGCTGATGCATAATATCAAGCAGAAAAGAGAGGGGCTCATGCTGCTTTACACTGCCCTCTTTCTGATAAAGCAGCTTCGAGTCTCTAGTGTTTACAGGATTGGACAGTTCACAGCCCGTCTCTAGAACTGGCCTCTGTTCTGTGTGATTCACATGTCTTGACAGTGAACCAGCTGAGGTTTCTATCTTTTCTGATTGCTCAAGGGTACCATTCTGAATGTCTTCGGGTGCGTTTGGGACAGGTTCCTTCACTGCCTGGCAGTTCCTAGTGAGCAGGTCTGCCTTCGGACAGTCCTTACTCGTTCTCTCTTTCTTCTTTTTCTTTACAGCCCGCAACTGCTGAAGCTCTTGGAGTCGTTGTAATTCCTGTTTCAGTCTCTCTTCTTCCTCTTCCTCCCGCCGCCTCTGCTCCTCCAGCAACTGATGATGCTCCCTCTCCCTGGCTTCAGCTTCAAGTCGAGCTTTTTCTTCAAGCTGCAAAGTAACAATAGGTTTATTGAAAGTGACAAGTATTTTGGAAATTAAGAGTTTTAGGGATTATTACTACTTTTCTTTATGAACGCTATAAATCCTAGGATGTGAACATATGAACATACTTTATCTGTAAGTCTGCAGAGCAAGCAAATAAGCATACAAAGGCTGCCCTTTTAAATACATTACAATCCTTTATTCACATTTTCTATGTTTCTGTAACTCATTTGACCATTGTTAATACCAGCTGTGATCTTTTCTTCACTACTGCTAAGCCTAACAAACTGTCAAAGCTCTCTATTTCCACAAAATATTCAGCTTCCTTCTCAAAGACTGCGTGTATTACTAAGCTAAGGTTTGCATCAGGTTGTATCATTTACCTGTTCTCTTGCTTTGGTAGAAGAGTTGCTCTGTTTAAGAGTTCAGGATTATTAGGAAGAACAATCATTAAAAACATTCTGCACCAAAACACTAAGCAAATAATAGTTACATTAGAAGTTGTCAAAAATTCTAAGGATGGCAGTTTTCTATTGTCAGCCATTAGTTCATTAACCAAAACAAAGTCCCAAGGGATTTTTCCCAGCCATTACTGCCAATGCCTAAAACTTCGCTGTGCAGCATTGATCTTGCATCATTAGCAAAATGAAACAAAGTCACACAATGAGAACAATCATGACCATTTATTTTCCTGCACATTTAGAGGTGCCTGTAAGGCATTACTTTGTCACAGTTACAGAAGTCATTCAAAAACCCTATGAGAATTTTCCATGTCTTATGCTCAAACTGCACTGTAAGAGCAAAGTGAATTTTGCATTGCAAATTTTACAAAGTTAATTTTATTTATAAATAATCCACTAAACCCTCAAGATGCTGAATAGTGCTACAACACGAACATAAAGAATTTAACTTGTGAACATTAGGTCTTCCAAACCCATGGAAGCATTTAAAGAATGCAGAAGTAGTGCCAGAAGAAAATCCATAAACAAGAAAATATTTACAGTGCGATCACATAACGTGCTTACCAGAAATCAAAAACATTTGGCAACCAATCTCATTGTGCCTTGAACTTTACACTTAAGGCTGATACTTGAACTGCTGTAAGGAAAGAAGGTTTCCTGCTTGTTCCAACTTAAAAAAAAAAAAGGGTCTTTCCTCTATTATTCCTCTATCTTCAGCAAATACTGTTTCCAAAAAATAATTTCACTGTTAGACACTGGAGTGTTTTAGAACTCTTTTTTGCCAATTTTCATTTGAAAGCAACCTGTAATTTTTTCTTCCCGGACCCCTCTCCGCAGCTTGCCACTCTAGCTTGGGATAACCCTTTGTGTCACCACGTGGCACAGCACTTAACCTCTGTCAATCAGGACAGCAAGGTGCTCAGTGCAATTATTCTAAAAATACCAAATTGCAACTCTTCCTCTCTCATAAATGCACTGACCTACGTTTCCTGGCTTCTACAGAGATACTTTATCAAGGCCTTTATCCCAATACAGCAACACTGACTTCCTAACTTCCCCTGCTTTTAAATGTCAATGCTGTAAAACAGTAAAATTTGTAACATTTCTGATACTCAGAAATAACCTTCTGAAGTGTGGGAAATTCCAATATAAAGCTGACTTGCACCAAAACACATGACAACAGCATTGTGAGGAATCCTCCCAGTCTAGTACATAACTCCTCAGGTAGCACCAGAACAGGTAAGCCAGCTGTGTAAAAACAAACTGGCAGTCTACCACAAACTACACAGAAAACAATTACAGCATTAGGATAAATCAGTATACAGTGGCATACTTAACGAGAGTGCATAGATTTAAAAATGTGAGGTCTAGGACAAACATACTTTTATGTCTTACCTTTCTTTGCTTATGCCTGGCTCGCTTGGCTGCACGAGAACTGCTTACTGGTTTGGTTTCAGAGCTGTTTATAAATTGTAGCAAGTCTTCCACCTTTCGATGGTCAACAACACTTTCCCTTTCAGAGATCTGATCTGGTTTCTTCGGCTGTTCCTCTTTCCTTTTTGTTAAACGTAAACGAAGTTTTTCTCGCATCTCTGCGTAATTTCTACTGGTTGGTGCCGCTGGAGGCTGAAGGACACAAGACAAAAATCTAGTGACTAAACGGAAAAATTTCACTGACTTAATGCTTTTGAGATTTTGAAATTTTAGAGACCTTCAAATAACATGGGAGGTCCAAACCTGACTATCAAACTCATTGTTTGTATGTGAACCTAAAGTGTATTTAACAGGCAACAGACCTGCCAGACTTGGTGCTGGCTTCTGAACTACATTTTCCATCTGAAAGAATGGCTGATCTTGAGGAGGATGGCATGAGTGACAAGACAAAGAAATAACCTCTAAAAGCAAGAAAAAAATACTGTGACTTATATTTTCATATTCTCTTGTGATTGGTATTCCGTATTTGAAAATTTCAAAGGAGGAGACGTTTGCTCTGTTTTTATTTCCTATGAAATCTGTTTCAGAGGTTGGGCTACACAGGCCTCTGGGCTGTACCTGTGAAGGGCTGATTATCCTGCACTGAAGCCTGCCAGCACACCCTCCAGCAGTCCCATCAATAACACTGCTGCAAGTGGAATCCTTGCATCATGTTTCATATCTGTATTCCCAACTGCTGCTCCTGCCTCTCAACTCCTCATTGCTTCTCCCCTTCTGATGCCTTACCCTCTCTGCTCCTGTACCATATCTGGTGCCCATCTGTTCGCAGCTACACCAGTTCAACTCACTAAACCAGCAAAAGAAAGCCTATTAACTTAAAAATCCTGCCGCGTTCTGCCACTTCAGCAAAATGAATAACTTACTGTGCAGTCAGATAACTATCAAACAGATCAAGCATGGACATGGTGGGAACATGCAAGGAGAAATGGGATCCCCTCCTGGCCCCTTTAAGCCATAGGGCAGGGGCTTTTAATTCATTTGAACCATTAAGATAAAACTGCACTTGATCAAATATATGGCAAATAAACTGAGCTTTTACTTCAAATAGGAAAAATGCCAGCGACTCAAATTGTACCAGTGAACTGATTATTAAAACAGGTCATACATAGATTTACAAGTTATGAAAAAATTAATGTGTTACATTTTAGCTAAGAATCTAGAGATTTTTCTCAGTTTTTTTCTCCTTTTTTAAAAATCATATTAAAGTGAATACTTTGAGGATTGCTATTTTTACAGACAGCAGACTAGCTCATAAATTGCTGTAAAGATTTAAACTAATACCTATACAAAGTGTACTCTTACCCAACCTCATTACATTAATTGTGACTACAGTACTACAGAGGAACAAATGAATTTTGTGAAGTTATTTAAATGGCTCAATGCCCCTGTTCACAGTTTCAGTCAAACACGGCATCTATTATTCAAGTCAGTTGCTTCCTACATCTTTTAGTTATTTTTATTGCTCTTAAATGCTTTGAACTGGGAAGGTTTATTTCAGTCCTTCATCTCAGGGAGGAAAATGACTTCTTAACTCCTTTTACGACTTCTTGAGTGAGTTCCAATGCCATCCCCTTAGATGCAGCCTGATAAATCACATGCAACCAATGACAAGTAAGTGACAAAAAAGCAAACAAAAGCAATTTAAATACAGAAACTTACTCCTCCATGGCCGAAGAACTCACAGTAACAGCAGTCACAGTATTTTCCTTCCTTCTGATTTGTGGAAGTTGAGGTACTGGAGCTATGCTCTGAACAGCTATCTTCATCCTGGCTCTCCTCTCCATCATACTGCTGATGATCATACGTATTACTGTTCTCACAGCGATGGCCCTCACAATCAGGATCACTATGTTAAATTTAAAAAAAAGCTTATAAAACTCTAATGATAATAAATAAGGTATATAATGTTATAATAGTATATATATAAAACAATAATAAAGGTTTTTTTATAAAAACATATATAGTTATGTCTTCATCTACCAGGAACAATGGTTCTCAGACTGGGATATCAGCCATCAGTGATGTGTCAAATCCTAAAGCCTTCATCCACTAGCTTGCAAACGGAGACATTCAAAACCAAGCAGTAGGATAAAATGATACACAGCAAAGTGATTTATAAAAAACTAGTTTAGTGACTCCCTGAAAAAGCAGCCTAGAGAGTGAGTTTTGGAACTGTTCTTCCTGGCTTTAAACAGGTAAGCTATTTTAGAACTAGTGACTCCAGCTTTTTAAAATTGATTAGTTTTGAAACTGCTGCCCATTTCACCACTTGTGGTGAGTTTCAAATGTTTCAAATGCAGTTGCAAATCCCCTGGTTTTAGATAGATTTTCAATGTCTTGACTTAAATAAAAAATCCAAGGTCAGCTAAAACCAAAAAGTCCCCATTATCCCACCTGCAACTTGATTTTGAACGGGAAATACTAGCACATCTCTTCAATAAGCAGGTACACAGCAGTTGATTCCCCCAGAGCTCTGTGGAACTGTGCACACATTTCTACTGCCCAGGTCCTCTAAAATCAATGATTGTGCTTCAAAAGAAAGTAGTAATAAAAATAAACCAACTCTTGTCTGTCATTAGTATTTCTTTGTTCTTATGCTAGAAAGGTGAAAACAGGCCATAGTCTGTCTTATCTACAAAATACGTATAAATCTTCTTTCTAACCTCACTCCCCCTCCCCAGAATGCAATCACTGCTTCTGGGTCTCTCCCAGTTAAATTTTTTTTTTACAAACTAAAACTATCATGTTAGCACCTGGAAATGACGATAAAAAGTTGGATTTCTACTGTGTCAAACAGTCCACATTCAATTATTTCCCTGCACTAGGTAAGAAAATTTCTTCACAAAATTGCAATAATTTCTCAAGTATGAAAGAACAGTTACTTATCTCGAGATATCATCAATAAAACCAGCTGATAACAGAACTAAGGGCATTTTAAAATGCATTTACCAAACTCTACCTAAATCTCATATAATCTTCTGAAAACATACAGCAGCCAGGAGACTACAGTCACAGCATCCGTGATCACAGCCCTACAGGTCACAGAGAGCTTAGAGCAATGACACAACTGCTTTTCTGTTATGCCTCCACCCTTCAGACACATCAAAGAGCTGGCACCATTGTCAGCCTGACACAGTATATAACACTACCAGAAGACAGCTCCACCAAAGTCCTTCTTACCTCCAAGACCTTTGAAAACCTTCAGAAATCACAACCTCCTTCCACACTATAACCACTGTATAAATGGTAGGACTGATATCCAAGAAGTCTTAGGTGTAGTCAGGAAAACGTGGCAGGTTTCAAGACCACGTATGTCCGCTCTACAGTTTGAGCTCAATTACAGACTAAGTTTTCACCGCTCTTAATTCCTGCTTGCCACGTAATGCCAAAATGACAGAAAACAGGTATGTTATACAAGAGGTTTGTGTCTCAGCAGCAGCAATCATTACCAGCAATGAGAGTAAGAAAGAATAGTTTGACTTGTATATCCCAGGTAACATTTCTGAAAGTGAGCAAACGTTTGTTTTCAAGCCTCTAAATTCAGTAACTGGACTTCGCAATGAAAATCATATTTGTGAAGTCTCACATCAAGTTACATACTAAGTATCTGCACTTGGTTTCATTTGCTGAACCACTTTCATACTACAACCAACGGCAAAGGAGATGTGGTATCTGTATTTTCATTTCCCTTCTATTGTAAAAAAGAATGGCAAGAATAACGACAAACTCACCTGCAGACACTTGGTGGGGCACTTACAGAGCTGTCTGTGGTTGAAGTAGGAGGTGCAACTGTAGTAGGACAAAGACCTGAATGAGGATCCACAAATCCTGGGGCTGTTGCAGCAGTTTTGGGGAAAGAAGGAGCAGCAAGATTTGGAAGATGTGGTGTAGAGGCTGGAGACAATGCAACAGGAGACAGTGAAGGAAGGGATGCTAAACTGGTAGGACTATTTCGTGGTGCAACTGGTGCAGAATGTCTATGGTCCTCTTTATTAATATTGTGGAACACTTCACCTAAATTGGGGGAAAAAAGAAACCACTTACAATTAAAAATAATTAGCAAGTCCCTCCATAAAATCATACGAAGTACTGTATATTCTCAGCTTCTGTAAAAATCAGCAGTATTTTAACACATTTCTATTACCAATTTCCAACCCCAACATCAAGATCTTTCACAAAGTTCCTTAATTCAGGAGTACAGAGACTAACTCAAGAGTAATAACAACAGCAATTAAAAAAAAAAAATCGAGATACATTATATTACTAAATTAAACACTTACATAAATCCTTAGGGTTAGCTAAATGTACTTGAGCCAGTTACGGACGCTGTATGTGAGTTACAAATCCTTACCTATCGATGAAGGTCTCTTGGATGATACTTTGAACTGGTTGCTGCTTGACTGCACTGTAGTTGCTGTGCAGGAGACGGAAGAAGTGGCAGAAGAGGTTGCCATGACAACTTTATTAGCTTCCATAAAGGCATCCTGGAAATTGTACAGACATTTCTTCTTTGCAGCATTTTTTTTCTCTTTGCTGTCAGTAACTGCTGTTGTTTCATTGCTAGATGTAGTAGGAAGTGCTTCGGGTCTCATTTCTGAGAGTGCCGGTGCTAATATATCACTCCCTTCAATTGAAACACAGAGTAATTAAGAATCGCATAATTACTGAAGTGTCTTTATAGGATTTAGAATTAAACATTCAATAATTCAGATGCGGACACAGGATATATTGTTAATGTTGGCTTAGTAGGATTAGTGAAGGGAATCCTCCTTTCCCCCTCCAGCCTCCCAAATAATGTAGCTGTAACAAAATGTGCTGGCAAGTCTCAGAGCAGAATCACAAACCCTAAAGATACAATTCTAATAATATTACTAAATATGTTAACAAGTAGCAAATGTGCTACAGATATCTTCATCCATTTATAACTAAAAAATTTAAATAGCACACCATTTTACATGCTAAGTATATTATCTTCACTATCTGAAATCCAGGTTGGCTATGAAACAATTATGAGATGGAACACATCCTTTTATCAATACAAAATGATAAACCATTTATTTATTTATTTGAAATTCCATTTAATAGAAAGACCTTTGTGATAGACCTTCCAGATGAGTCTGCCACCAACCATCTGTTGGAACAGCTACCCATAACTACATTTGTAAATGGATGAGCTGTCCTACTGGGGAAGTTTTCTGGATGTTTTTAATGCTTTTCTTTTTAAGTATCACTGTAGTAGCTTGACACAACTTAGCGGCAGATGAGTCTGAAAAAGAAAGCCAACACACAAAACCCCCAAGCCTCCTTTTTCATACAAGTAAAACAAAACAAAAAAAGCTTTTTAATTTTTGCTAGGATGTGAATGAAAAGATCTCTCTCTCTCTAATTTTCCTTTTATTCTCTTTCACTTTAACCATTAGGATGTCCAAATGCTTCCTGGCTTAAATTAATCTTTTTCTTGATTATTGCCTCTGTCTTCCTGAATGACAATGCAGTTATCTGTGTGCATTTTAAGAAGTACGACACAGTACCACATTACCAGTGCTCTTACTATCCTATAGAAGTAAGACAGGCTTCTGTGGCAGAAGTCTAGAAGTTATTTAAGTTTCCCTTTACTTGCCATTTCTTTACAATACTAAACTTCTGAAGACAAACATAACTCTACAATGACCACAGGTGAAAAGCAGCATGCTTTTTGTTTGCCTTTAGCATCTTCTCCCCAGTACATAAGAATTTATTCTTCAATTTTCAGCCCCACTGGAGTAGAAGTGGCAGCAAATCTGCCAGAATCCCATCTTATAAAACCATGGTGATAAAACCTACCATTCCTGAAAAGAAACATAAAACATAAGGCTTTTAACCAGTCAGTGTGAAGTAGTAACAAACCCTCACCAGGAACTGTGTCAGGCAAAAATGTAGCAGGATTCCAGTTCTTGTCATTCATCACCTCTGAACCCCAAAGACTTATAAATTTAGAGCTATTCCAATCTGGAGTGCTCCCAAAACAGCTTGGATAAATATGATCTTGGAGAGATGCATTGAATACTTGATGCTTGTTTGTGTGATTCTGAACTGGAGCTGGTGGTAAAGCCTACAAAAACAGAGTATTTTCTCCATTAATATTCTGTTTGCTTACATGGTCACTCCAACAACAATATTCAAAATCCCAGTGTTTTAACTGGGAAAAGCATTATCAAAAGCATAACAGACAGTATTTCCCCGAATGATAAAAAGACTGATTTGTTGATAATTAATGCAGATAATACATCACACAGATTGTATGTACATGTATATATTTTATACTCACAAAGCATAGCTTTTAGAATCAACTAACTGATGAATACAAATATCCAAATCTCAAAAAAGAGTTGTGTTAATATATAATTAAAACCAGTACTTGCATGAATTTAGAACTTGTTAGGAATTACTACCTTGCAAAGCACAAGCTGCCTAAACAAACTAATCTTCTCTGACGTGACAATCATTTCCACAGAAGACAGTTGTAAAAAAGGGATTACAGACACTTCAGCATTGAAAATATGGACAAGAGAAAAAGAAACAAAACACATAAAACAAAAGTTTTTCTTCTTTTTTTTCATTTTCAAGTATTAAGTGGTTCCTAATTTAAAATTAACAGGCAAGGAATACACCCTTTCCTTTTAAGAATGAACTGGTGGAAAAAAAAAGGGAAGCACACACTTTCTCTTGTTTTATAGAAACAAGCTGTTCTGGCTCACCTCATCTCTTCTGGCTGAAATTGTTTATATGCATTCTAAAATGACCTTTCTCCCAGAGACCTCATGAAACACAAACATTATATTCAATTACTGCCACCTTTAAAAAGGCCAAGGAAAAGCAGGTTTGCTCTCTTTTTACACTAGATTTGATGCACATTAAAAGCTATGCAGAAGTACAGATATTAAAAATAGCAGTTGAGTCCAATGGCATTTCAGATATGAAACTCCTGGCCAAACAAACTACTTATATACCCAGTCTCCCTTTTTTATACAGAAGGATTTTCATTATCTGACTAATGGTGAATATGCGAGGGGCTGGAACAACCCTCATTAAAGAAAATTCATATACATGGGTGCACAGAAACACTTATCATGGTTTCCAAAGGACAGCAGTGGGTTGTTGCTGGCACATCACAGCTACGGAACTGAGGTAAGGGAGGGACACCCAAGACAGGAAAACCCAAAGTAGATGTTAAGAAGGACAAAAAGTTCAACAGTCATCTTGGTGAACTATTCTACTCTCCTTGAAACCACAGGATCACTGGATCAGACCTCGAGATGATAAAGAGGTACCTAATGACAAAGACTTCGCCCCTCTCAGCAGCACCCACAGTTCAACTGCTTTAAATAGTATCTGAAACAACATCCCATTAACAGGAATGCTTAGTTTGGACTCGTATTTATGAAAAGATGTCACTTGGTCCCAATTCTTGTTCCACACCTTTCTCTTGCTTATTACTTACAAGTTTAAGGTCAAAAGAATTTTGCAGAAGCTGCAAAAATGCAAGTTCTCTTGAACAACAAAAAACCCCTTACAAATATGAAGTGAGACTCCTATGTGTTTTCTCAAAAAAACCCCAACAAACCCCAACCAAAAAGAGAGAAGAAATCACTAAAATTTTGAACTACAAATCTCAGAATATTATTGCCAAAATGGAATAATAAATTTTTCTTATATGAAGTGATGATTTAATTAGTCCCTCTTACACTGACTGAAGTCCCATCACTGCTTCCACCACTCAAGACTCATTTGACTCAACGTGCTTTCTAATCACAGTAAAGACATTATCAGTCTTCCTGACACAAAAACACCCTCAGCCATTCTGTATGAACCTTCCAGCAGTTCTGAATCTGTCTTATTCCCTGCCCCTCACCATTCCTTGCAAAAGGAATACTATAACCAACCACAATTTAAAGCAACAGAATTTTTTTCTGGGGTGAGGATGCACCCATCTCCTTGGTCAGTCTTACCTTATTGTGTGTGAAGGGAGAAGCAGTGTACAAGGTGGGATGGATAAGTGGGCGAGGCAGATGAGGAATCGTATGCAATGGTATATGTCCATGGATGTGAGGATAAAGATGAAGTGCAGGATGTGCAGGTTTTTCAGGATTCATAAACTGGTGCCCAGCAGGCAGGCGTCCAGTTGCAAGTGCAGAGGCTGTTAGTCCTGAGGCTTCTTGTTTGCAAACGTGACATTCACAAGCATTTGGACCTTGGTCAGCCTGTAAAAAACCCCAACAAAGCCCATTAAAAAATTCAATCTACTCAACAGACATAAAATCTTAGTAATCAGTAGTATTATTTCATTTGGCATACATCAATTAATATTTTCAGAGCATCCACAGAATTTTTTTCTAGTACAAATAAAAAAGCCTCAGAGTGAAGCAAAAGCACTAGTAAAGAATCTTTATCTTACTTAAAAGAATACCCTAAAAACTGAGAGCATTTCATACCAGACAGAGACTTAATGTCCACTATCAGTGACAACAAGTAAAATACCGATACAAACCTTGACAGCATTTGATCACTACTAGGCAATTACTCCAGTATAAAAACAAAAAAATCAAACTAGTTAATATTTTCCACAATTTTCCAAGCATATGGAAAAAAATACGTGTAGGAAGTAGTGGTAAGAGTTGATTAGCTGATAAAACTGGAAGCAGTCCTCAGCTGCATTAGGCAGAGCACAAACAGCACGTCAAGGGAGCAATCTTTCCACTCTGCTCAGCACTGGTGAGACCAGTGCCAGGCTCAGTTCTAGGCTACCCAGTATGAGGCACATGGATGCACTGCTGTCAGTCCAGTGAAAGAGCACAAAGATAGGAGCATCTGTCAGTGAGAGAATGAGAGCGCTAGGACTGTTCAGCCTCAACAGAGAAGACTCAATGGGATCTTATCAGTGTGTGTTCCCTGACTGGGTGGGGAAGGGAAGAACAGAGAGGACAGAGCCAGACTCCTCTCAGTGGTATCCCATGAAAGGATCAGAGGAAATGGGCACAGACTGAAATACAGGAAATTCCACTCAAACCATTCATTTGTGAGAGTGGCTGAACACTGGAACGTATCACCCACAGCAGTTCTAGAGCCTCCACCCATGGTGATACTCAAACTCCAACTGGACACTGTCCTGGCCAACCCTCTCTAGATGATCTTGCTTAGACCAGGAAGGCTGGTCCAGATTACCTGTACAAGTCTCTTCCAAACTGAACTACTCCGTAAATGTGTGAGGCTGACATTTCTCATAAAAATGTCATAATCGCACCAACCATGAAAAATCCACTCTTTAGAAACTTGCACTGATCTCAAGGTATCATCAGCCTCTGTTGCCTCAAAAGAACTCAGGAGTTTAGAAGAAAAGCAGCCCAGGAAAGAACAGCTCCATTTCCCTCTCAGCTCATTACCTTTTCCTGCCACTGCCACCTGATATTTCACTGGTAGGTCATTTTACCAGAAGCAACACCAAGAATACTTCCCAATTTCTCTTTTTCCCACCAATGCGGCAGTTCACATTTTTCCAAAAATGTAACATTAAGTATTAGCTTTCTGGAGAAGAACTGACACGTGATGTCTTCTTAAATATGCCTTCCTCTCAGAAACAAGTAACTCATCATTATCACTTAAAAGCATTACAGCCTTTAACACAAGGTATATATTAATAAATAACAGAGACTTCATAAATCAAATACAAAGACGGAATTAATTTCGTGTATAAAGAAAACAAAAAACCTCCCCACCTTTATAATAAAAAATCAGTACTATCCAGAAATGAACATTAATCAATTAACAAATGAAAACAGAAAAAAGATTTCAAACAAAGTGATGAGACTCAAAACCCAATTCTGACAAACTGGGTACTGAAAAGGAATCCAAGAGAAACAGAAATCCTTAGTAAATTAGCAATCCCAAGTGGTAATGCCAAAAAATCTCAAATTCACATGACATGTACCAGTGAAATCGATCACTTAAATACAACACACTACTGAGCTCTGATTAGAAGATCAGACTAAAAAAAGAAAGTCATTAAGAGTTCCTCAGAGTCATTCTGAGAAAATTCTTATTCCTCAAAGAAAAAAAGAGAAATACTAAATCAGTCCTTTTATCTTGCATTTTAGTTTGCTTCCCTAAGGCAAGTAGACTTACATAATCTCATTTGATTTTCCACAACAAATACTGGATCTCTTCACCAGTTTCAAACTAGTCTGACAGAGGCCTCACCCCATGTAATTTTTATGGCATCGGTCAGCCATATATAGAAAAAACCCTCAACATACTTGCCAAAAGATAATTAGTTTAATACTCTTAACACATGAGAAAATACTTCCAGTGGAAGATCTTAAAACATCCTAACCAGAGGATAACATCTACCGGGAGATGACTGTTGTCTAAACTCAAAGGTGCACCAGTGTGGATTCTCTTGTGCAATAAGAAATAGAAGTGACAGTCTCTCTCAAAGCAGTGAGCCCGTGCTCAGCCCGTGCAGGGTAACTCAGATTGAGATGCACGTGGTTACAAAGACAAATCCATCAGATACTTTGCTTTAGTGCTCAGCTGTTAAACACCAACCTACTTGCTGAGCAGATCGTCTAGGCATGGTTCTCTAGGTGGTCTGACGACCTTACAGTCAAGAGCTTCATAATCTTAAACCATTAAAAACAACAAAAAAAAAATCAAACACCCCAAGACCCATGACGTAAGTCTCACAATGGATTTAAATACACAGGGAAGGGTAGTCCTCAAATAGAATATGAAAAAAATATATGTTAACTAAGTATTCATAACGTCCATCCCCCACCCCAATTTATTTCAAATAACATAACATTAATATTTAGCAAAGATCAGGTCGATCTTCCAAACAGAAATGCTTGTTAGTTTATGTTTCTCATTCATTTAGGTAGGAATAAGCTTTTTCCCCTTTTCCTGAAGCCACTTTCAATATAACTAATGTATTTCAGGTTTTGACTAAAAGATTATTTGACATGACAACGTAACAATTAGTTATTTTAGGTGTCATACTTACCTACTGACAACTTAATATTTTAAGCTTAAAAATTAATTGATGATGTAAATGTCTTCTCATTCAAACAGACACATTTCAGAAATTAATCTACTACAAGATGCTTTTAGATGACTGTACCTGCTGACTGGGGTAAGAAGGTGGTGGACTATCCATTTTTGTTTCATCTTTCCTTAATGTCCTTTTTCCTAGAGACATTTCCTCCTTTTGAGTCCCTGGTGGCTCACCACTGCTCTCCCCATCTGCTTCTTCATCATCTGCTTCTGAGGAACTGCTGCTAGTACTGCTCACCTGAGGAGACTGGACAACATTAACTCATTAACATGGGGACATTAACAAGGACAAGCATTTCTCCAGTGAGCACATCCAAATACCAGAGAAAACCAGGACACTGTAAATGCTGTACCTCATCCTTCAATGCCATGTTTTCGCCGCCGCCGTTTAGCTCGCTGTGGATTCCGTTCATGTTGGCTACAACCTCTGCATCGTCATAATTATTCAGTGGGTAGATATCAGCAAATTTTGCTGATAATGGTGCAACATCATCATCATCACTACCACTGAGGGGAAAAGAGGCTTAGATAAATCACAGTGCTCAGTTATAGTGAAAGCAGCTAGAATACCAAGATGAAATAAAGCCAAGGGCATCCCTTGTATAAATGTTCCAATCAGGAGTCAAAAAAGTTGTTCAACTGAATTTACTTTTTCAAGGAAGTGAAATCAAGCAACCTGCCACATAATCCTACTGAATGTAGCAGTTACATGCCTGAATGACATGCTTGACCAAAAATAAGATTGTCTGCTGGTTTTGGGTAGAATATTTTTCAAACACTGTTTTCTGACCAAGAATCTATGGAATTAATAATTCCAGGATATTGATGACCTTTAATTTGGTGAAAAAAGCCTTATGCTAACGTCTTCCTTCAGAGAAATTGCAAAGTGGAAAAAACCACAATATAAAATTCAAGTTTCTCCACACATTAGATGTCACACCAGTAAGAAGGGCACAGTGAACACATCACAGTAGCTCTTAAATTTCTCAATAGCAATTAGTCTGTAGACAACCCCACATCTGCATGCTTTTCAGAATCTGCTCTAAAATACTTAATGGGATTTTTTGCCATACAGATAGATACTAAAAGAACGTGCACGTTTAATTACTCACTCCAGGGAAGTGTTGCAAAGATTGGTTAGTTCATGTTGGTACAATAATCCAGAGCTCTTAAACTGTTCACTTTATCTTGCTGCATTCCATAAAATACTGAGCCACAATTTAATTACATGATGGCACCATTAGGCATATTTCAAATGTGCAATGAAGAAATAAAACACAGCAGACAGTATGAGCCATAAAATGGCACTTCGACAAGGAGCAGTGGTATTTCCCTAAAAATAGGCTTCTTACAGTAAATAATACTTGGATTCAACTGAACTAGCTTCTGAAGAGACAAATTGAACAATTTTTGACACTTCAGCACCAAAACTAGTGAGAGTTTATAGAAAGGGCAAAGCACACACTTAAGAATACGTAGCTGTTTTCAAGTGCTCCCCAAATGGGTTCAGAAACTAAAGCTCTGTAATAAAACATTAAACCACTGGTGGAAGTAGATAAATGTTTAGAGGAAATGGAACTTAGTGACTGACAGTCACCAGACACATCCCACACATCTGCGCTCTCCTTGTTCATCACACCGTACTAGCATGGAACACTAAAGGCAAACTTCCTTGACTGTATCTACAGCAGTTATTGAATTATTTCCCTGTTCCCACCACTCAAGTACCTAAGTTGGGGTTTTTAAGTATTCCTTTAGAATATCACATGACAGGGGAGACTCCTGGTTACCTGTACCAATACCGAGTAAAAAGCCAGCCCACCAAGAAGCTTTAACCCCTTGGAATTACAAAGGGGTGGAAGTCCACCATTAGACTAATGTCTCAAATCTGATGGTGACTGAATGGAGTGTAAGAAAGTGGGTGGCAGATATTTCTGATAGGGACAGTAATTTTTGATGCAAGACACATATTAACACAGGTTCAACAATCCTAACAGCCACACAATAAAGGCTTTTTTGGAACTAAAGTGATTCATATGAAATGACAATACTTCAGAGAAAAGAATGCCAGTTCCCTTGCTCAGTTTAGGGAAACTTGACATTTTAACATGATGCTCCACAGTAGATCAATATCCGATGTCCTTGTAATTGCAAAGCAGGAAAGTACATACTTCAAACACTTCTGGCAATACTGTTAATACTGTACTTTCAGAAATTTGACAGAATTTTTTAAATTACGTATATGTTTGTACAACATACAGCACCGGAGTTGTGGTCAGCTGAATATAGCACCATTATTAAATAATTTTCTGAGGCAAAACTAGCATTACATAATGATAGCCTGCCAACATCATTTGCCTGCTAAAGTTCAATTCACTACAAAAATTTAAACTAGAAAGAAGAACTTACAAAGTTGGCGCAGAACCATTATCTGCGAGGATCAGTCTGGGATGTTGCTGGATTGTGATAGGTGAGCTGGAACCCGATCCTGAACTTGCTGAAGACATACTGGGTGGGCGGATCTCAGATAAATAATCCGGAGCAGAATCAATTTGTAGTGGTAACTGGTTAATGTGGATATCATCCGTTATGGGAGAATCCATGATGCCACACGTTAAAATGTGTGAAAGGCTGCAGTCATCACAAGTACATCTGTTCAAGAATTAAATTACAGATTTTTATGACGTTGTTTAACTAGCATTTATTTAAAGTAACCACACTCTTTTTTCCAATAATGTATTTCTTTTTTCCTTGAACAGGAAAGTAATGATTTATTATGAGTTCATACTAAAAACATCAGCTCACCTTCTTCTATAATTACAGTTGGGACAGTCAGGCATGCTCAAACGTGATGACAGCATGTGTCTCATTGTGTCTGTGAAGTTGTTCTCCCCAGATAGTGCTTTCTTGTTATTAAGCTGAAGTAAATGGTAAAGGCAGTGTTTTAGTAGTGCAAGTCTTCCCGTTAAAAATTCAATGGCACATAATGACAAGTTACATAACCAGAAAGGGTTCTTCGGGCAAAATAATTTAAAAGCAGAGTAATTCAGAATTTCATGAAGGTGGCGTTTTGATCACGAACAAAGTTACAAACATCAAACATTTGGCATCAATACTCTTCAAATAAAGTATGTTTCTATTATGAAATAGGAAAGTAGACAAGTCCATCTCCTTGACTCATTTGTACATACATCTTGCACGGTATTTCTGCTGATGCATTCTGAACTTGAGCAGTTTTTGTCTTGTTTCATGGTATGCACAAAAGGACACTGCTGACAAATGGAGAAAGCAAACTGACCCTTAACTTGCAAAGCAAAAAAATTAGGACTAATTTGGTACCTACAATGGTATAGAGTCAAGAGTACTGCCCAAAACAGGACTTGACTGCATTAGTGAAAGAATACAATCCAAATAACCTCCACCTGGCAGAGGCCTAATCCTGAAATCACCTAATTTCATTAGATACCTAGAAGCCTTAGGTTAAACAAGGATGTGCCTAAGCTCCCACTTCTATGGATGCCCAGACCTGATCCTTACCTAAGCAGCCATGGTCTTACAGCTCACTTAAGGCCAATTAGGATCAAGGAAAAAGAGGATTCTTCCTCAAGTCCTCTGAGGAGACCTGTATACCAGATGTTCTGAAGACATGGTTAACACAGGCTTATGTTCCTTACAGGAAAAAGTACTCACTGATGACTACTTTGAGACATTGCCAATTTAAGCTTAAGTTTAAGTTTATTAAAATGTACTATCATACTCTCTCTGGCTCCTGACTAGTGTTTCTTTCTGCATACTGGTACAGGAACGGAGAGGTTCTCCATCCAGAGTTGACTCTATCTGAAGCCCACTGTACTCTTACGGAAAGCATGATGCACACTTGAACACTTCTAGGCTGCAGAAGAGAGTACTGAGTCTTAAACAGCAGTTTTATAATAAGGTAGAAACTTCTACTGGCCCCTCTGTGGTTACAGCTTAAAAAAAGGAACACTGTTCTGCTCAGCCTTTTGCCCCACAAAACAGATGCAGGAGCTATCTCCAGAGTCTCAACAGCTGGAACCACCTGCCCTGATACTGTGGCTCATACTCCTGCACACACACAGGCACTTGTTAAACTCTTGAGCACAATCTTCCCTACCATGTATGTCAAGACAGCTCCACACTCAATGTATTGGCTGTTTTGGATCCCACTCTAAGGCAACAAAAATTCCCCCTTTTATTGTACAAAGATTTTAAATACCTGGCATTCGGTCCTAAGACTACAATGTTTATGTTTTACCTGGCAATAACAGATTATAGACTTTTACCTGCTCTTCTCGGATCTCCCTTTCCTGTATTTTAGCTGATCAAATTTCATGCCTGGCATAGTTGCAGAATTAGATTGCACAGAACTAGCACAACATACTACACTCATGTTTGCATCTTACAAATACATGCGTAGCATTAGTATAACTTATAATGGGATGAAAAAAAATCCTACCTGCTCTTCAATAAAACGCCTCTGTTTAAAAAATTCCCAGTCTTCCTTTAGCATGCGTTGTTTTGTTTTCATTGCCATCTACAACAGAATTTGAGGAAAACTCATTGATTTAACAATAAAAAACCTACTTTGTTGTCAATTGGCCTATCAGTTTCATTAAACCTAGCTTATCTATACTATTCTGCAAGTACTTACGCACTTAGTCAATATGAAATGTATTTTATTTGCTAAAAATTTCAGTCACTTAAAAGATTTTATATTCATTTACATGATTTTTCATTTGGATTTTTCCACTGTTATTCCTTATGTTATTATTTCTTTCCATTAAATGGTTTTGTAACATTTTTAATAAAATGTGATTGGTATTAAATACTCAACATCCGAGATGCACTAAAATCCATTAAAATCTAGAGATACCGGACTTATGGCAAGGCCTTAATGCAGGCCCAAGTGTAAACCCTGAAGTCCCACATGTGGAACTAATCAGCCAAAGAGTCAAAAGAATTGGAAGTTACTGACCTAGACTAACACTATTTAGCACATTTATTCCTGAAAGTTTTTCATGCCCCTTAGTTTTTCTCAGGCTGGAAATATACTTTATAATTACTTGTCTCTCGAATCATATCACCATAAATGCACACAGAGTCCCTAATTTTTTGTACACAAATGATATTTTTCTGATTTAGTAAATAAATTGACTCTGACAGAACACAAAAGCTTTCATAAACTTTACCACAACAAAATGCAAGAACAAAGCTCCTCCTGTTGTACTTTACAACATTTTAACAGCATTACTTCATCAGTGATGAAAAACATCTGTCTGGATTATCTTTACAGTCCTTTTTTTTTTTATTTACCTATATAATCATCATCTATCATCTTACAGAATATAAGAAATTGCTTCATACAAATAGGTTAGTGAGCCAAAGATCAGTAGGTTACACAATTAGCAACATTATTTTTATCTTCAAAAGTATGCCTCCAGAAACTCATACTTGATCAAAAGTTTAAAGTCCTACTACTAAGCTAAGTATATTACTGCTATTATCATTATTTAACTTAGGAAGACGAAATTTTAAGCTGGGGATCTGAAACAGTATTAAGTGATAACATTTTGCTATTATCATTATTTAACTTAGGAAGACGAAATTTTAAGCTGGGGATCTGAAACAGTATTAAGTGATAACATTTTGCCTAATTAATTTCTGAAACTATCCGCATCATATTTTAATTACTACTGTGGATTTGGATTTCCTTTGCTCCAGTGAGATCACACTAACACCAAAAAATTAGTTTACCATGTCCATGTGTGTTTTAAAAAAAAAAAAGGTGCCCACAAAATATTCTTAAATCACTCACACCATTTCTTAGACACACTAAAAGGTACTGCAGAGCCTGCGGCAAGCAACATCAGAAATTTCATCCTGGGTGCACTATCAGTTCCTATGAACCCCTGAGCTATATTTAAAGTCAGCAACACTCACTGGTTGAGATGCCCTGACACCTGAACCCTCACCATCAAAGTCAGCCACCTCCATTCACTATATTCTGTAAGAGAAGACTTTTAATGCCAGAGAACGACATTTAAAACAGCCAGTGCATTAACTGGGAGCTGCCTACTCAAGCCTGCCAAGAAACTGTCACAGCAAACAGCACGGGGTAAGTCCTGGTACCTGACCATTAATGGCAATAGGAGCTGACACTCAAGTTTTCCTGCTTCCACCTTTGCAGCCTTTCCAATACTCCATGGCTACAAGTATCTTAAGTTATGGATTCCATAAATAATAGAAACCCACTTCTCTTCCTTCTTTCTTTTCCCCAGCGAGTATTTATTTTGCCAGAGCAAAGCAGCTGCAAAACAAACCACATGAATCATGCCCAAGAACTCTGCTAGGGAGTGGGAGATAAATTCAAATGCCATCAGAAGAAAAAATTTACACTTCAGTCATGTACATTTGGACTGAATATGCTACTACCACTGCCCAATGGAGAAGAGAGGGCCACTACCACCCTCTTCCTTCCTCCCTATTTATTTGAGGCTAAAAAGTACTTGAGCTCCATCAGACAAGCACGACAAACAGGTGAACAAGTATTTTTCTATTCTGAAATGGATGTAATCATGAAACAAAGCCAGCAGTCTGGCCAGAACAGAAACATAACATTAAGTCATCTGTGAAAACTCTGATGTCCATATATATATCACAGGATGCTTATTCCTTCCAAATTTTAAAGTCTGCACCAAATGTGAATCGCACATTTGAGCTTCCCAAATTCCATGTGTGAATCTATTTTCTTAGACTATTTCACTAGAAATAATAAAAATAATTCCTCCTATCACAAACTCTCAGCACACATAAATACTGACTTCTTCAATTATCTACGCAGACAGAATAAAGGCAAAAACCAATTATGCCCATTCTATTTTGCCTATTAAGTTGACTGGGACTGTAAAAAAAATAAAGATCACACATTAATATGGAGAGACAAGCAAGACACTCTCCCTGGGAAAAAGCATTTCAGTTAAAAAAAAAAAATAGGAAACACTTTCACACGTAGTACATATGACTATCTAGCCATTACTTGTTGAAATAACCCAGGACCTCCTCAGGTAAATGTAGTGTAAGTTTGGTAAGGAAATCAGGATCTGGAGGTACAGGCTGCATATACTTAAAACTCTCCTGTACTCCAGATACTCCAAAGATCTTCCTCAGATTTAACATATGATTAATACAGGCACTGATACAGATGATTCCTTATTCTAAACTTTATCACAACATAAACACATGGTCCACCAGTGTATACACTGTATGTCTGTGCATGACACAGCTATCTTACACAGTCTTAAACAATTAATACTTGTATTGCTTGCAAGAGCTATTCACTTTTGTTACCAACAAGTAACATAACATACTGTAGTGGAAGGTCCATTAATTATCTCTGCTGATGCCCTGTTTCAGATATAGTTGCACAAGAGATAAATGAGAACCATTCTTAAATCTCCTTTTCTTTTTAACCTTTCAAACACTGCTAACAAAGCCTCACAATTTCGTTAAGCCAAGAGGCAAACAACTAATGAACATGCATTCACTAGATCCACAGTTTCTATAGCAGCAGGGCTTTCAGATTTCTACCTTGTTGACAAAATATCACTGCAAATTCAGGTACGATGGTCATACTGAATGATGTATTTTTGATCAAGAGAGTATAACTAGAGGTTATCACCAACATGGGGTTTAAGGCATGATTGTGAAAATGCTTTTTCCTACATATAAACACCAATATACATATCAGTATCTTCTTTAAAATTTGATGGTTTAAGTTTTAGAATTGTTTCCCCTACACACACCCCCTTGCAGGTATTTTTGTCATTAGGAAATAAGTAATTACATTACATTCCCCCAACTGGGAGAAGGGTGTCTGCATCAGGATACAGGCTTCACCGAGAAAATTTAAAAAATGCTACAAGACAGGACTTGTGGCAGTTGCCTGGTCACTTGATAAAAAGAAATACAGAAAAGTCAGTTAAGAGCTGATTATCAAGTGGTGCAGAACAACCAGTCAGAAGCCAAATATGAACATGACTCTACAGAAATGCCATTTAAAAAAATAGCTGAATGATGGAAGTGAAGTGTGCTTCTTTTCTTACTAGAGAGGCAATATCAGACAGCCATGACACCCTGACACCATGGGAAAGATGACTTCTAGTAGCATAAAATGCGAGATGATGACATTTTACTGAGCTGTAATCAAATATTTAGGTGCACAAAAGCAGCCAGACCAAGAAAAAATGTTGTAACTCACAGATGCAGGCCCCCAAATATAGAGCAATCTCTAAAAATAAAATTAGTTATTTCCTGTCTCCATCTTGAAGGCACTGGAATTAATGGTAAAAGTTCACTTAAATCTTCAATGCAGGGAACAACTTCTGAAGGACATTTACAGTGTACTGTAAGACTAAAGTATGCTTGTCATCTATAGAAGCAACATAGCAATACTGAATCTCAAATTAGTTCTCCATATTTCTACTGCTCATAAAACTTCAAAAGAGAAGGAAAGTTCTATAAAATTCCCTATCTTCCGTTATTTCCAAGACATTTTTTCTTCCAGTACACTTAAGATTGAGCTAGGCAGATTTTAGTTCTTATCCTGAAGTGCTTTAAAAAAATTAAGGTTTTTGAGCATGAGACAAAAGCCACAGGAGAAATTTTTGAAGAGTATAAACAACCTCTTGCAAAATAAACAGCTATTTTTCTGAAAATTAAGCTCTCAAAAATGTAGGAGTCTGCACAATAATAACATGATTATTTTCTGAAACATAGCACAAATTCAGAAGAATAAGCTATCAGACCATATGCTTGATTAAAGGACTACTTCAGAGGTCTCACATTTATGTATTGGGACAAACTGCAGTTCCCATTTTGACAACTGTACAATGATCATCATCACACTATGAAACATGCCATAATTTTTAAAAGCTACCTCTTCCTCTGGATTTCATTTTGTGGACTTATTATTTTGAAAGCTTAGGGGGTTTTGTGGAATGGGTTATTTTTCTTTCCTATGGCTCATTTGCTGGCTAATGTAATTAAAAAATGTTCAAAGACCATCTCTAAAAAACAACACAACAATCTGCTTCAACAATTTGAATATGTCATTGTACAATCACCATTAAGTATTGGTAATCTAGTGCTTTCCTACTGTGAATGACAAGCATGAATGAAAAAAAGTTACATTTTGTTGCTTCAAAGCCCTGGATAAAAATACCCAAGAAATTATTCTTCACTGAAGGCACAGTCCTGCATGGGCTGCTCCCTATATAATCAGTCTTGAGACTGTTTGCATGACTCTTACCTGTTCATCAACATAATCATCTATTCTTTTCTGGCATTCAAGCCATGCTTCAGCAACTTGGCCCATTTCCTGTTCCAGCTGATGATACCTTTGTAGCAAGGTACTATACATATCTTCACTACAGGAATCGTGTGTTGTTCCAAGCCTAAAAGTTCAAATAGCATTTGTTATGGAAGAGACATTTCACTGAAGAAATCACGCTTTTAAGTTCTGCCAGCCAAAAAGAATGTTGTGAAAATGTGATTATTGACACACCTAGGCCCACGTAGCTGCTTGTATCCCAAAAATTGAGTATTTTCAGTAGTTTTTCAAAAATTATCCAAATCCTGCTTATTCCAATCTTCTGTAACCAACAATAGCAAGAATGTGGGAAGTGCCACATTGCTAGAGCCTCTTTCCCATGAGCAACCAGATGACGAACCTATTTGTTCAAATTTTGTTGCTTGATATATTTATCCTTCCAAATTCTACGGGCTAAATATACATGTTGACAATCCACTGCAGAGCTACATAATAAAAATAAAGCCAGAAGCTTGTTAAGCAGAACTCTCACGACCAGTGCTAAAAAGATTACTAGATGAGTTGGAGTTCCAGGTGGGAAATGTACTGCAGAATGAGGCAAGTGAGATACAAGCAGTTGTCTACTATCACTTGAGCAGCATGGAATTCAAAACATGGGTATGCCAGTCACTGATGACTGTCTCTGTGAGGAGCCCCAGAAACAGGAGACAGACTTACCTCCCTTCCTACTCCTGCATCTTTACACAGCATAATGCTTCCTAAGTAAATATGCCAGCTCCCAATACATTGACTTTAGAAATAATAAAAGACAAAATTCTACTCAGTAACGTGTGTTTAAACCACACTGAATTGTAATGACCCGTTAATTGACACAAATAAACTGAAGCTTTACAACATTTTTCTACTCAGTAATTAAGGAGAAACTGTGTGATAATTAGTTAGTCACAGAGGTTGTGTAGCAAGTCAAAGCCAGTACCAAAAAACCAAAATTGAAGCATCTCAAAATGTGATATTTAAGCCCAGTTCCAGCATTTCAGGGAGGTTTGTTATAGATTTTCACTGCAACAGGATGCCAACCCAACCTCAGAACCATACAGTCCTGCCTGTCACCTGGCAAAGAACTAAGCCCTTAATTTTAACTTGGCAATTAAACATAATGAAGAGCTGAGCAAACAGACAACTCAGTAAGCACCAAGTTACTGCTGACAGTGTGATTTTGCCAATAAATTCAAATTTGTTTTGTTCTTTTTGCCCAGAACCTGCAACACAATCACTTAAGAAGGGTGCACAAGCAACTCCGCACATTAAAACTTGGGATGTCCATGGTTTGAAGAGTACAAAAAGACGTTTCAAGGGACACAGTGCCTATAGGATACAACACTTCCTTACTATCAGTGCAAACACTGTCAAATCCTGTTATTAGACCACAATTTACTACTTTTTTTGGAACCTCTGTTTCTGGTATTATGTAATTATGTGAAAATCAGATCCCTACTGTACAGAAATCAGTAATTTGTTCTCATATCTGCTCCTGAGTAGTACTTGTCTTTCAAGGAGTAGTTGCGCACAAAATCTTTTTAAAAATATGCTCTTAAGTTAGAAGCAAAAGAACTCAATTTTAAAAAAATTGTATTAGCAATGCAACAATATTTACACTTCAACTTTTAATTGTGACTCTGAGTAAAGCTAAAGTGATACTAGTAAATACACTTTCACCCCGCATGGCAAGTATAAAGCAACAATCTAGGTAACATTTCAGTCCTCTAGATAGAGGTAGAATATATTCAGGGACTGCAGTAAAAAAAAAGGTAATAAAAAGAATAACACATACATAAAACTTTATAAGAATTGCTCACTTTAAAGTAACTGAGACTTCCAAGCCATACCTGTTGACAAACTGTTTGCCTACATATTTTGATCAGGAACACATAATTTTTTTGGACAACGGCATTTATCCAAAGCTCTGCAAGTATCCTCACCACTGTCCCATCCCATGCTGGGAAAGCAAACGGGACAGAGAAGCCCCAGGTACAGGTCCCTTCATTACCACACCCCAATAAAGCAATCTGGTGAATGCAGGAGGCATGTCAGAGGCTGCACATAATCAGAAGCATCTTAACCCAATCAATATTATTTAACCTCTAAGAAACTCTTCATATTGACACCTTCATCATAAAGTACTACCCACACACCTTTGAAAGGACTGGATTTCCTTAAATACTAATTATGAAAATACGTCCTTATGAAATGCTGTGTCTGACCTAGAATCCCTGCTGACTAATTAACTCTTGCTAAGCCAGGACAGCCCTTTCACGCAGACTGTGCAGCTGAGCTGCCTCCTAAACAAGCCACAGATGCTGACTATGTAGCCAAACAAGGTACAACACATTAAGATCCTGGTAGTTCACCCCAAGCAGTTGTCCTGCATCAGCTGTGGAATACTGACACAGCTGATCTGTTATCAGCTAAACAATCTCCATCCCCAAAAGGCTGCTGTTTAAACCTCCCTATGTGAACACCTTTTCCAGTCTGACATCTGATAAGCATCCTTGGAACTAACCACAGAACAGCAACTACATATGCTGAAAAAAGCCAGAGATACACAAAAAAATTTAGTGATTTAAGCAAAGGATGAAAGAAAGGATGAACACCCAAAATCTAAGTAAAGCTGAGATGTCAAAATTTCACATTTCTCTTCAGGACGAGAAAATAATGAGGCCAATGCTCTTTTGCAAATAAACTCAGGCAATACTTTCTCTACTGTACGTAAGTGATTCTCTGTTGACCAAATGTCCAGAGGACTAGGCTGATCCCTGCTTTTCTATGTGAGGCTTCTGTGATGGAACATTTCTCCACCGATTTCCAATGGAAGGCAGAAACACATCCTTCCCAGAGAAATCTAACTCTGTCACTTCAAGACACAGAGAACTCAAAAGTAAAATCCTGAGAGTCCATGAATACAAACATAGATTATATTTATCAAATGAAAACAAGACATACACTATATAACCTAGAAATGGGAAGCTTGTGCTGAACCTTTCCTATCAAAAAATGATTCATGTGAATCAAACTACGCAGAACAGTAAGTTTAAGGGTGTTTCACATAAACTACCTAGCAAACACAAATGCACTGGAAAAGAAACTCCTGCAGGAAGAGATTCTGATTTCATCGTATTTGTGAGATTTGGGGGTGGCTGCCACTACAGTGACAGCAGAAAACCAACTTCTGTTGCTCTGACTTTAACTGCAGTAGCAGTTGAGAAGAACAGGTAAATGAAATGAAAAATGCTTTTGTTAAGAAATGACCACAAAGTTCACTAAGACCATTCTCAGCTCTGCAGATAAAGGCCATATAAACATTTTTATATAGTCAGGATTGCTGGAGTAAAGAGATGCAGAGAGGCCTTGTCAAAAAGCATGGACATGATGAAGGATAGTGACAGAAAAAGAAGCCACAGACCACTGGAAAAATACACAATTAAACATGTTGTTGAACATAGCAACAAAATTAGCTGGTGGGGGGGGTAAGAAAGGTTTTCAATATCAACCCAGTTTCATCCACACGAATCAGGCAACTTATGAGAGACCTTAGACTTCTTGCTGAGCCTGGCAACAATTAAACTATTTTGTCTTTTTTGTTTTCCTCTCTAGTATCTACTAGCAAAAGGAGGACTCAAAAGAAATATCTTTATTCACTGTGAGCAACATCTCTTGTGACAGAATTAGTCAAACTGCTCTTGTACCATGGAAAATTACCCAAGAAAATACTTTTAAAATACATGTATACAGGTCATAAATGTATCTTCACCACAAACAAGACTGAGAGATCAACATGAACCACCCGTAACTGTATCTTAAAAATGTTCAGATTTAGGATAAAGAAAATTTCTATTAATACCTCTTCCCTAAAAAACCCAAACACTTTGGCAGCATACAAATTACAAGCAGAGCAACCCTACTAAGAAAATATGCAATTTAATGCCTTGGGAGCTTTAAAGCCATGAGACCTACAAGCATATAGCAAGGGGGTGTGTTTCTTTTGCTTTCTCCAATGAAAAAAAAGCTTAAAACTCCAAATTCAGTTCTGTGCACTATGGGAAGTAGAAGACAGTGAGGCCTTAATTTATTTTAGAGCTGTACAAACAGCAGCAATGCCTGATAATTGAAAACAGTACGATTCAGTCACACCATCAGTATTTACACAGGATGCTGTCATTTTACTGGGTAACCTACAACTAAGCAAATTAGAATTATAATTCTTCTGACAAGCAAGTTATGACAGCAGCCTGCTCAATCAACAAAATTCTTTTCAAGAGAGAACTACAAAGATTTTTACCAATTCAATTGTAGAAGCAGATTTTTTTTTAATGCTGTGGTTGCAAACACGGGTTTTCATTTCTTCTTGGAACACAAAACAAAAGTTAAACTCTACCTTAGCTGTGACACCAACGTTGGCAAGCTATTCTGCAGGAGTGGCTCAGAAAATACCAGATTTTCAAACAGATGCTTGTTGTGCAATTCCCATGTCACCTGAAATTTCTTCAAATGTTCATTTTCCTATAATGATAAAACAACCAAAAATAAGCCAGTGTTAGGGGGGGAAAAAAAAATTGTCCAAGGCAGGAACTTCTTTAAAAGTCTAATTTCCAACCTAAAGGCTGGATGAACCAGCTCAGATCTTACGCAGTTTTAATACCCAAACCCTCAGAATTTAAGCAATTTTTAATGACTTAAATTACCATAGCATCATTCCTTCTAAATTGTCATGAATGAAATTTAAAAAAAAAAAAAAAAAAAAATCAGTCCATATTATTCAAAGTTCCCATTCATTTCCGTACCAAAAGACATTTTATGAACTGAATCTGTAATTTTCAGGTTTTCTTGTCAAACAATTGCAATTTCTGATTATTTTTCAGTTTTTTGAACTTATCTAGCAAGACACATATGCAATGTCAACCTATAATCTTTATTCAAAACTGTCATAAAATCAAATACAAATCAAATAAAATCCTCAACTACAGCTTAAAAAATGAAGTTCTCTAAATAGATGAGACCAACAGCTTACTTCTCTAGTAAGCAGAACATTTTTGTATTTGAGGTTATTTAACACATAATTGTATGTAATTTCAAGAGCTAAGCCTTAAAACTATTATCATTAAAACACAAGACTTCAAAACACGTATAATATATGTTTCAAGGCAGCAATTTTTCCCACATGCAGCCAGCAGTATGCAGGTTTTCTGTAGCAGGACTCACCCACACAGCAGAATTAAATGCAAGCGTTCTGGCTCTCAGATCAGCAAGTGGCCTTAAGCACTGTAACCCCAAGCACCCAGAAACACCATTATACTCTGGAATTTCATAGTTTTGTTAATCATAGTGGGTTAAAAAATAAACCAACCAACCATATTTATATCAGACTTGAAGACAAGACTATCAGTATTCAAAAAAACAATTAAGTTTGAAGTATTATTATTAAGAAGGGTGGCTAGTGGGGTTTTTTGAGTTGCACTAGACACGTGTACTTTTTCATTTTGAGTATTATGTCTTCAAAATATTTTATATTTCTATAAAACGCTAATAATTTCTCAAGGGTCACTGAAACAGGTTGATTTCTTAAGGAATGTCCATATTATGCTGTGAACAAAACCATCAACACTGATCTACAAAACCTTGTGTATGTGTGCACAGATTGTGGTATTCCTCACAAAGAAATACCAGGCAAGTTTTCCTCTCTAGTCTGCTATGCTGTGGACTTGAGGCCCCTCCTGTACTGACCATAGCCTTTCCAAATTGCTGTCAGTAAAATCTGTCATTCCCTACATTGGTAGGGCACAAGGCTTTAGCTCCTGCTCTTGAAGTCCTTTGAAAGGAAGGACAACTGTTCATAATTTCATTGAGAAATTAGTTTCCCACAAGTGGAGGTTCAAGGCATTGTATGCCTTTCTACAGTACACTACGTGCTAAGCTTTTATCTTTAAAAGGAAGGCAGCACCAAGTTTAGAGATCTTGGCTGCCTTTTATGTATTTTAGCTGAAAAGATTCCTTTTTCCATAGTGCACTGGTATCTTGAGAGGAAACATGTATGCACACTGAAAAAGCTAGTGGCCCTACTACCTGTACTGAAAACTATGACATATCACTCCATTTAATAAAGAGGTTATTTAATAAATCTAAGAAATGTATGACAAGAGACAGTATCCTACGTGCTCAAATTTCAGTTTCTCAATGTCACAGCTTAGCAGAAAGACGTTTTCAGTACTTACTGGGTTGCAGAAGGAAAAAGACAAGAAAAATCTGGCATATTTTGTGTTTTCTTATGCTTTGTTTTTTAAAGGAGGAGAGGAATTTTATTTTACTTTTAGTTTTGTCAGAAAAGGGATTGACTAGCAAGTTCAAGCATCTTCTGTTTTCTCACAGCTATTATTTTAATCTCCCATACCTACGAAGTTTTCATTATGACTAGCTCACAGAAATTGCCAGGGAAAAGGCATTAAATGGTTATTTTCTGATCAGCTGTGTAGTTCTGGCACTAATGGGTTCATTATTGGCAGATCCACCTTGAGAAAGCTAAGGGGTACTGCAAACCATTGGCTTTACAGCTGAACAAGCTGCAACGCAAATCAACCTGAAGAGCAATCCTCTCTCAAGCACCTTGTTAGAAACTTAATGACTGTTAAAAGCAGCCAATAAACAGGAAATAGCAGTGACCTCACCTCTGTATCTAAGTGAGAAAGCTGGGGAAGATAATACAGACAACAGCAAATACAGAGCACTGACAACAGTAAAAAAAAAGCATCAGATATGCTCAAGTTTCTTAATAGAAACATCTTCCTGCTTTGCCAGTTTAATTTTATTAACAGCCCTACCTCAGTAATGAAACTCTGCTTCTTCTCCACTTTATATCCTCACCTGTGGCCATCACAATCTATGCAGTATCTATGCTTTCCTCTCTTTACCCATCTAGACAGTCACTTTCACCTAACTGGCAATAAAATCCAAATTCCCCATTTTATCCACCTTTATTTTTTCTACTTGCAGAAAGCTTACACAAGAAAAGGGATGGACAGGATAAGGACATTAACAAAGGATGCACAAGAAAGGATTAATAACAAAACAGGATTAATAACCTCCTAAGACCTTAAACAAACAGAATTACAGAACTTGTTTACTGTATTACTCACTCAATGGACAGTTACTCAAGAAGAAATTTTTAAGGCTACTGCCTCTTATACCTGAAAATGTAATCCCAAGTCTAACATCACAATCAGTTGACAAAAAAAAAAAACATTTAAGGACCAACTTTAGAAATAATAAATTACACAGCAGCTTAAGTCCAAGGCAACACATAATCTTTTCAAGTAGCCATCCTAGTCCAAGGCAACATATAATCTTTCCAAGTAGCCATCCTAGACTGCGAGAAGCTGAACAACTTAAGTTACTGCTACAGACAGAAGTTGGTGCGACCTAATCATGGTTGTCAAGAGACCATTAAAGATTAACAGAGACGTGTGTTCCACATTAGGATATCTAAAATTTCGTAAATCTGCTTAAAGATTTGTTTGAGAGTAAGTGCCACAAACAACATCCCACCTTTTTCTCTGCAAAAAAAAAGTAATTTCATCAAGCCACTCTAAGAGATGCCTACTCCACACTTCTGAATACTTCATTTGCATTTTCAGAATCTCCCTGTCTCTAAGGATGAAAAATAGAACCTTACAATTTACAACCACAGAAGACACCTGAAAGAGCCCAGAAACAACTCTGTCAGCATTAGCCCTGGCAAGCAGGAGCACACAGGCTGTTTTTTCAGTCTTACCAGAGTAACTAGGAAGGCGCTGATTGTACACGCTGCCTGACAGAGTGCACTGTATTCTTCAAGTAGGAGTGAGATGAACTGCTGTGCCTGGGGGGGCCCTTCTGTCGCTAATGTTGATGCAACCTTAGATCCCAGGGACAAGTGTCTGAGCAGACGAACCTTCATTTCAAGCACATATTCCCTAGCTTGCTGTTCCAACCGTTGGTAAAGCTGGTATGGATCTCTTTCACAAAGCCTTTATTTTTAGAATATTTGTGACCAAAAAAAAAAAAAAAAAGAGAGCATGTAATCAACAGTTTTCATTTTCCTAGAAATATTTAACAGTTACCATTATCATCATCAAAAATAATCTCAGTGGCTCAGGTTTGGAGAACTACTTTAAACCTCAGAGAACACAGTCCAGTCCCCTACTTCAACACTATGGAACTGAGCTCCTTTAGGACTAGGATGCTCGCACACCCGAGGAGCAAACTGATTTAGGACTTTATCATTTCATTTCAACTTGTGAGCTCAAAATCTTAAATTCATTTGCATCCAACCCTACAGGAACCCAAACTCTTCAGATAAGGTTCTTCACAACTGCTCCATGTTCTTCTTAACACGTGACAAATTTAAGTCTACCGAAGAAAACTGAACACGATGGCTGCTTTGAACCACTTTAAATAATTCAATTTCATTCTAAATTTCTGTGCATGGAGTTTAAGCATGCACAGAATGCTTTGGTTTTTTTACAGTACAGGGAGGTGGGGAAGAAGAAATGAATGAGGTAAGTACTTAAGAGTTAGGTGAATAGAAGTCTGCAGCTATCTAATCCATGCTTTTCCCTCACCACTCAAAAACAGTCCTATCATATTGCCATCAAGTATTCCAACATACAATAGCGACATTACTTGGCACCACTACTTATTCCAACAAAGATGACCAGACACTCCATTTTTTGCCAGCTGTGTCTAACAAGAGCCAAGCATGGAAGTGGGAATTTCTGCCTTTTAAACAGAGCTACTCAGCCACAGCATGGTCTTCTGCATGCTACCTAAATGGAGGATTTTTCTGGGTTCTTTTATTCATTCAATACCTACACTGACTAGCTTTATGAAAAAATTCTGCATGACATTAGCACCACAGACTGGACACACTGGTGCTTGCCCAAACCGTATCTTTTTTTTATTTTACACTTTTGAGACCATAAGGAACTCAAGTGAAAAAGAATCCAACTGACATTTAAGATTTCCTTCTTTGAGATCCTGTTTCTGAGTTTGTATTTTAATAACCTCTCTCAAAAGTGAAAAACAGTTCTGAGTAATCAAGGCTCCTGAGTACATAAGAAAGTTACACAGTATATGTTCTGATTTCCAAAGCTTTTCCATTAAGGAGAAAATGCATAACCTCAACAACCATTTTAGCTGTGATTCCATTTTAATTACCAAAACACCATGCAACATTTAAACATCTTTGATTTCCAAGCCTATATTGCATGTTTTGATCACTTAAATAAATGAAGTGTGACTAATAGGGAGGGACACTATATTACTCTGCTTGTACACAGCTCATGTACAAAACCAAACAGTTTTTATATAAGCCAAGTGCAATATGCTTATTTAATTATCTATTAAAGCCAGTTCAGGTGTACAGTCATATTAAGAGCAGTGCTAGATGAATTTATCTTTCAAACGTGTCTTTACCTCACCAGAATTTAGGTTCAAATAGAAATTGCACATATGAGAACTACAGCTGGTCAGACTGGTCAGATCTTAGTATATTAATAACATGTGGAACCAAGGAGAACAAGAACTCTTTGATCACATATTGAGTTAGACAGAAACTGGTATGATCCTACTGGAGCCCTTTAAGGTTTGTCCCACTATTCTTAAAAGCAAAAAACCTACCACTGAGGATCTCATTAAGCCCATCTTCAAGTTCACTTCAATACCTAGAAAAGTTACAATTTGAAATTCTTGGAATCCACCTCATCTGATCACCTGATCACCTAGTGATCAATGCCCAATATTACTTTTTTTTATTTTTACGAAATTTCTTCCAGGTGATACAATCACAGTAAGGTGCAAGCACTAACTACTACTACTAATTGAGGCTAGTTCCACAAGGTAAGATTTTCACGTGGGGCAATTCAAACTTAACACTGTCTTATGAATAAGGTCTTCTGAAGAATAAGATTCTGGGACCCTTTCATAATTATACATTTATATTCCTATTGCAAACAGCATACGAATTTAATAGCTTCCCATGCATTCAAACTAGTATTGAGAAATCCTGAACAAAATAGAATTAATATTCTTTGAAGTGATATACCTATCCACCAGCTCTTTCATTCCTTCTTTATCTGGTACCAACGACTGGTCTTGGTCATCTGCCAAAGGGGTCCCAGCTTGGCGATAAATGCACCGAACCATGTACCTGACTTCGGACCAGTAATTCTGAAGCTGCTGAGGTTCACGTTCAGGCTCTGCTGAATTTTCTCTGCATGGGAAGACAAAAATAATTACCCTCTATTTGCGTACATCACATAGGTGTATTGATTCCTACTATTCCAGAAAAAAAAAAAGTACATCTGAAAATGCCTAGAATAAAGTATGAAACTGGGTAAATACTGCCATCCAGAAATTAGTTACTGTCAGACAACCGGTTTCAAGAGTTTAAGCACACATCTACAGACAAGCTACAACACTGCCAAAGTCTGACTACAACAACAGTGCTGCTGAGGCTGAGTTCAGTTCTTACCTGCGTTCATTACAGGCCTCACAGTTGCATGCTATGTCTGAAGGAGAGGAATTGCTAAGATCTGCAGCAGGCACTGTCTGTGCACCAACAGTTATTCTTCCTCCTCCTACAGATTCCTGCTGTGATCCACTGTTTCCAAGAGGCATGTGCAAAAGGAAATCTTGGCTCTGAAAAAAACCCAAAACCAAACAGGTAGCCTTCGGTTTGTAAGGTCTGAAATGTTATTAGGTAAGCAAATATTAAAGTGGCAATTCTTAATGCTGCATATATTTTGGGAGGACACTCAATCAGGCACAAAGAATTAGTCTTCCAAAAGCCTAATAAATGCAAGAGATGGACTGAGACAACCAACCATTAGAAACAGAGCTTTGTTTCTAATGACCAAAGTATGTTGGTTATAATTATCACTTTTATGCACTTCAGCCTAAACAATGAACTAAGCTAAAGGAAGGCTTGCATCATCCACACTTAATCATAAACCAGCACTACCTCTTCAGTCTCCATGTAACAGTACGTTTGGCTTCCAGAGTTTAACAATCCCTTCTAGCAAAAATCCTAAAATCTCCTTGTTTGTACAGCCAGACACAGTATTTCATAGCAATGGATGTTAGAAAGCTGCTGCCATTGGAAACGGCTGCAATCTCCTGTGCACAGTGCTGTTCAATTCTAGCAGATGACACAGACCACTCGCCCGAGACTGATGCTATTTTTGTCTCCAGTTTCTCTCCTTTCCCTGTGCTCCAGCCCCAGCACATGCCATGCTTCTCTCCTGCACCCTCCCAAGTCTGCCACCAAATTTCCCTGGCACCAGGCAGAGACCTCTCTCACATCAGTAGCATGACTGAAGGTGCATTTTTTTTGTGCCCCAAATGCTGGATCAGGATGCAGACACACGTAAGAACAAACCTGCATGCAGTTGCTACCAAGGAAGCTAATGAGAGCAAGAGCAACCTGAGCACAGGAACATCAACAGCAAACCACCTGTAATCTGACTTGCAGTCACTGGTAATAATTTTTTTTTTTTTAGCTAATTTTGGCTTTTTTCCTCAGCTAGCTTCCCTAATTTGACTAGCCACCTAATTCATATAGCTGCCTTTTTAAGTCAAGCTCCCAATCTTGGAAAATCCATTTGCTGTCTGCTTTTAAAAATTCCTCTTTAAAAAAGGAAACAGTTGCCAAATTAAAAAAAAAACAACATAAATTTTTATTTACACCTGGCGTATCTATAACTTAACAAAACATTTAGGAAGCAAATCCTGCCTTCCTTGCACATCTAGGACACTTATTTTCTTTACTAGTTCCTTAAACAGAGCCTAAATGTGTCAAAAATTTTGACTCAACTAAACAATAATGTGCTTCAGTCTTTCTGTGCTTTGAACTCTCTAGGATGTGTTTATCAGCACACCACCACCATAATTCCCTTGGATGTAACCTCTTTTGATCAGTGTTACTACCCTTGTTAATAGCAACATTATCTGTAAACACAAGTTGTACACAAGTGATATACTCTTACATTCTCCTCACAAAAAACCCCATAGTTAACCATGCGTTTAACAGGAGCTTAATGACACCCTCTATACAATCTTTCTTCACAGTGATTTACTGAAATAAAAATCTGTATGTGCCTATGGATGTGTGCACAGCCTGTTAGCTCTCTGCAAGGAGATGTCAGCTGCAATCTACGGTACTTCCAATTATCCCAAGCGTGTGACTTCCCAGGTCAGTCCTGAAGACTTGGTTCTGCAGTATAACATAGTTTACTTCTAATGAGGTTCTGCTGGACCTGTCAATGAACTTTTAGTATCTTCCTGCAACACTAAGCACAGCTCTTACATGAGGCTGAATACATGACTTGAAATATTAGTGCCACGTATTAAATTGTTGCTTGCAGTGCTACCAAGACTAGGAAACTGTTACATTCATGCTATGCAAAGTGGTGCTTCTTTATTAAAAAATACAGGAAAGAAAAGACCATGAAACTCAGAAATCTACAGGGAGGTGTCACTGCAAGTGCAGCGACTCAAGAAATCTACTGAAAGTATGAGGGAAATTCAGATACTTTACCTATCACACAAAGGAAAACACAACATGAGCAGACAGAATAGAAAAATGTGTAATGAGTAAGGTCATGTCGGTAAGAGCAGAAGAAATTGAATTTAAGTAAAGGGAATAAGGACAAAACTCAAGATCCAATGAATTAAAAGCAAAAACCTCAGTAAAAAATTGATCCAAACCTTGCTCTACTTAAAACTGCACAACTTAGAACCAGAACTCCTCACTTTTGGAACAACTTGCCTGTTCAGTTTAGCTCATAAAAAAACAACTCAAAATCTCCTAAAACGCTTTTTAAGCCTTTACAGTTCCAGTGGTTCCAAAGCACAAAGTGACATGCAGCCCATAATTAAGCATCTTCTCAGTCTACTGAAGTACTTGAACTTACCACGAGAGACTGCTCTATTGTAGCGTGCCTCTCCTCCTTTTCGACTGTTCTTCGACAGTCTGGACACACCCACAGTGGAAGATGCAGCATATTGTTTGCTTTTGGAGATGTGGAAAGTGCTGTTTTGCTAGAATTTTTTATTCCGCTCTCTGAAAGCGAAGTATCTTTTCGTTCACTTCTACAAAGAAGACAATGCTCGCCAGTTGTATATGGTGCCCTTTGGCCCAAGCCAAAGGTAAATGGTGTCTGCAAACAAGTATTTTGATAGATAACTGGTTATTCACAGAATACATACCAGACAAACTTATCCCGAGATTTGAAACAAACAGCAAAACCCCCCAAAAACAACACATGTATTTTACTAGTCATTATAAACCGGTGAAAATTTGGAGTGTCCCAAAACCAAACACAGCAGTCTCAATATGCATGGGCCAAACAATTCTGACTATTAATATACACCCATTTAGAAAGAAATGTTTTCAGGGAGCATGGTCTACAGTCTTTCTCTCTAAAATATTTCAGCCTAGATGTAATAATCTAGTAAGTAAAAATAAAAAGGGATAGTACGAACTCCTTTTACTGTCATCCTTTACAAATAAAAAAGAAAAATAACTCCTCTTTGAAGCTCTGTGATACTTCCTTTTATAATACTACCTGAAACAAAGTAACTTTCAGCTAAGCTTATTACAAAATAAAAGTTTAAATCAGTTTCAACAAAACAAATCAGTAGGGTCCTAAAATCCACTATCAGCTACTGAATAGAGTAGACTTGGCAACAGAAGGACAGAGGTAGTTCAAAACCTAAATTCTTTCCCAAGATGCTACAGTTCATGAAACTATGGTTCAGCCACGAAATGCTGATTCTTCACCAAGACTGATAGTCAAAACCAATTCAAGAAGCATAAGACAAAGAGAGCCCCACTTCAGGAGACATAAGAGAAGACGACTGGAACAAAATATCATGTAATGACAGAATCCCAGATTTGCCCAATTGTATTACAACTACTAACGCTACCTTAATTAGCAACATCTTCTATGTGTATCAAAATAGTTAAATTCCTTCTCAAAGAAAATGTAAACTTTAAGTAATTCAAGCACTGCTCTCGATGCTGCTCCAATCTCAATACTAACAAAAAATACAGCTTTAATGATCTTGTAAGGCTGAACTGCACAAGCACAGGTAAACAGTTCTTTAGGGCAAAGGACCAGTTCAAGCTAAACCATAATTTACCCTCTTCTTCCTTCACAGCAACAATAAATCAATTCTCTATTGCTGACATCTAAAGAAAAACAGCAGAATGTTAAAAACTCTGATTTTAGTGTTCTTCACATTTGTAAAACTGACAGACTCAGCAATATGGAAAGACAAACTAAGAATTCTAGACATAAAAACCCAAAAGACACACTGAATTAATCTCCACAAGTATCCTCCTATCTTCCAGAAGTTCGTAAGAAATTTAACAGATTTAGTAAGAACAGCTAATCTTTACTCACTGCTGCCACTTCTAGAATTTGCACCTGAGCACTAAGGCAGGAAAAAGAACGCAATCTCTCCAGGATTCTACTGCAGGTTTTTAGGAAACCTGCTCATGCAGGAAGACTCCCTCTGCCATCTGAAAGGCTGGGACTGACCAACTCCTTTATTGGCTCTGCAAGCACCGGCAGATTTCTCAAGTTAGACATTCCTCTTGGCTGACCTGCACTCAACTGAAGATGTTATTCATGCCTAAAACCCCTGCATGCAGGAGGCCATGGCTGCTCATCCCTTAGCCCTGAAAGTTTCCTTCTTAAACCAAGTTATTTTTAAAGCCAGATTAAGTCCCTGCCAGGATGATGACATCTTCATAGCTATTTTGCAGGCAAATCCTTATGAACACCATTTGCAGGACGACTTCCAACAAGTAGGAAAAGAAGAGGACAAAAATGTAAAAGTTCAGGAGTTAAGACAACCTGACACTTTGTTGCAAAGGTGAAGGTCATAGCAAACACACCTCAGCCACTCTGCAGAGACTTCTTGAAGCTGTGTTAGTGTAACTTGCTTAAAGCTACACCACAATTATTAAAAAGCCACGGCAAACACAGCAGGAACAACCAATCTTTGTTCTGGCCAAACTCAGTGAAACCCTAACAATCTCCCCACTGGGCCCATATTTACAACAGATGAGAAACCCTTGGTTTCTAGAGCATAATGCAAATCAAGAATGAAAGTTGGAACTTTGACAAAATCTAGACCATAAGCATCTCTGATACCTGTTATGACTCTATCCTACTAAAATGAAGCTATAAATCGCAGTTTCTTATTTATTTAAAACATGATGAATGCAGTTACTATTCAAGTGACCATTTCAACAGGAGCAGTAAACTCTTTCTGGATTAGGAGAGCTTGCAAATAGGTCACATTTGTATGTCTCTTCAGTGTCATCAGAGCAACATGCAAATTTTTTGAAAAGCAAGATATTTTTCCACTAGTCAAGCTTCAAAAAATGTGGGATGCATCTCTACAAGAAAATACCCAGTCTCGCTTTCTCTCTGAAACATGCTCAGATATAACATTCATAAATGAAAGCTGGAAGTAGGACAAGTTGGAACAGAAATAGGAACTGCATCTCTGCTATGTATTTAGATTTATTTCCAAGAATAACTTTATTACCATAAAATGGCATAGGTTTTTTTAACATCCATGTCCAATTTCAAACATACTACAACAATAAAATTTTACTTTAAAAAAATAGCTTCCACTGCTTTTTAAAGCTTGAATAGGAAACTGACTTCAATTAGCAAAGTCCCAATCTCACACAGCATTCTTTTTGAAGTTTGCTTTAGTACCTTTAATACTGCTTAATATCTTCTCCCATTAGCAAATAATTCTGCTTTTATATACACCCACAAAATTTGACTGCACATACCTGAGAAACACCTGTGAATTCTGATCCAACGGAACTGTCTGTAAACTGTGTACCATTTAGCGAAACCTGGGAAAAAGTAACAATAGATTGGTGACAATAGTTGAGTTTATTGCTAAAAGAGCTTTATAAAAATTAAACAAAATCTTCCTCGGTATCTGAAGATTGATACAACAGCTTTTGAAATTTGAATCATTGTTCTACTGCAGAAATGGAAATCTCCTTTTCTTTTGTAAAAAAAGTTCTACGGATGCAAGAGTTTGGATTTTAAACTTTTGCACTAAAGCTGTTTCAGTAGCAACACTGAGCTGAAAGAACTGATACAGGTAAACAGAAAAGTCATAAGAAAATTTACATTTTTCCTTCAGTATTTGATTGTTTGCATTTAGCTTTTATACTTGTATTGTAAATCAGAATAATTAACAAAGATTCTTGCCTTTTGAAAGTTAAATACCATACTGCTTAGAAAAATATGCAGTGTTAAGCAGAAGGTATTCCACAGCAAGCCTCCCAATGGCATTCAGCTTTCCACTGCAGCAGCCTTCCTCCTGACCCAGGTTATAACTCATACAGAAACCTCCAAGATCTCATCTACACAAGTGCTACAGAGACTACACCAGATAGCAATGAAGTGCCTTTTACAAGCCCCAAGTGTTCTCATACAGCATTATTTGAGGACACTAAATCAAGAGTAAAGTCAAGACAATGTATGAATTCAAGTCAGTGACAATGAAGAGCTCTAGATCACACCAACTTGAAGAAAAGGCATTTCATTTTTGAATAATGGGAAAGGAGAAATAAAGTCGGTAAATTATTTTAGTCTTTCTCTCTTCTTGAGCACTGGTTGAGCATTTGAATTTCAGGTATCAATTAACTCATGCCTCTGTTCCACCTTTCACACATTTTTGCTAAACTCTTTTTGCCCTCCAGTTTCCCACCTATCACTGTTGGATATCAACGTTTCTAAGGCTACTCTAAAGAGCACAACAAAACCAGTCTGTTTAATGCAAGAACCCCCACATCTTGTGTGTTGTATTGACAGGATCCAGAAAACATTTCTGCCCTGTCCCCAAACCATAAACTCTAACTGGAGCCTCAGAGTCCTCAGTGCAAAGGAGCATCCTTCAGTTTTACACGTTTTTACACGGCATTACCAACTGCTCAGTTTAGAGACAGGGAGATTACTGCAAAGACACTGCCTTCAGCTGAATTTTTCCAAAGGCAAAGGGTTGGATCATCAAACCACTGCTAGAGAAAATACAAATAAGAACTCACACAACTTCACTTCCATACCCTATGCTATCTTTCCAGAGTAGATATTTAAGAAAAAAACCCTCATATGCAAATCAAGCATCTCAGGTCTAAAATTATGGGAACAAAAATGCTGATGTTCTCTTTTTATTCAGACACTTTCCAAAAAGTGGAAAAAAGGGTTTTTTGATTAGAAGAAGTCTAATTCATCAAGAAAAGTTACACTCCAGTCTGGAGGTCCACTGGTTATTGGCATGCATATACATTCAAAACCAAAGAAACCAGTATGAAAGTTTAGAATGAAATAGTTATCTGCAGCTAAAACCACTTTTTTGGAGAAAACTAATAAAAAGAGAAGTTTATCCAAAGACATTACTTATTCATTAAGGGAGTACATTTACCTTCTTTACATTCAGGACAGTGATAATGAGAAATACTGAGCCATCACATTGAAACACACAGGCACTGAGTGACCAAGCTAAAGGTACTCAGAAATGTTACAAAAGCAAAGACAAAAACAATGGGAGGTTTTTCTTATCCACTGAATGCCACATGAAGCCAAGACAAAATACTGAGCATCAGGAAGGACTGCTTCACGGAATGAGTTGTCAGAAAAGACATCTCTTGATCCTAAGCACTGTGCAGAATTTGCTTAAAAATATTAGTGTAACCCTCCCCCAGAATTTAATAGTGACCTAAATATCTGCAGGAGGAACAAACACCAAGGAATTTAAAGAAAGGAATTAGACAAACAGGAGGAAACAAAGAGAATCATCAAAAACTAAGTGTCTGTAGGCAATGAGATATAAGACATTGTATGTGAGGCCTAGAGGAAATATAAAAATCACAAAAAAAGAAAGCCTTAAGTGGGGATGAATAATGACATGACAGGCAAGGAAGGAGATGGCTAAATAACATTTTAGAGAAAATATTAGAAGAATCCTGTAAAAGTTGTCCAAATGAGGCTCAAACAATAGCAAGCTAAAAACAGAGAAAAAAATATAATGAGACTGTCTCACAAAGTATTTAGGGAAGAAAAAAAAAGTATAAAAACTACAACTAAATCCTTTCTTGAGGCACATGAGAAGCAAGGAGCCTGTCAGGATTGGTAAGACTAAAGTAAGTAAACAAATAAAAGCATTAAAAAAAAAAGCTTAAAAAAGCTAAGATGAGGGCAAAATGACCAGAATTATTTTTTGCATATGTTCATTATGGAGGAACTTATTCTCCCAGTAAAAGCCTTCTTTATGGAAGATGCATTAGAGGATCTGTTTCAAAGCAAAGCACTGCTAGAAAAAAAAACCAGTACAGAGAAAATGGACAAGTGAAAAATTAGCAAACCACCAAGAGTGGATGACATTCAGCCAAGAGTCCTAAAGAAGCTCAAGGACCTCGGAGTTGCACTAATAATTTCAGTATGTTAATGCTTGCTTTGTACTTCACTAGTACTAGAGAAGCAGATGATTTTTTAAAAAGTATTTATTTATTAAGCTTTCAAAAGAGAAATTGCAGTTATCCAAAGTCTGTAACAAGAAAGTGCCTGAGATGACAAAGTTAGCTAATACCACTAAATTCTTCATGTAACTAAAGAGACTGGAGAATGGCAGAAGAACCTTCCAAGATCTAGTTACCATGCCATATGTTGACAGATATAATTCTGTGTGCAGAGAATTCAAGTGGAAGTGACAAGCTAGACAGCTCTCACTTCTGGATAACCCTAACTTTTTTTATTTACTAAAAAAAGCCTTATTTTTTCATTCCTGAGTATCCTTTTTAATGATTTTAAAGTTTTGTGTTTTAAAAAGCCATTTTAGGAAGGTAAATGTCGTAAGGAAGGCTGACACAGATCATCAGGAACATCTGAATCTCCACAAGCACTTTTCACCATAATGAAAAGTGTGTGTGTGTGTGTGTGTGTGAAGTATTTCTGTTCTTACTATAAATGTTATTTACAATGGAAAATATATAGAGAAATATATCTTGTGTTTCTCGAAAGTTACTGTCACACTAACCCATCTTCTCCAAAACATTGATTTTTCTGGAGAATAAGGCATGCAACATTTTGGCACAGCATAATTCATACCAGAAAGAATGAAGAAAGAGGGAATCACAGTTTGAACAATATTGCCTGATTATACCAGAATGACCTTGAAGAACCAGTTGAGCAATCAGAAAATAAGCACTCAGAGACTGCCATCATTTGCTCTAATAGCCTGTCACTATTGAAATTAGACCTTCAGGAGGCTGAGTGACACATTACTAGACAACACACCCCCACCTCTCTCACAAATGAAGCCTTGTGAAGCCACACAAACATCATGAAAGTGAGAGTGATGCAAGATCTCAGGAGAGCTCAGGAAAAGAAAAGCACAGGAAAGAAATTTAGGTTCAATTCACCATCACCGAACCTTAAACAGTTCAAAAGAAATGTGATGCTCAAAAAGAGAAAAAAAAAAAAAAGGCAAAAAGAAAAGCAAAAAAAAAGAGCAAGATTGAATCAAATTTCTCCCAGGGAAAAGCAGCAAGGATAAATTGCACTGACTTTCTCAGGTGCATTAGGAAAGACAGATCAGAAAAAGAACAATGTTACCAAGAGATAATTACAGCTACAATTAATTCTACAAGGTCCTAATATAATAACTGTATTCCATACCACTTGAACCAATTACCTTATTTTTATACAGGGAGGCGAAAAATTAAGTTTTTTGAAACATCTGTAAATATCTGAGTAACACTAAAGAAACTTCAGCCTGCTACCCCTCCCAAAACCCATCCAGATGTCTTGTCCATGCCACTTGTTCTCCTGCCTGCATTTTAAAGCCAAAACCCATTTGCCACGGCTGTCCTGTGCTCAGCCTTGTCTCAGGCACAACACTGCTCGAAGCAGCTCTGCCTCACCTCCCACTGCTGTCACCCATCGCCCTTTGGCAGCAGCTCTCCCAAGTCCCACTCTCTGCTCAAGACCCCCCCTCCCTGCAGCTCCAGTGAAGCTCTGACTTGGGCACGCTCCAGTCGCAGCCTGAGCTGTTCCTCTCCTCTCCCAGACACAGCTAAATTGGTGACAGAACTGCTGCTGGCAGATGAGTGATGCTTACAAAACCCTAAGGGACTTGCAGATATGAGGAATGATTTCTTTATGCCTTTAGTTCAACTGATAGAAAACGATCTGATTTCAGTAAGCGAAAATTTAGGATCCTTCCCCCCTAACTCAAACTGATTTAATGATAAGCCATTGTAAAAGTCAAATGCCTGGTAGATGAGAGGAAAGAACGATGATAAATGCATCAGAGAGACATTCAACAGTAGTTAACAAACAAAATCTGATGCAGGAGACCCCTGGACTGGTAAGACCTGTGAAGGCACACAGGAGGAGGATTATTCTACACATGCACTGCAGTTCTCTCCATTCTCTAGTAGCAAGCACTGTCAGACAGGACAACATGCTGGCCAGACCTCTAGCATGGCAAGGCTTTGGGGTTTGCTTTAAACACTGCCCCTGAACACAGGCAGGAGTGACTGCAGCCTCGGGAGTGACAGGAGCCTCTACAAAACATATATCACAGCACTGAAGAGATATTATTATGTAAAACACAGCAGTAAACTATCAACACTTATCCCTTCCCTAATCCCCTTTTAAGTCCACATTATACCCAGTTAACATCCGGTACAACCCAGTTTTTCTGAGGAAGAGCAAACTGAAACAGTTCTACTTGGCAGTGTCATCACTCTTGCCTATGAAATTTATTTCAACATACTGATTATTTTTCATCTGCTTTAAGAAACCCATGAGCATTTTTAAAGGCATTGGAAGTACACTACTAAGAGACTAAGCAAAGTACTGCCTGGTTTCTCACAGAAAGGGTTGTTTTGGCCATACCCTGGACAGGCCAGTGCCATGCACCCACCACCTGAAAGCAAGAACAAACTCCTGCACCAAAATGCCATAAGCCCCACAAGATATCAAGTACTGCAAAGCTGAAGCAAACCAAATCATATGCTCAATAAAGCAGAACATACTCCACAAAAAATATTGTATTCTGACATTTTTTCACCAAAGTACTTGTTGTTAAGGGTGGTCTAACACTGAAAGAAAAAGTGCATGGAGGTCTTGGAATCAAATAATGATTACCCAGAACTACACTCAGGAATCCTCTTGGAGAGGATGACCACATCCAAATACTTTTGGTCAATAACAACATGGCCAAGAAATGCAGAAGTGCCCTCTATCACAGCATGCCTGGGCCTGCTGCACTCCAGCTGGGTTGGCCCAAGGTCACTGATGGTCCCTGTCCACGGTCATGAAAGTCTGACATCCAAGTGGAGGTGAACAGGAAACTTTTCTAATAGAAGGGAAGGTAGATGTCTGCAGAGTTCTTATTTCTCATTTTTTAATAACCCTCAAAAGTAGAAGAGCTTTTGTAGTAGGAGAGCATGACCTCTAAGAAAAGAATACTAAAATGATATTTTAAAAAAGATTAAAGGTGAGAGTTTTCTTCCTAGCACTGGAATAAGGAGAATGCAGAATTAGCATGCCCAACAGCAGGCAGGAAAATAACCAGTAACGTGCAACACATTTATAGGTTCATTAGCACAGCAACATTCAAGCAGCTTTTAGAGTCTATTATTATTGGTTTGGAGAGGAAAAAAAGTCTTTTGCCATCAGTTATGCAAAATTTAATTTCAAAGAGTTTTGTATCAGTTGCTTTAAAATAGGTAACTGTTCGATTGGCAAAAGGGAAAAGTTTGGAAGGTCCTACTCCAAACGTAGCTTTGGTTTAGTGTGAAGCAGTAGTGAAACATATTTTGGTGGGAGAGGAGTGTATAGACCACCAGTTAGTTCCGTTAACTATAAAGATAAAAGATGAACAAACTACCATAGTATCCCTCCCTGATCTAGAAGCAGGAGTGTTTTGCTTAAGAAACTGACAAATATCTAAATTTTTCATGTCATAATCACACACATGTCTAGTGACACTGAACAGAATGCAGTTGTACATCCTAACACAGGCTTGCTTGCCAGGGAGTCTCAGGATTATAGGAGAGATACTCACAGATAAAGTGGTTATTGATTATCTGCAACTGTCACCAACAGGGAAAGTTGTGAAGGTTTCCTATGCAAAAAGATCCTTGATTTTACTAAGGGTGCCAGAACACCAAATAAAAACCAGCACAAGCAAAGACAAGGTGATAATAACTGAAGTTCAAATATCCATATTAAGGCAGCCAACATCTGATCTGGCCAATTGAATAACTTTGCACACTATCAGTTCCTTTTACCAAGCATTCTGTCCTTGGCATTAATATTCACAAACACCTAAATTATCCTTTCCCACTGTAGCCTGCATTATTCTAGTGTAGTCCATACTCTTGAGATTGAAAGCATTTCAATGAAGAAAAAAATACACATAAACATGTCAGTGATACCATGAGTCAGTCCCTTTGTACTCCTTTGAAAAGCTACTGGACTACACATAATATCCAGACAACCTTTAAATCTTTATGTCAATTATCAGGGATATAAAAAAGTGAAAGCTGAGAAAGAACAAGCATTCCAAGGAGTGTTACAAGGCTTTTGCGACTCTCTTGATATTTAGATTTTTTTAAAATTTTGATATTACTCTCAAATATAAATAAACTACCTTTTAGACCTGAAATAATTCAGAAGCAGGAGAGACAGAAGTTGCCAGAAGCTGAACAACAGTCAAGAGTAAAGTGTTCATGAGAAGCCTGTCAGAAGCTCCAGAGGGCAAAAGCTCTGCACACGAATACAGCCAACATGTTGACTCAGCCCTTACTTATATTAGTACCCAGTGCACAGCACATCTATGTTCAATAGCTGTAGTACTCAACAGAAATCAGTAAGAAGAGATTTGCTGCAGAACACCACGTGAGATACATCAACTAGCTCTGAAAACCAACACATTAGAGATTCATGTACCATCTTGTGTATATGCATTTGGATGGGGCAGGGTGGAAATCCTGTGACTGTGGAGCACTCCAGCCAATTGTACCATGCTCCCTCCATCATGCTTCCACAGAGGGAATTACAAAGTCAAGGGCTGAACGCAGGAAATGACCTATGAAGATGGAAGGAGGAAGAGAGACAATGCTGGCTCTAAGGAAAGATTGTTCATCTAACTTGAGAATTCACACTTGCTTTGTAAAGACAAGCAAGAGACACAAACATGCAGAGCAGAGAGCCAGTGTTACACTCAACTGCAAACCCAAATAATTGCAAGGAGCTAACAAGGCTGATGTTGAGGCCACTCAATTCAGCCCTCCAACAGGTGAAGTATGATATTACTTCATATTAGGGACAATATATTAAGATAAAAATATACTTGGCAATAGACAGCCATCATATTAAACCAAAATTAGGTACTCCCTATCCAAGCATCTTCCCAGAAAATGCCTATGAGCAAAACTGTTTCTCTTCTGAATTGTGCTACTGCCAAAACAAACTTTGTAAGATCCCAGGTTAAATCCTTTTTAGCCAATATAATAAATACTCTTCTTATATGAATAATGAGGAAAAATACAAATAAAATCAACATTATGAGACTTCAATAATTTTAGTTACACTTCTATTGCAATGTTTATCTTTCTTATGTAATAACATTGAGCTCCAGTGTTTTCTTTATTAAGTAAAATCACACTATTATAGAATCTGAATAACCTGCAAGACAGGTTCTCTGAAGGCTTCTCTTCTTCAACAAGTCATATCATTAAAACTTATCACTTGGCTTTAAGTAAACATAACACTATTTTCACAGTTCAGTAGAAGCTAGTCCTAAAGTAAATTGCTGAGGTCAGGCAAGCCAACTAGCTGAGGGTGGGGAGGCTTCATCTAGAAAGCTCCATCTACCCTGCATGTAGGTAACCAAGCAAGTGTACTATAAACGGCTCAAATCCCCCAAATTATTCCTCTCCCTACATCCCCAAGATCTCAAATGTGAATTGCTTCTTTTCCAACAGTGAAATGCTTTAAGACCTTTGATACTAAGTCAAAATGTCAATGGAGTTTTCAACAGAAAGTGTAATTATTTCAAATTATACTTTTTCCAGTTGAAGTCTTTGTTTTTATAGAAGTTCAATCTATGAAGAGGAATTATAAAAGTATGAGTAGCAGGCATACACAGGACTTGTTCAAAAAGACCAATGCTTTCTGGTTTAGCAACAGTTATGAGCTGAGAGGTCAGGGTGGGTGGGGAGGCTGTCCCCATCTCACCCATCTGGGGAGATACCCTAAAACAGGACCAAGATGACAAGTGCCTACTACCTCCTGCTAAAATTCAAGTCTAAGGTATTTGGCCAACAAGATTTTTTCCCAAAGAATTTTTGTAAGAAGTAAATATTTATAGGCTCATCACAGGGGTGGGGGAGGAAGGAGAATAAATCACCTGTACACAGATCTGTTTTTCAAAATGAGGCATAATATTAGTAGTCTGAGAAAGTTAAAGGCATCTTTTCCTCCACAGTTTGCAGAAGTGCTTATCATGCACTGTCAGCTTCTGGCGGATCAAATACATGGATGACTTTTAAAAGTCTGCGCAAAAAGTATACATAATTAAGTTTTTGTTTTGTTTTTGTTTGCCCAGACATACACAAAACCTTCAAAAATAGAGCAGGGAGGAAGGAAATCAGACAGCACTGGACAATGGAGAAGAGAAAGAAAATCAGTTTTCTCTCTACTTCTAGTTCTGTAAGACTCAAGTCCTCTGAAAATTCAGTAAAATCCCCACTTCTGCTGGATTTACACAGAACTGACTATTTACCTGCTACATTTATTTTTCCTTTGGATCCTCAGTGCCAAAATAAAACAAATCTACTGTAGCACAGTAATCAGAACAGACTGAAGTCTAAACAGCTATTTAAAATTCACAAGCCCATCAAACCCGGACTGACAAAAATCTATACTCAGAAACAGAGCCATCTTAAATGACATGATCTACACTGCAAAGAATGGTTCATGAAACACCCCAGGGGAAGTTTTTTTCTCAGTCGTACCTCAAAAAGACAACTTTGAAGTAGTACTTTGAAAAGAACACAGATACTGTTACTCTGTAATGAGTTTTAAGGAAGCAACATCTATATTCTGTGCCATTCCTCCCACGCATTCTTCAATAGCACACTCGGTTTTCTTTTAGCTGAATCAAGCTAAAATACATCCTTCAGGAAATGAGCACCTGTTAGGAAATAAGGAGTTCACAGGTTATAGTGCCACAATATGAAAATGTTAGCACACACAAAAAAGCCATGATCTTTACAGGAATTGGGAAGAATGTATAATCCAAAATTAAAAAGATGAAACTCCGATCTGTATCCTGTCATTAGACAGAACAATCCACAATCATGTAACTTTTTAAATGGAAGTTAAAGCAAGGTTGCACTCAAGTAAGTTTTTTTTATCTATTTCACTTTGTTGAACAAAGTCAAATGACTTCCTTGGCCATTAATTTGAATGATGCCAACATTAACTATTTATTCCACGAAACTTACAGATGGGTATATTCACCCCTACCTCAACCACTGCCATAGAATTCACCTGCCCTGGTTTTTTTATTTTAAAAAGTCTCATGTGACAATTGATCACTATCAAATAATACACTAAGAAAAAAATAATTAAGAAATAAACAGTTGCTTTGTAGAATGGAGTGTACAGACCCTACCAGAAGTCCCTGTGGTGTTCCATAGGTATTCTGAGTTAAATTCCACCACTAAAACAAAACCTACATAAGCAGTAATTAAGAAACACAGCTAAGCACTGTCTGGCACATGATCTCATGAAATTTGTCTTCACAAAGGCCAAAGACCTTCCTGATCTAATTACTGTTGGGTGCTTTTTCCATAAGATATGATCTGGGATAACCCCTATTTAAAAACTGCAAGTATAAAATAATCTGTCAGAGAATTCATCTAGGCTCAGAATCAAACATAAATAGTGCTCCTCATCATCACTTTTCTTCTGTTACATATTCAGATGCCTTTATCTGATGAGCCATTTTCTCCTTACATTCCAATACATTGGAAAGGGTTAGACAACAGGCTCTTGGAAGTCAGGGACACAGACAATTACATAATCCTTTTTACTAAGTACTCACAAGAATTTGTAGTTCTGGAAGAAATCCCTGCCAGATACCTGGTAATCTCCCATTTGACACCATTGTGAAGAGATTAAAGTACCAAGATAGTATTTTTTTTTTTTTAATTCACAGAATATTGTGCAGCCAGACAGTGGCCATCAGCACAGCCATCCTAAAGATCACTCTACCTAAGTCACATGAAATTTGGCAAGGCTTCCATCAATACTGTTTGCAGCACATGAACAAGTAGTGGCTTTTGTCAATCAGCTCAGAGTTCTGCTTATCCCTTTCCACATTGCTATATCCCCTAGAAGCTTTATCAATATAATTTTATGTTTTCTTCTAACACAAAACAAAAACAGCATTACCACAATTTCCTATAACCCAGTAGCAAACCCATTACTGAAGGTTTTCCATGACAAAAAGCTGGAAGATCCATGTCATCTGGGAATGGAAATATTCCTATTGCATTTGAAATCTAACAAGCTGAAGTCCCTCATACTTTTTCAAAAGCAATGAACAGTAGGTGCAGTGCTGCCCCACCCTGAAGATAAAACTGCCCAGCTGTCTCCATGGCCCCGCCCATGGTCCTTCTCAAGGAAGATTTACATGTCCAAGCAAGGGTTAATAATGCCATAGTGAATCTGCAGTCTCTGGTGGTTAATGGTTCATTGCCTTCCAGCAGAGAAGGATCACTACAGGAGAAAGCAACAGATCCCTGATGCCATGAAAAGTGCCTATGCTTGCAAATCCCAATTTGTCATTTTATCTTCCTTTGAACCTAAAACCATCTGTCTTATCTTACTAAAACCGAGAAATATCAGAATCTCAATTTCTACCACGCTTACATTTATAAACACATACTAGAAAAATATATAACATCTACCATACAGAAATACATATTGTATTGCGAGAAATGAAAGATTTTGCCCTTGGAGGGCAGGAGGGGGAAGAGAAACCTAAACTTACACTTTTATCCAACTGTCAAGCTTTACTTTGCAAACTGCAGCATCACTATTTGTACAAATGACAGCTGCAGCTGATGAGCCATTTCCTCACAGCATCATAAACAGAGGAAAAATTCACTTCCACAGTAAAATAAAATCATTTTGGTCATTAAAAATAATTTTTGAAAACCTACATTTAAGCTTGAGTAAGTTAAAACAGAACTTCGCATAGAAATATTATAGCCTACTTAGTGTAATAAATAATGAGACTTCAGCAAAGAAATGGTGAAAATAGTAAGAATCAAAGCCCTACATTTTGAAGTAAAATTTAAATACCAGTCAGAAAGCTGCAAACCATAACATAAGCTTGTGTTCATCTTCTTTATGTCTTCATTTTTCTCAAAGAAAAATATTTTCCAAACAGAACAAAACTCAACCAACTACAATACAGATGAGGCTATCAGCTCTTAAATTGTGTGAAACCAAAACAATACAGCATGTCTATACTTGTGCAACCAATTACTCGGCTAAATAAGACCATTTATTCAGATTAAAGTCAGTAGAATTAATATCCTTATCTTCTTCGTATTTTGCATTGCGTTGATCTGAGGTATTGCATGTAAATTAAGAATACATTCCTCGAAATGGGTTATTTTTTAAGAAGTATAATCGTGCACAAGCATATTTAATTATTTATATTGATTCCATAATTTCTTCTCTTTCATTATATTCAACTCATTATTCATAGTTTACATTTCCAACTGTCAGAATTTTTCAATTCCCATCTCCAAATCAAAAATTTGCACATTTTAAAGGTGCACTGACACTGAAAAGCATCTCATGCTGTATTTGCAACCAAAGAGCCTTTCTCAGATTCTCTATCAAGATTGGAAGTGAATGGGGATTTTGTTATACCAATGACTGATGCTCATCACTATGACTGTGAAAAGGAAATATGATTCCAAGATGCATCACACTGTTTTCAAGAGAGACTAGGAAGGAAGTATTAGTGCTGCTTCACAGCCCTCTGGAGGAGACCTCATTTGATCAACCACCCTCAAGAAATGCCTAACTGGAATAGACATGGTGACAGCCAAAGTGGGTCGTCAGCAAGAGGTGTTTAGCTTAGCAAAGCAATGCTGTTCTCTCCGAGGGTACTGGGGATGGGCAGAAAACAACAATTAAACTGAGCACAGGGAAGCAGAGTCAGGTGTCCTGGAATACACTCAAACTGAAGGACAAGACTATCAGTCACAGCATGAAGGATGAAAAGCAGAACTGAAGATATGGACAGTGAAGATCTGTTTCAAATGAAGTTGAATCAGCTAGTGAAAGGCATTTTACATATTCCTACATATAGGAAGAATCAAAACATCTGCCCAGATACCTTCACATTTTTATCACCATTCACGTGAAAAAGCTTTGCAGCCACCCAAATACATCTGCAACTCAATTGTAACATAAGAGCTGCCTTTGTCTTCTGGGTGGTTTTTTCAGCAACGGGGGAGAGGAAGGGAAATTTGTCTACAAATTTGTCTACAAAATTCTAAGTTTTTACAAAGCTCTTGCATACCTTTTAACATTGCATTTAAAATAAAAAAGCAAAAACAAATTAGTATTTTGTGTAAAGGTATGGATAACTTGCAAGGTAAAGCAAACTTGAAAACCTGAAACCAAATTAACATCATAGGGGGAGGAAATCAGGTCTTTTACTGGTGGATGTGCAGGAATTAATTGTACTTAATGAGTTTTCAGCACAGCATTAAATGCTATCCCCTAGCTGACAAGTGAAATGGCAGCAAGTAGACAAAATAACAGAACTAACTTAAGTGCAGACAAGCTTAGACTTGAGTGAAAACATAACTTGTATCTGTAATACTCGCATGCGCTGCTACCAAGAACCCAGGCTTTCCAGCAGAAAAAGGGAGGGAAGGAAATTTTGTTTTAATTACACACATTACAAATTCTTTAGAAGCACATATCCCATCCCACATGCAATACTTCCCTTCTTTGTAGCTAAATATGACACAGCAGAACACAGCCAATCCACCTCCTACCAGGATTATGCCTTTTCTGTTCTAGAAATATGTTCAACATTTTCCCAATGATTTTGCAGCCGCATGTGCTAAAAAAAGATATCAAAAGCTAATAATGAACACGATTCAAGCATTCATTTTCCCAAGTACAATGAGCAAAGTGTTCTGAGCAGGTAGTTAAAACACCCCAAAATTCTCTCAACTAGCCCTGACAGGTAACGACCATGCATATAAATTTTTTTCCCAGTCAGAGTTGTAAGAGCTTTAATCTGTTGTTTCAACTGCAATCCTGAACAGAAATAAGTAAAATTAATAGGATTACACACAACCAAACCAACCCAACCCCAAGATGTGCCAGCAGTTTCCTCATGGACAGTAGAAAGCACTCATCCAAAGACAAGCTTAAGATGTGTAAGACAACATTTAGGAATTAACTACCTGATTATGTAACTTCAACGCAACAACGGTAGATGTCCTATTCCAGGAATTATGTCACAAGAAAATGACCCCGCCTGTTGACTCCTAAACGGTTAAACATACACCCTCCTGGCAGCAAAATCTCATAAAGCATTAAGAAAAGCCACATTCTGGACATGGGAGAGGCCATTTTCAGAATGATCCACCAAATGCAATTTCTAAAACTAGCCATGTTTTTCCCACAACAGAGAAAAAGAAATGTCAGGCAAATTGCATACGCTGTACTAGGATATGACACTGAGAATACAAGCCAGAGAAATAATTCTCTATTTCTAAGCCATTTCAATTCTGCAAAAATCAGCATCAGTAAGAAGCAGAATCCTAGCTTAATAGTTAAGAGCAACCAACAAAATTATGGGAGAAGATGCAGCAAGTAAGCTTTGACATCAGAACTGCATTCAAAGGTTGTGTTTCTAACAAATCACTACAAAGCTAATAAAACCTCAAATTAAGCTAGTATCTACAAAAGATTACCTCAGTCCTTGCACTTCATTATCCTCAAACTGCCGAGCTCTCAATGCTCACCATACACACATACATCACATCATGTATTAGTTTCTTATGGCCATGTGAAATACACTACTGAAACACAACACACGTTTTGCTTCAAGTACCACCATGGGAGGAATCAGACATTTACTGAATCAAACGAGGAAATGTATAAAGTTTGAAGTCCTTTGACCCAAACTTACTGCTGCAATTTAAGAAGCAGAGAGTCCAGGAGTCGATTCAGCTACCCCTCACAAAAATGCAGGGGTGTAAATAGCAGGAAGACAACCATGATCCCAACACACATACAAGGAACAAAATAGGAAAGTGGCATCTCCAAAACTTTCACCTGAAATGCTCCCTGACCCAAGAATGAAAAGGTTATAATGAGACAGTGAGACAAATTTATGTCTTGGACTGGATTTGTAGGAGCACTTGCCTGTATTTACCACACCAAGGAAGATTACAAGGAAAACATACAGTGCACTAAGTTCTACATTACAGATCCTTAGAAAGTGGTTTTGAGATTTGGATTGTGGGGTTAGTTTTTGAGGGTGAGGCATTAAGAAGAAGCAGGAGGGAGCTGAGCCAAGGCATCCGTGACTGCAAAGTCTTTAAGGCAACTCGAGGAGACTGCAAAAGACAAAGCCATGTAAACAGCTGTATCAGAAAAAACACCATAGAGAACAAGCTGTATACTGGCCCTACTTGGGTGCATACTGCTCCAGATGTTTTTTTGCCTCTTTTAGACCCAAGAAAATAAAAACTGTTCAATGTTCATTCATCACACCAACTACTCTTTATGGATACTACTAACAACAACTGAAAACAAATAAGATGTTCCCAATCAGCTCTCCACATCCTAACACTGTCAGGAGCAAACTCTCCTTGAAGATGACCCCCATGAGTTTGAAAATGCTATCAAAGGACAGCTTTGGCTTCTCTGACCATGTGATGAGGTTCCATGTGCTGGTAGGTGACAATGCAGAAGATTACAAGGAATTAACATACAAAAAACGCCTTTCCAGGTTGTTCACTTGAGGGAAGACTATTTTTCACTAGAACCATGAGCAAAACATCAAGAGTCCAAAGATAATATACCAGTGCAAGAGCCTAGAAGTAAGGACAAGTAATTATTCACAAAAGTTCATAGAATCCAAGTAACCAATCCATCAGTCTTAGACAAATGCATACTAACGCATAAAGCATAAGAAAAGGAGATAGAATTCTGTGAATGCGATTTAAGACTATGATCTGCTCCATAAGAGTCCCTTTTCCACTGGAATACTAACAGAAAGAGGATCCAATCAGTCTACAGAAAAAACCACAACAAAAATCTAAACATACAAACAAAAACCCAAACCAAACAAATCCAAGTGCCGAGGAGCTTTATGCCCTATACCCAAAGGATACAAGCATCACAAATGCAGAAAGAGGTATCCTGAAAGTCTGCAAACAATAAAAGGAGGAAAGCACGAGTGCTATCAAGCTGCAAGCTTACTACAGACCATCAAAAAAGGCCAACAGACAGATGATACCCTTTCTTAAAGGGGAAAAAAACCATAAGACTTCTTGTTACAAGGAGATAATAACCTAGGCACCTACTGGGAATGGTTCAAGGAACTTACATTTTTAAAACACAGAAAGCAACTGGAGACACTTCCTTTAGCTGTAGCAGCAAGAAAAAAGTGGTTGACAGCAAACAATAAGAGACAGTTTCACTGGAAGTGAACCATCAATTCAACGGTTACTGAAGAGGGAAAGGAAGGAAGAACAGCAAGAGACAGATTTCACATAACTAAATAAGAGCTCACACAAGACAAGTCTAAGGCAAGGAAGAGCTAATTCTCAAATGACACAATAGAAACAAACAAATTCAAGAAAACCAAGCACAGCAAGAGAACAGAAAACATAGCAAGAGAATAATGACTCGGAAAAAGCACACATAAAGGGAGTAACAAGCATAACAATGGCAAGAGAATAAGGGGGACAAACATAAAAGGCTAAAGACACAAAACGAAATAATTCTTACACAACAGCTTGAGGCTACTAAGAAATCATTCTATCAGTATGCTACTACTACTACTAGCATTTCTCCATTACTGAATGAAGAGAGAAAACAAATTGATGAAGAACAAGTCCTGGCCAAAGAGATCAACTACAAGCAGGTGACCAGCACAATTAGCACAAGTAAGTGAGTAAAAATACCCACCCAGAATCAGCTGACTATTGGAAACAGCCATACTTATATTTTTTCCAAGCAGGCTAGATCTGATAACATTCAAGAAACTTCCTCAGGAAATCCTCTGAGCCACCTCAAAATCAATAATCCTATCTTTGAAAATGTATGGAGGATGCCTTAGATAAGCAGAAACTTAGAAAAAGGTGAACTGTTTAAACCCTTTCTTTAAAGCAAAGAAACCCCAACCCTCCACCCAAAATATATTTTAAAAACCCCCAAAAACTGACAGAGAAAAAAAAAGGATAGTGAAAGTAGAAGCACCTGAGGAATGGTTTGTCTTCACTTCCCAGGAAAGTTAAATATATCCAAACATTCTTTTAAGCACTTAGATGATATGGAGAGGAGAAACAGCCACCTCGCTTATGTCAAACCAGTAAAATTTTCTTCAATGAAAGAGTTACACAGGGGAGGAAGAATAAATGCCATTATTTACTTGATTAATGTTTTTGATAGCCTTAAGTACTGAAACTCTCTCATGACCAAACTAAATAGTAAGATCTTGACAATTACCATGAATTTCCAAATAGACCTATGTGACTATATGCAAAAGAGCAGTCAACAATATCAGACTGTTGGAAAAAGCTAATGCTACCTTGGGATGCATAGCTTAAGTGACACAGGACATAATCTTTTCACCTAATACTGCTCCCAGTAAGTCTCAGAGGGACAACTGCAACTCATTCTGAACACAGGTCTTTGAGTCAGACAGGAACAGCTGGGGAAATGCCACAACAGAACTACCACCAGACACAGACAATATCACCTGCCAGGAAAGGCTGAGAGAACTGGGGACACCTTACAGATCAAAATACTGAGAGGAGAGAGGAAGAGTCAGTTCTCTCTTTCCACAGCAAACAGAATAAGCAATAAAATTTTTGATTTGCAGGAAGGGAAATTTCTATGCAACAGAAAATTAACAGCAAAATAGTTAAGAGTGAAAATAAACTGCTTGATGAGGTTGTGGAGTCTCCATCAAATAGGTCATTTTAAGAGCAAGTTAAACAAACAAGAAACAGAAGTAGAATTAGTACTGTCTCCACTGGCCAGAAGACAGAGAGATCAATGAGATAAAAATAAGGACAGAAAAAACCTTGAAGTTAAGACTTTATAGCACAGATAAGAGATTCTGGAATATTATAATCAATTTCAGTGTCAGTTTAAAGGAGCTGGTTTAAAAAGATAGTTGCTTGGATTTATGTCTACTTCCTAGAGTGCAATTAAAAAAACCCAAAACAACAACAACAAAAAAGTCAACAAAAAAACCAAAACACAAAACGATCTTAAAGAAAAACAGTTGTATTTCTCAGACAAATCATCTACCTTTTAATACGAATTAAGGTATATAATTACAAATACTAATGTGCTTTAATATTTTAAAAGAAGATTAAAAGCTCAAAAATTAGTGGAGTCCACCTGAGATGATTCACAAAGGGAAAAAACAGAGCCCAAAAGCTCAACTTCTGTGGAAGCTACCCAGCTCCTGATACACAGTGGTCAGACTACCTGCCTGCTCAGTGCCTGCTCATCAGTTACCCACACATGTGCTCTTCTCTCACAAATACACAAGTAAAAGTATGATTACGAAAATGGAAAAAAAAGACAGCCTAATTAGGAGGATAAATCCACACAGTAGCAGTGGGGGACACACATCCTTTCTGCCTCTCCCACCCCTATTTATGGCAATATAGTGGAGTTGTAAGCCTCTCCAGTATAATTTCCTTTCAAGTAGGCCAACTAGCTCAGGACGTCTAACAACGAGGAGTGCTTTTCCAAGAAGAGGAGCTGCCAAAATCCTCCCTGCTCAATAGTGTCAAATTTTGCTTAAGAGGAAAAGAATCCCAACAGCATATTGGAAGATCAGACACAACAGGTGCCAGAAAGACATCATCTTCTAGTGATCCTCTCATGCTTTAACAGGGATTCATGCTCCACTAAACCCCAGTAAAGCCCACTAAGAAGAGACATCTACAAAAGAAATAATCATCAGACCTGACCTAACGCCTCCCTGACCATGTAATAACACTCATTAATAGATTACTGCTATAGTTATGCAAACTCTCTCATGCCACAAATATCCCCCTACACAATATCCATTTCGGTAAAAAAGATTAAGACAAAGACACTAAAAATTTACTAGTCATAAATAAAAAGTCTTAAAAGCATCAATATAGGCAGTCCATTGCATCAACTATTTTTTGCTGACCATGAGTTAATACCAACACTAAAAAAACTCCACACATTACTTCAAAAAGTTACATTACTCAAGCACACTATACAAAGAATATATTTGTGGCAGAAGTGTCAGAGACGGGACAATGCAAGCAAAATAGAACAGTGAAGACTAACTTCCTGTTATAAAAAAGAAGGAAATACATGAGTAACAAAGAAACCATAGAAATTTTTTTCTCCATCAGAAGAATTCATCCCTAACTTGGGAAAACAATTAAAATATAAAAATACAATTATTGGGAAAATATTTTTTCATATTAGGGCAATACCTCACATACTGAGAGTTGGAGTGGGAGTGTTGATCTGCTGGAAGGTAGGAAGACTCTGCAGAGGAATCTGAACAAGCTGGATCAGCGGGCCCAAGGGTCTGAGGTTCAACAAGACCAAGTGCCGGGTCCTGCCCCTGGGTCACAACAACCCCTGCAGTGCTACAGGCTGGGGCAGAGTGGCTGGAAAGGGCCCGGTGGAAAAGGACCTGGGGGTGCTGGTTGGGAGTGAATGAACATGAGCCAGGTGTGCCCAGGTGGCCAAGAAGGCCAATGGCACCTGGCCTGGATCAGCAACAGAGTGTCCAGCAGGACCGAGGCTGGACTGTCACCCTGTACTTGGCATTGGTGAGGAGACCTCACCTCAAGTCCTGGGGTTCAGTTCTCAGCCGCTCACTACATGAAAGTCATTGAGGTCCAGAGAAGGGACACAGAGCTTGTGATGGGTCTAGAGGACAAGTCCCATGAAGAGTGGCTGAGGGTGATGGGAGTGTTTAGCCTGGAGGAGGCTCAGGGGTGACCTTACAGCTTTCTACAGCTACCTGAAAGGAGGCTGTAGCCAGGTGGGGGTCAGTCTCTTCTCCAAGGCAACCAGCAACAGGACAAGAGGAAATGGCCTCAAGCTGTGCCAGTGGAGGTTTAGGTTGGACATTAGGAGGAATTTCTTCATGGAAATGGTTGTTAAACATTGGAATGGACTGGCCATGGAAGTGGTAGTGTCACCATCCCTGAGGGTGTCCAAGAAATGACTGGACATGGCACTTAGTGCTATGGTTTAGCTGACATGGTGGTGATCAGGCAAAGGCTGGATTCAATGATCTCAGAGGTCTTTTCCAACCTAATTGACTCTGTGATTCTGTATCCTCCTTTCTGTAACACTGCACACTATTTATAAGCTATTTTCACTTATAAGCTAAGACTCCATGGAAAACGCTAATGATAAGGATGTTATCTTTCTCAGGATTATCACAAATATAAACAGGGTTGGGAGTAACTTTCTTTGATTTTTTTTTAGTGTTTTCAGTGCAAGGAGGTCTAAGTTAGGATCCTCTAGGCTTTAGCAGAGGAGACACAGACTACTGCGGACTTTTGCAGCTTAGCTGTCAAATTATCGGTAACATCTCACTGACTGAGAGGATGAGCCAATCTCACCAACAGGTAACACCATCGGGTGCAACCCACTGACTTCAGAGTTTGTTTCAAAACTGGCTTCACATTTAGACAAATGCTCATTTCAGTGACCTTAGTCCAAAGCCACAAAGCCAAGCACACGTTCAGACTTCTGTCTGAACGTTCTACTTAAAGAATAAATTACCACAGGCCATTACTACAAATGTTTTAACAAATTTCTAGGGATCAGAACAATCCCCTAAACCGTATACAATCACTAGATTTTTGACCTGATTAAAAATGAAAACATAGGCTCAGAATGACTTTAAATATTGACAGAAGAATGTTCCTCTTCATTTTTTAAGATACAGCCATCAAGTTTACAAGAAACATACAACAAGCAGTCTAAATAATATTCAATATGCAATTGTCATAATTTCCACTTAATTCTGAAAAGCGGTAAGCAAGGTCACCAATGACAGTACTTCTGAATACATTAAATAATAATTAATATTTAACTTAGTTACTATGCAATGTTTCTCAGTATAAAGTTCCATATCCTCCTACATAAGGTTTCAGATCTGTAACTAGTGGATACTGTATAAGTATGGCAGCCTGTTTTCCAGATAGAAAAAAATTAATAGTAATTTTTTTCCTTTGAAAGAATAAGAATCTTTTTTGAAAGCTTTTTTGTATTAAACATTATGGAACTTTAATTTTGTCCACTTTTATTCTTGTGGTTCAGACTCTTATGATGCTAAAAAAGCCCCAACCTAGTCAGCTTCAGGCTGCTGCTGCAAGCTGTCTCAAATCACAGCAGACACCAGTACAATTCCCTGCAGACTTCCTTAAAAGAAGTGGAGAATGACAGTAAAGTGGAGACAAATCTTGGGAGTAGCCAGGAAAAAAAGTGAAGATAAAATAAAGACGATCACACAGAGAAAACTGAGAAGTTTCTTTGACAGTAGAGTTCTATCTCTTGCTGGGTGACAAAGTAAAACCTTAATTCACCTGAAGCCTATTCCAGTGAACGTTTGTGTTTCAACTACACATTAGCTACAGCCACATAGGTTAAGGCCATTAAAACAAAATTGTGAAAAACTTCAAGTGAACCTCAGCTAAACCACTAGCTTGCCATCTGTTGTGGCAGCAGCTTATTGAAGATAAGCAGCCTGGAAGCATTATGGCAATTAAGAAATCTTTTGGTCATTAACTCCACACCAATTAAACACTAAAGGCTGGCAGAACTGTACTGTGGCTCAGAACTGCATTTTAAGGCAAACTCTTCTGCTCCCAATGACCGGTTTCACGATGAGACACAGTGTGGCAAAGAACCTTTAAACATTTACTCAGGCACTTCTTTGTCCATTGGTAGCCCACATATGCGTGTGTTCTCCTACTCAAAAATAATTTCCACGCACATATACAAAGTATTTACTTCATTCCTACACTTACATAGCAACCTCTTTAACCCACATTCAAAACCACCATGTTTCAAAAAGCCTCAGTACATGCATGCACACATTCACACTCACTGCATCTGTCCTTGTAAGTGTCTCTGGGCTTGCATCACCATTACTGTTATCCAAATTCAGAGCCCCATATCTATCTCTGTGAAATATTCCCTACAACACATTTGAAACAGTCAACTGTTGGGTTTCATATGGTTATAGAATTTGAAAGAGGTTCCTAAACTTGCTGTTATATTTATAAACTAACAAAAATCTGCCTATGATAACATGTTTTACTTGAGGCATTTTTAAATTAAACCACCAATCTCAGTGGAAAAAACCACCTAATATTAGAAATATCTGAACTACCTGATCAGCCTTGAGAAGAAGAGAAGACTGAGAGAGTACATCTTATCAGTGTCTATAAGCATCTGAAAGGAGGGTGTGAAGCAGATGGAGCCAGGTTCTAGTCTGTGGTGCCAGGCAATAGGACAAGAGGCAAGAGGTGGAAACTGATGTATAGGAAGTTCCACCTGAACGCGAGAAAGAACTTCTTCATGTGCTGTTTACTGAGCCCTGGAACAGGCTGCCCAGAGAGGCTGTGCAGTCTCCCTCACTGGAGATATTCCAGAACTGTCTGGAAACAATCTGGTGCAATGTACTCTAGGAAGACCCTACTTGAGCAGGCAGGTTGGACCAGATGACCCCACCAAAGGTCCCATCCAACTTCAGCAATTCTGTGTACAGGTATCATCACCTTGCCAGCTTAGGAAGATTTCTGCTCTGAGAGCTAAAGTTTCTATTTCTGCACACAGGGAAAGAAAGAAAGAAACAAACCCAAAAACACCCCACCACCAAAAAACAGAAAACAAGCTTTGGCATTAAAAAAAAAACAACAAAAAAACCTTAGTTTAGAATTGTAATTATTTTAGCCCCAAAATACAGAAGAAATCACAAATTTGCAGTGCCCACAGTTAGTGTACTGACTTCAACCACATCAACATACAGCTGCTTGTACTAGTTCTCTCTTTTTGAAAAGAGCCTCAAAGAGAGAAGTGGGTGGCAGAGCATATTCAAGTCTGGCACCCCTGCCTAAAGCCACATCTTTTGCTTGTAAGGATCCATCATTGATGCAGTTTGACAGCACAAAGCTGAAAGCAGAACAGGAGTCAAGGTAGCGCCTTATAACACTTCAGAACACTACATGTACGTTACATTTGATACGGTTTCCAGCATATTTCAACACTACACACAATGAGATATGCCCTAATACACAGACTTTAGAGTAATGGCTTGCATTAATTAACAGACTTTCAGGAAAGGATTCAATTGACAGCCTTGTTTTCCTTCCCTTACTTTACAATGCTGGTATCATGACAGACACTCAAAACCTGAAGGACATGACCAAAACTTCTCAGTCAAATTCAAAAAACAAGTCTACATCATGCCATGCTTAGCTAGTGCGTTCAAGAGTCTCTTTCTTGAACTCACTTGCCCATTTCAAAAGGCCAAGAATATTTCATGTAACATCAATAATGCTTGCTCCTTTACAGCTTTCTCCCCTCATTCACATTAACTCATCTCCTACTTCATCCAAAAGGAAAAATAAAGAGCCATTTTAGTCTTATTCTATCCTTCCAAAGGCCCCACCCTCATTCACTACCCACATACTTCTGTTAACTTACCAGACCTGTAACTGCCACCTCTTTCTTCTGACATATGAGGAGAATAAAAGCAGACCAAAAAAGACCAGTCCCCAAGAAAGCAGTGTTTTTCTACACACAAAGTACATAAAAAGATGCTGCTTCGGGGCCTTGTTCAGATGTCAGTCAAGCTGGCAAATATCCATGTTTATAGCTCCTAAATGATTGTTGGTGGTACGGAAAGAACATTCAGTGAGTAGAGCTCAACACCAACACTGTTATCCTGCACTAGCTCTGGCAGCAGCCAGCCCTGCCAGCACACAGCTGTGCTAAGCCCACCTGAGAGGCAGATTACTACCGTAAATCCAGATCATATATTAGCTTAGATGACCAATTTTTGATAAAAGCTGCCTCAGGAGATAGATGGCCCTAACACAACATGCCATATGCACTTCCCCCCTTCTCAATAGCTTTATGCATGTTATAACTAAATGAGATTCCCAGTACTTTAAAACCTCCTTCGGCTTCTCATACTGTAGAGAAACATGCCTACTACTCTTCTCTTTACTCTCCAGTACCCTTTCTGAGGACTTATTTCAGAGGTTACTTCTGTTATGCTTGCAGATTTCCTAAAGGAGGTGAAACTTTAAGGGAGAAGGGAAAAGGTAACTACACAAAAATATATCTCACAATTAATTCACTGATGTCCATAGAAGTCTAAGTAGTAAAACCCCTAGTGCAGACTTCAGTTCCCAGTGTTCTATTCCTATTTCAGAAAATTACGAATAGTTATGGGTTCATGGAGCCCTTTACATTTTTAAATGACAATCACTGGATTTAATTACTACAGATAACTTGTCAACCATGTATTATTTAATAAACAGATTCAGTCACTAGAGTTGTATATGCTAGTGATGCATGCATGTGTTAATACCCCATCTTTTGAAATCTCATGTCTACAGCACATGTACAGGTTTGTGACATAAACCAACCACTGCCCAGTTCTCTACACAGTTTGCTCTTGCTTTAAGTAGAGAAGCTACTATTTCCAAAAAGAGCAACAACTGACTTAGGAATCAAAGTGAGCAAAGCTGACATTGCAATGCAAGCCATGACTAAACAATCACTTTTGATATTGTAGGCATAATTAATATCTAGAAGAATAAAGGTGGGCATCTGAAAATTTACATCTAGAACAGTGAAGTCCCCTGTGCTGCCAGCCAGCCACTTCTATCCAGCCTACTACCTTTCTCTGGAGAAGACAAGAAACAGCTATTTAGAGCAGCAAACACTGCCCCAACAGCTGATCACATCCTCCATCTGTCTGCAGCTCAACACAGACCACTGAACTGCTGCCAAAGCAGTTAAAGAAAAAAAAAAAAAAGCCAGCAGCTTTTTCCTAAGAGCAACTGCATCCAGTCACCCTCCCAGAAATTAGTCCTCACTGCCTGTTGTGGCTCCTCCTGGACCACAAGCAATGTACCTCCCCCAGCCACGTTCTAAGAGGAGTAGGAGATGAGTTCATAAAAGAAGCCCTGAAGTCCAGATGCCGTAACTGATAAGTCTGCTCAAGATCCAGGCAGTCCACAGATCCGGACTTCAAAATAATTACTTCTGTAACCTTGTAAAAACTTAATTATTTACCTGGATGATTGTGGTCTCATGTTTTTGAACATCCTTCACAAGTAACCACCTGACAAAGCTACTACAAGGCCAGTTCAACAGATCAATGTGTGAAAGGAGGACTGTTGTAAAGATCTACTGTGCACGAGGACTTAACTTTGTGACGTTCCACCGTAAGTAGCAACACAAAGGCACCTAAAACCTCTTGTGTTTTATTCCTCTAGGCCTGAGGAACAGGAATATTTCATGGAAGTACCCATAGATTTTCTTCTGAAAAATGTACATTGGAGTAAATCTTTTGTCTCCTCCTTATAAAATAACAAAGTTACTCTTTAAGTTTTAAGATACGACCTGAGGGGCCACCTATCACAACCTTTTTGAGCTCCAACTTTTTTTTCTTTTTAAAGAGGAAGAAACCATAACTGAGTAGGCAGCTAGAGGCTAAGCATGTCCTCCTACATAGGTTTTTTGCCTTATCCGACCGACTTCAGGCACTCAGCTTCTACCAAAATCTCTCCAGGTGTCCTTCAATAAAGAGTGGGGAGAGAGAGAGAGAGAGAGAGAGAGAGAGAGAGAGAGAGAGATGGCCACTCTACAGAGTGATGCAGAACAGGAATGCCTTCCTCTCAGATGCCTGACTGGGTTCTATCATCACTAGGAATTTTGAGACGGAGAGAACTACCTTTGTGGCTTTTGCACAAGAAGGAGAGCTGATTATTTAAGAACACTGTTAAAGTTCCCACCCCAAGGAAGTTTTTCACCAGCGCTACCACCAGTCCAACATGAACAACTTCAGTTCATTAGCTTGGAACAGGCTCATAGGCGGCCCCATTCATTTTCCCTCTAAAATCCATTTTGCAAAACAGTGCCTGGACTAACTTCCATATCACTAAAGCAGCTGTATATTCGCTAATAAAAAAGTAAATATCAAGAAAATATTTAAGGAAAAAATATTTACCTCAAGTCTGAGCTATGTTGCTCAGACCTATCTTTAATAGTATTTCTGGTGTGTTTCCTGACAGGTGAGGAGGTGAAGGTCAGTAATGTCATAGGCTGCCTTGAATTTTTACAACACAAAATTAAGTCATTGTTGTGTCAAAAAAAAAAAAAAAAAAGCATATTTATTCTACTGCATTTTTACACAAGTCTCAGGTTGGGCAGTTCCCATAATACCATTAAGAGTGACATCATAAATGTCATTTCCCTGTTGAAGTCTTCATTTGCAGCAAAGAAGGGACTGAATCGCCTAGTATTCTTCTAGACATGTAATGCAAATTTTTCATTATGTTTAATTATCCTAAGAAAATTCCACATACGGAATATTCTTTCTCAAAACAGACCAGTCCAAAGCCACTTTGGTCACTACTAAAATAAAAAAAAATACCACAAGAAAGTAAAATGTAGGGACTGTTTTCATTACCTTAATAAAAGGGGATATATGACCTCCTTTCCCATCAGTGAAGGACCCCCTATAAATATTAAACCTTCTTTGATTACTCAGATCCATATAAACCTGGAACACTGCCTAGCACATCCATGAAGTCCTGTACATCCTAAGCAAAGCAAGTTTATTTCCTAGTTATTTCTCCCAATCACTTCTCCACAACAGGTCTTCAGTAAACCTGCATTTGTTCAGGACCAGCCTTGCTACGGACATGTATCAGGGTCTAAACATTAGTCTCATAGGCACCAAGCACCACTAAACTGAATTTCCACATCCATTCAGCTCTCCTTGCCAGGCCAGAAGAGAAACTGACTGGATCTCTCACTGTAAAGGAGAAAGGATCCAAAGACTCCCTCTCAAGATGGGATACCACTACAACAGGATAAGTGCCATAACTGAGAAAATAATGTAATATTAAATACCTAAATAAAGCTTCACTGTCTGGGGTCAAAAACTTGTAGGAGAAGAACTGGACAAGAGCCCTGAACATTCTCATCAATATACACCTATTTCAGAATTAACTTTTCAAACTAATCTAGATCTAAATCAAATCAACAAAGTTTTGCTTTCACAGTCAGGAAACAAAAAGGAGGAGGGGAGAGGAGTCACTATGTATTTTAGTGTAAAAAAATTTCTCTCAATCTTTTACAAACATTTTGCAACCAATACAGCACGGGAAAAAAATCCTCTGCCTTCACAGCCGGAATCGAATGTCTCCTAACAAAGCCAAAGGAGGATCCTCAGCTCATGCAGATTAGACACCACTGAACCAGATGCCATTTTTTCAGACACACTTTTGGTATATTTCATTTAACAATCCAGAACTGATTTTTCTCATTATCAGTTGCCCATGATTTTGCAGGTGCAGGAGGTGGGGGAGAAACGGAGTGCTCAGGGATGGGATACACGTCAAGGTCGTGAGTACACACAAGCACACACTTCCCAGGAGCAACATTACGAGATCTGACCCAACCACCGGTACGTGTGCCTGTGGACTCAGGTCTATTAGCTGAAAAATGCCTTAACTGAGCACAGGAAGAAGCTATGAAAGAGCTAATCATGTGAATGTTATGCAACCACTAAGCTTGTTTTAAAGTTTGAAATGTTCTGTTTAGATTCTCCTTCTAAATTAGCAAGTTAACCATACCATCTAAAGCAAATCCTAGTGGTTTTATCCCATTCTGTTTCATCTCCTTTTATTTAAAAAAGCAGAGCATAAGCTCTTCAGGGCAGGCACTGCACATCTATTTTTAAAAAAAAATTTAAAATGAGTGAACTACCTTTAGTCAGAGGAACAAATTTACTACCTGACTGCCAAAAAAGCTTACTTTTCTTCAAGTCAGTGTTGAGAGTGTTTGTAAGTACCTGCTTCCTCAGCCTGAGGCGCAGAGGTTATAATACCATTTTATTAATTGGAATTTATCTAGTTTACCTGAGCCTTGACAAAAATTGGCCAAAATAAGTTTGTTTTCGGAGAGGAGGAGGCCCTATGTAAAAGCACAAAAGCTAGCTATTTGCTGAACTTCTGAGCTCCTGACAAAGCTCCTCTTTTGAATGTTTCTTTCCTTTTGAATGTTTGACTCGTGGAAGGGGCAGAGAGAACAGGGAAAATCTCAAATCACAAATCAAACACAGGTATCAGTAAAACATAACAAGCTACAAAGCTGCTGAAGAAATTGGCAATGGATAGTCTATGTATAGGCTCTCTATTTAAAAACCAGTACCCCATAATAAAGAAACAGTCCACTGAAGTATTTTACGAAATTCTAAAACAGCTCTCAAATGTAAGAAGACTTAATACATTACTACACTTGACATACAATACTTTGAAAAATGCAAGTGAGAGAATTGTAAAATGGCTACTAAATTACTCGCTTTAATAACACAAAATTGGTCAGGCCTGTAACAAAAAGTACTTCTGCAGCTGATCAGCTACTGACATACCATTCTTCACTCCAAAATTCCTGAACATAGCAAAGAATAGCCTATTTTACTATAGTGTATGTATGAATTATGCAGTGGTTGCTAAAGATAATCAAATGGCTCTCGCAACATCAATAATCCAACTGTCCGTCAAAAATTTATAGGATCAAATTAAGAAAGCCTGATGCAATGTGTTACTGAATTAAAATCAAATCCAAACACAATAGAAAGCAAAGATCTATTTCTATAAATACACTTCTTAAAAAGAAAAAATCCTAGAGAAGTCCTGCAGCAGCACGGGACAACTAAGTGATTTGGCTTCCAGCTCCAGTTAAAGTTGACACAGTTACAGGTTTCCAAACGAAGACTCCCTTGCAGTGATAGACTGCCAAAGCACCCTTAATTTCACTATCACTCCAAAACATCTGACAGTGCTTCAGAGGACAAATTCAGATGCTATAAAGTATGTGCATGGAATAACACACCCTCCAGGAAGATTCCATTAGGAGTTGCCCACTTGCATCCCAGAACAAGACTTAGCATGTACTCTAATGCAGAGTTTAGCCCACAGTCTTAAAAAACCTCCAGATAAGATGTATGAAAACCTCAATTCAAATATATTTGTTAGCTCTAACAGGGTTATCTAGAATTTCAATACTGGCAAAAGAGCTTTTAGTTTGAACCATAAATATATTCATTTTTAAACTATATTCGACCTATTTTATAAAGCAGGTTCAAAGTATACATTATTCTGAACAATTATTGACACACAAGGATGTGGACCATGCACAGGATCATTCCTTTAACATCCTGTTTCATTCTGTCTATTAGACAAGTTTTGGAAGAAACACCTAATGGAACACTAGTAGAAGAATGTGCCCACCCCATCCAGAATGGCTGCCCTAAAACCAGGTAAGTGACAGAAGCTGGAAACAACATGAGGGCAATGAGAGCATGAGAACCAGTAGAACACACTATGCTGCACAGCAAACACTAAATTCAGGGGGGGCTGGTAGTTATATTTTACATATTTTCAAAGATTAAACATTTAAGTTTGTCCAGCAGAGAATTGCCTGATGACTTCTCTTACCCATCAAAGGGAACTTCACAATATTCTGGGTAAGATGAAAGTAAAGCAAGTCGGGTTACTACTTTACAGCTATTAATGTGTTGCTTACTCTCCATCCAGCCAAAACAAACACTGCACCTAAATCAGAAGTGATCTGTCACGTAAAATACAGTTTTCTTTCTCAGCTTCACCCAGAAAAAACATCTGCTACTCTTTCACTTAAAAAACCAAGTCTTGTTTTGACCATGTACCCTTAACTATCAAATTTTTACATACCATTAAGGCAATTGCATTTTCACATCAGCAAGAGTCATGCAATGATGCTTTAAGATTTCACCTTCGCAACAAGATTATCAGTGAACTTTCAAGTAATGGCAATTTTCATGTCACAACCATTGGAAAGCTATTGAAAGTGTCAAGAAAGAGGTCACCGAAACCACTATGGAGGAAGTAACACCAATTTTAAGGAGCATTATGGAGTATAAGAATTTACCTTTCAAAAAACTGAGCACAGGGATTTACCTATCCTCAAAACCTAATTCCAATTTGCTTACTGTTCGATTGATCAAGGTCTCTGCTGCAGGTTTATTCTAGTTTAACTACCTGATCTGTTTGTTTAACTGACTTAACTCCTCACTTGCCCATCAGTCTTCAGAACCCCTTGTACCACACTACAAAGTGAAATGGAAACATTTGGCAAATTGCATACCCATCTAAGAGTAGAGGCAAAAAAATATCAATTAAGACAAAGTTACAAATGCATTAAGTTACATGTTGTGTACACTTACAAAAGTATGAATAACATGTAAGCAAGTGTAACAAACAGATGTATTCTCCCAAAAATTTAGTGCTGAAACACTGTATTTAATTTTCAAGACATGACACACTTTCAGAGAGACTGAGAAATTTTATTAGGAACTACCTAGTCCGAAAGAAATAGGAAACACAAAGCAGGTAGACTAGCAATGATTTTGGCTTTTAAGATAAATTTCAGAAAGATCCCATACAGTCTGATGAGGACCAAAGTTCTAGACTACACATAATCACAAGACACAAACTTCAAAATATTGGGGGTAGTGAAGCCACATCAATGTCCCATTCTGAGCATCACTCCACTGCTGGTTTTATTTCCCTCAGCATGATGATGTTTAACAATACCTAGGAACCTGTGCCTGTAAAAGCTTATGATCTAAGATGTAAAACAAAACAAGATGCATCTTCTCACTAGAGGTTTAGATAGAACAGTGTTGAGTGATGACTTGCAAAGTTGCAAATAAAAACCTGCACACTTCTTTGCCATTATGCACATCATTCTTCTGGATATCTAAGTCACATAAAAGCTACCGTCCCAAAAGGAAATCATGCCTGAAGTAAATATCAGATTAGGACAGACATACAGACACAGTTAACCTAAAGTACAGTGGATTTTGGGTAGCCAAGTATGAAACTGTATGAACCCAAGTTTTAAAGGGGGGGGGAGGGGGCGCAGAAGTCAACCTACAATCACCAAATTGATTGTTGACCCAGCAAAATAGATGGGCACTAAACTACATGGAGAACAAAATAAACCCATTTGTTACATCATGGTATTTCAGACACACTACATCACAAAAGCCAATTCTTTAATTTCCCCTTCACGTGCTCAACAAGTTTATGAGAGCAAGAGGAAACGGAGCAGGTGGTATGACATGCACATGGAAGTCTGAAGATGCTGTCAGCAGGAAATGCTGCTGTAAATATGATACCTGAACACAAGCTCTGTGTTAATAACAAAAAACTTGAGGTAACCTTTACCAGAGAAAGGAACATGAACTTATTTGCTCTTCTGCTACTTGAACCAACAGGATACCTTTTTAAGGGCTTAATCCTTGAGTGTTTTTTCTTGGGGGGGGGAATCAATTAAACTACACAGTCTGCTCCCAATAAATTTGACCATAATATGAAACAATGTATCAGATCTGAATTATTCCGAGGCACCAGAGTGCCAACCACAGCCCAAGCTACAATGAATCTCCTATGTTTAATAACGAAGTTGGCTACTGCAAAAACGGCTTCACGATTAAAAAAAAAAAAAAAAGAAAAAAAGAGATACAGGTGTATTTTTGCTTTCTCAAGGCCTGCCCGCCTATTTCTTACAGCTCCTCCGTTAAGGTGAGACCCCGCGGATGGGGATCCTGGAGCTGATTTCAGGACAAACCCCAGGACGACACGGCCTCGCGCAGCCGGCGCGGCCCTTCCCCCACAAAGGGTGGGGAGCCGAGGCCGCTGCCCAGCCCCGCCGCCCCCTCCCCGCC